>JAGFMF010011697.1:3024592-3429346 GCA_019455555.1 Galemys pyrenaicus | reverse complement strand
GAAGAATTAATGTCATCAAAATGGCCATCCTACCAAAAGCAATCTACAGATTCAACGCTATTCCAATAAAAATTGCAATGTCATTCTTCAAAGAAATAGGGAAGACGATTTCCTTCTTAAATTAATAGAAAATAAACTTTAGCTCAGCAAGAAATGAATGGTAGTGTGCACGGAATTTAAAGGTGAGGAAAAGACATGAAAGAACGTAGGGGTTATTATGAGGGCTGAATGTAAATATTATAAACCCCCCAAGTATAGAAATAATAAAACTTATAATAAGTATTAATAAAATAAAGGATAAGGAGGTGAGTACATTGCTTTTTTTCATTATTAAAATGTAGGAGTTAATAAGGAGTCAAGTAATCAAGGATTTTATAAGTAATAAGTAAGCTCAAGAAATTAACAACATAGTCCACTAAGTAATTTAATCAACTAAAATCATATAGGTAATGAGGGAGGAGAGAACATTAGAAATAAATAAATTTTATCTTTGCTCACTGTTGAGAACAACAGGTTTGGTTCAAAGTTTTAAGGAATAAATATATTACAGAAATTATAGTTATCTTAATCATAATTGCAACAGGACTACAAAATTTTCATATTAAATAAACATACAAACATACCATATCTCACACACACACACACACACACACACAGAAAGTAAGGGGGAAAATACCAAATAATAAAGCACTTAAATGTAGCAATACCTACAAAGGCATAATACAAAATATAATGACAAAACTAAAACCAAAATCTTTTATATAAATAAATAAAAATGGCTTGAACTCAATTATAAGGAGAAAAGATTCTGGTTAAGTTGTGAATAAAACCTAGTGATATGTTACACAGTGGAAACATTATAACACAAGATACTTCAAAAACTTAAAAACAGGGGGAAAAATCACACCAGGAAAATATAAAACAATAACAACACAAATGAGAAGTTGGGGGTCTTAATTCATACTAACTTGAGTTTCAGGCTTGAAAGCACTAAATGTGACTGCATTTGAAAGCATCACATAATGAGAAAGTTTATGATCCATACTGAAGATAAAGTAATTATAAAAATCTATATGATAAAAAAAAAATGTAACCGCAGTATGTCTATCTCATAGTACCTATGCCTTCTATAAATCTCTCCACTTGAAGATGAAAAATTAGGGGAGGATAAGGGCTGAAGCTCTACATAAGATGGGCTGATTCTGTGGATAATATGCCAAAAGGAATTTTACAGTAATGAAAGTTAGTAGTTAGTTGACTTTGAGTTCATCAACAGGAATATTAACCTACTAGGCCTGACATAATCCTGAGTCCTTGAGGTCAAAAGCAGAAGTCAAATTTGGTTCTATGGGAAGGCCTATGCAGGGGGGCAGTTGACAAGGAACTACACACATAACCTAGAACTGAGAGATGCCCTCACTGAGGCTGGCAAAACAGGTTCCTCTTCCTATGGCTCCAAGGAAACAAATTTTGTCCATGTAAGTGACCTTGAAAGAGGACCCTGACCTCAAATGATATAGCAGTTCCTGCTGACACTTTGATTCCAGTCATTTGAGACCTTGAGCAAAGCCTGACCTTCTGACCCACAGAAACAATCTAATGACAAGTGGGTATTTTTTTAAAAAACCATTAAGTTTGAGATAATTTGCTACACAGAGACAGAAAATTAATGCAATCTGCATATCATATAACATAGAACTGTCAAAATTAATAAAGCAAAACAAAACTATGGGGACATTGTTCGTTAGAATACTAATTACAAAATGTTCTTTTCAGTGTTAATAGTCACAAGACTTGGCTGAATTCACCTCTGTCAGAATGGCATCAAAGCGTCCTAAATTAATTAGAACTACAGGATATAGAGACAGATGTAAGTGTGTGTATATATGTATATATGCATGTGTGTGAAGAGAAAGAGACCCAAACATCGATCTTTTTCCATGACCACAAAAAAATCTTTTTTAATGCCCACAAAATCTTTCATTCATAAAAGATAATCATGCTACTTATAAGTTTCTGTTTGAATTCTATATGAAGAAGTATTCTCTGACTACAATAAAACAAATTAGAAAACAAAAATGAACTGATAAGCAAAAATAACCATTGAAACTGTTTTATTTTAATAATTCTTGGGTCAAGAAGGAGATTAATTCAGAAATTAAGATTATTGACAATATTGTGTATCACAATCTGTAACATTCAGTCAAATGGGTACACAGAAAAAATTCCCTTTTAGATACTTAGAATAATAAGCCAGGAAGAGTGAAAATAATTGACTCAAGTATCCAGAATAAGAAATTAGAAAATGAACAATAAAATAAATCCAAGGAAGACACCATGAACAAAAGTCATACATGATAAAGTTGAATACTGATTTGATAAGAATTGATTTAAAATTTAGTAGTATGGTGAACAATTTAAAAGTTTGATATTTTATATTATTACACTTCATTCTGTGATATTTTCTCCCCCCTAAAAAATATCTACATTTGAGTCTAAGAAAAACACCAAATAAATTCAAATTTAGGGACATATCACAAAATACCTGCATTCTTTACACTGTCCAGGCCATGAGTAAGGAAAAATTGTAAAACAGACCAGAGAAACTAAGGAAACATGATTACTAAATGCAATATAAGGTCCCAGACTGGACCCTGGAACAGGAAAAGAACATTAATGGAAAGACAGGTGAAATCTAAACAAAGTCTGTAGTTAATAAATGGTGCCAATATTAATTTTGTAGTTTTGATAAATGTGCCATCACTTTACAGGATGTTAATGTTAGGAGAAACTTGGTGAAAGGTATATGAGAACTCTTTGTACTCTCTTTGCAACTTTTCTTAAATCTAAATTTATTCCAAAGTGAAAAAAAATACTTAAAAAATTACCAAAAATCTAAACAGAACAATTAAAATAAGATAAAATAATCATTTTATTGATTATCCTCAAACAAAATCACACTAAGTCTAATTGCTTACAGAAGAATGTTGCCAAACATTTCAGCATGGTAACTCCAATTTTAATTAAGTTATTCAGATAACAGGGAAATTCAAAAGGCATTCAAATTCTTTTCCATGAAGTAAATAACAAAAACAACATTGTCCAATTTGAAATACATCTATTTCTTCCTATGTTCTAATAATTCTAAATGGACTGTCCAGAAGAGACAGATGATAGTAGTAAAAATGGTTATCTTTGCTTTAATCTTTAATGAAATGCTTTTAATTGTTTCTTCATTACATCTGTTTCAAGTTTCTGTGTTTATATATCACATTAATTAATCACATGTCTATTTTATTAAGAATATATTTAAAAATTGTCAGACTATTTAAAATTTATCAGAATTTCTTTAAGATTATGTTTTCTTTTTTAGCAATTGATGTTAAGAATTATAGGCTCACTTTCATTGAATCATCCTTGCATATTTGAAAAAAATACCACCTGTTTACAATTTAAAGAACTTTGTTCTGTATTCTGTTTACTAACTTGTTAAGTGTTGTTCAGTAACATTCATAATTAATTTTTCTGAAACTTTGAGATTTGTGTGTATGTGTGTTTACTTGTGTTTGTATGGATTCTATCAGGATTTATTTATTCCCTTTTAACTAGTCCCCTCCTTCTCCCCAACTAGTAACTAATCTCCAGATTCTGCAGAGCGCTTTGAAATGGCACCACGTGGTAAGTAATACTTTCATAAGGACAATAATATAACTGAAAAGTTTTGAGGAAAAAAATAACTTCTTCACTATCTCCATTTCAAGTCTGTCATAATCAATATTCAACTGCTTTTAGCTTTTTTGTCCATGAAGAATCATTTTTTTCAACTTAGTTGCCCCTGGAAATATCCTAACACACTAGTTCAAAAGGGTAAAAGCTTCAACTTATCTCACTGTGTCTCCCTGCCCCATGTCCTGATCATCCACAACCTAAATCCTTCCTTCCATCTTTACTGTGGAAATTCTTCCCAACAAGTAGGGTCAGAGGAAATGACCTACAGAAAGAGGACAAGAAGTTATGCCATGAGTGAACAAAAAATGAAAAATATTTTTCCCTGTTCACAGCTCAACCTTAGAGAAATAAAGACAGAAAAGATGAAGGGAGCAATGAGAGACAGAACAGTCTTACCCACTGAGATAATAAGGAGAGAAGCTAATACATCTAAAACATTCGTAACGTGTTAGTCATGTTCTGAATGTTTTAATCAAATAATCCACACAGTGGTCAGAGCAGCCCAACAGAGTAAATACTGTGTTCCCATTTGTCAAATGAGGAAACTAAAACAGGAAGTGTCCTTCCCAGGGCCATATAGGTACCAAGTGACAGGGCCAGGAAATAAACCTGTGGAATCTTGTTGCAGAATCACTGGTCTAAGCACCAAGCTGCCCTGTGTTGACCCTAAAGCCAGGATTTTGCTTACCCTGAAGATTAAGGAAGAACATAGAATGATGAGGTTAAAGATTTTAAATCAACAGGGTTCAGTATTAGTAATGGAGGTGTTTTAATAACCAAAAGAAAGGGGATGATTTCACTAACTTTAGAAGTAGTAGGTGACTGTATCCTGATGTAGCTAGCAGTGCTGTCAGTGTTTAGCCCTGGCAACGTTGGCAGAGATACGAGAGCACCAGCAACAGTGTCACCCCTTCAGTTAGGCGGCAGCACAGACAGTAAGCCCAAGACACAGGGCACTGGATAGCCAAGCCTTCCTTTCAGATGTCCCGTTTTTCTAAACGTCTGATGTTGGTTATTGTCGGGAAAAGAAGACATTTCTGTGAGTTAGACATGAAAGAAAAGATGCAGACTCACATAACATTCCAGAGGGCCAAGTCTTGGGCTCTCCTTGAATATTTTCAGGATTGTTTGGAAAATACTAAAGACTTCAGATTCCCTCAGAATAATGGTGTTATGATAATCCCATTGCCCTCACTGGCTAAGGTGGCATCACAACCACACATTATATGTATGTGATTAGAAACATCTCAGATTCAAGGAGAGATTTACTAGTCAAATTGGCATGATTCCAAATTTTCTGGCCAAGAATGGCAATAGATATGGAACAAAAATGCCAATGATATCAGAGATGTATAAAAAGCAGATGGTCAGCTTAGAGAAGAAAGTCAAAATAATGAATATAGAAGTTTAAGGCTCCCCAGACTGGTCCTAACGCTAGTATTATGCAATATATTACTAAGCACAGATTTCCAGGACTGTGGCCATTTTATCACTTAGTGTGGATTTTCAATGAAAAGCCATACTGAGCAGGAAGTATTTGAAAATGAACTAAAAGGAAAACTTAGCCATATGGTAAAATTAGAATGATAGTTATACTTCCTCATAGGAAGCACCCAAACATTACTGGAAATTCTGGGGAGCATTTTATATATTCTGAACAATAACCCAAAGCTTCATTGAGAAAAGAAGGTGCAATTCCCTCCTAATTTCTGTAACTGGAGAACCAGTTCATGTATGTAAGATACTCCTTACTGCTTATTAATACATGCATTGGCCTTTGGCACTAGATTACACTCGAGGTACATAAGTACACATGAAAGCAGGCCTCTAAAAAGGATAGGGCATGTGGTCAATTAGCGAATCAACAAAACATGTGATGCTAAAGTGTTATGGGTAGAATAATAAATAACCTGGCCATAGAGTTGCAGTAACAAATTTACTCCATGAAAAAAAGAGAAGCTATGGCTAACATAGGACATATTATGATAAAACAACTAAATGAAAGCAATTTCCAGGGTTGAGTTCACTTTAAAAAGTACTTCTCAATTCTGGGTATACTCTGGAATTGCCTGAAAGGATTTTTTATTTTTTAATCCTGATATCTGGTCTTGAGTATTAAATCCAGAGCTCTGAAGGGGTGGTCCAGAAATCAAAATCAATTTTTTAAAGCCCCTTTACTCTAATGCCAGTTTTGAGGAACAGTGATGTAGACTTTAAGAATTGCAAATTGATTTCCAAGGACTTAAATCCAGTGACAACATGGTCTATGAGAAAAGTTCCCACTGAGGCAATATCCCCAGAGGACCATTCTTATATAGCAATACTATAATTCTATTCATTGATGCTCAAGAAAATAGGGACTTTCTTTGGATTTTCTGATTAAATTGAATGAAAATGGTGACAAAGACCTTTTCTTTCAAATAGTCAAATCACCATGATATTAATGTATCACAGTAAGAGACATCTGCCAATAGAAGGCTTTATGTTCTCTGGTAATAGTGATGTTCAATGTGCTGATGTGCAACATAGCAAAGAATTCTTTTAAAAGTAAATACCATAGGGCCTCCCTGGTGGAGCAGTGGGTTAAGCAATGCACTATGAAGCAGACCACAGCCACTGCAGCACAATCGATCCCTGCCTCCAACTGGGGCACAGCAGACTTCTCCTACCTCGCCCACTGCTCCCCTTAGCAGTGTACTTCCATTGATCTGCCTGTTCTGCTCCCCGCTCTGTCTCTGGTGAATCCCCTCACAACCCCACCCCAGTGCTTGTAGGCATAAATAAATAAATCTTTAAAAAAAAAAAGTAAATGCTTTTAAATGTTTAATGATGTTAGGAAGTACTCTCTGGAAAGGGAGTATTTAGAAATAAGTGTTCTGTTTCCCTGGAAGGTCATAACAAGATGCTTATGCCTAGTAGGGAAATGCTATTTTTCAGTTAAGACCCCCCCCCCATCAGGAAGTTTCTCACACAGTCTTTGTCAGTGTAAAATGGTTTATCACCTAGGTGACTTAAATGACAGATATTTACTTTGCACTGTTCTTCAGACTGGGAAGTTCAAGAAGCAGAGTACAGAAGATTCAGCAACTAGTAAGGTTCTTGTCCTTGTTTGTAGCTGACGTTTATTTCCTTACTTTTTCACATGGTGGAGCAAGTAAAAGCAAGCGCTTCCATGCCTCTTGTTATCATAGTCTCTATCCTCATGATCTCTCCTAACCCTAATTATCTCCAAAAGTCTCCATCTCCAAATAGCATTTCCCTGTTATTAGGGTTTCAACATATGAATTTTGAGGGAACACAAACATGTAATCCAGTGTTGACTTAATAGACTGTTGCACTGTGCATCAAGAAAACTTTCTCATTCCCTAGAAGCAAAACAAAATCCCATAAAACTCAATACTGGCATCAGAGCTGCAGCACTGAGCAAAAAGAGAAGCATCTCTCTTGGGGTGATAAGTAATCAGGAGCAGGCAGCTGCCTGCGCATTAGAGGGAATGAACCATCATTGAAATATCATTACTTACAGCAGTACCTGAAAGAAAATTTTGAGTTAGTTCAGAAGTAGAGATTGAATATTTCTAAAAACTACTCACGGACTTGATAAGAGAGAGGGTCATTGACATACAGGCTTCAATAAACAAGAATGGGGACTTATCAGGCTTTCTCCAGTTAGATGAGGAAATTAGAAATTCTTAATGGAGTCCCATTTATTATCATCTTTTTAATTATTATTAAATTCATCTGTTTTCTTTTTTTTAGATTTATTTAATTATATTTGACATCATTTGTTTTCCCCAGGGTGTTCCCACCACTATTTCACCCATGCACCATCACCTCAGCCCCTTATGCTCCTTCTACCCTCATCCCCATCTTTGTCCTCCCACCACTCCCCCCCCATTAAGTTCATCTTTTTTCTTACATCATTGTTCATTTTGGTAAAGTATTTGATTTCTTCCATGAAGTTAAATAGTTATGTTAGATAGCTGTGCACTGACCTGTCTGTGATTCACATTCTTTAGTGTGAATTTAGACATTTTCCCAAAGGCCTGACTTAAATCACCCAATGATATCTTTAGAGGAAATTCCACAGTGAGTAGTTTGCATGTAGCAGGTATAGTGATATACAGAAGAACAACACATGAAGAACCTTCCTAACAAAATTTTCCTAGAATTGATAATTATACTAACACAGTATTTGGTTGCAAATAGCCTAAATACCCCATTTAGGTCAACATGCTATTATGGGTTTAAATCACTATTTGTTTTCATCACCTGTATAAACTCTTGGGCATATATTCTTGTTTAGTTTGATCCCTTTGGTCTCTGTAAAGGGGAGAACTGTCCATGATATTATGCACTCACAATCTGTAATTTTTGATCCTTTTCTTATTCCTGGTCCTTACAGGACTGCAAAGCCTTCAGTCTACTGGATGCATACTCAAGCATCTTGAGTCACCAAGCCATGATCCTATCCATAAACTCCAGGTATAAAAAGTCAAGCTGCTCTTTTGTTTCACTGATTATCTTTAAAATGTCATAGGTAAAAATCACAGTTGTGAAAAATAAACTAATATTCCCAATTCCATCATCCTAATTCAGCAACTATTATTTCCTTCCTTCTCATCTTTCCCAATCTATCATCCAGTTAGCAAAGAATCTACAAGTCACATATTCAATTTCCTGTACTACTTTCAATTTTGACATTATGCCTTATAATATATTTTTTATTTTAATAACAGCATATTCACAATTTTTAACTTTTCAAAATTATATTTGACCAATATTATAACAATCATCTTCCAACATGAAAATTTTATCTTCCTTTGAAGATAACCTTCTGAGTGGGAAGGTTCTGGTTTAGATTACAAGCAACTATGAAAATGCCTGCTGCTGTACTATTTTGTACGTAAAGATTCATGCTTGCTTCATTTTCATATGTACCTGCATACTTTAGTGACATAAACACATTTTATTTGTTTCTATTACCCAATTTGTAACATGCTTCTCTCTTTTTTTGACTAATGGAGTCTTTCTTAATTTTATTAGTTTCTACTTTATTTTTTTCTTCTCCTTTTAAATCTTGGTTGAAAAGTTGGTTGTTATATTTGGGCCTCCCTAGTGGCGCAGTGGGTTAAGCAACGCACTATGAAGCAAACCGCAGCCACCACAGCCAACGCAGCCAACGCAGCCATTGCAGCAAGAGTTCGATCCCTGCTGCAGCCCAGGGAGGGGACCCACATGGCATAGCAGACCTCTCCTGCCTCGCCCACTGCTGCCCTCAGCAGTGTACTTCCGTTGATCTGCCTGTTCTGCTCCCCACTCTGTCTGTGGTGAATCCTCTCACCCCCCCCCCCCAACACACACCTCTGGCATGTACCCCAGTTCTTGTATGCATAAATAAATAAATCTTTTTAAAAAAGGATTGTTATATTTATTATTATCCCTTTTTCTCATTTTATAATGGGTCCATTTTACATGTGTCCTTCATTTATTTGATTTTTAAAGTCTTAAGTTATAACTTAGCTTATTTTTCTCTCATTGTAAAGGAGAAAAATTCTTGATAGCCTCAAGTATTGTAAATATCTTAATTTTTTCTAATTTTAAAAATGGATTTCTCCTTGTGCTATTTATATAATGAGAACATAGATTTTGTTAACTTTTGAAACTGTCTATTACTGAGCATTGATACATTCTGTCAGTACCTCATGGTAACACATGTTCCATCACTCAATAAAATGTATTTCTAACCACTTATTAATTATATTAAAAATTTTTTCTTCTGCAGAATTTTTTTCTTTTACCTACCATATACTGATAAATAACTGCTTAAATCTTCTCCTGTAACTGTTTCCATTCCTCCCGTATCTTAATTAATGTTTTTCCTTGTTTCTTCAATACTTTTCTTTAGCAATTTGTTTCTCCTTGTAGGTTTAATGAGTTTTATAATTATAAAATTTATAATTTTAGTTAATTGCTTTTCTAGCAATTTTTTAACTTCATTCCTATGTGATTTCGGAGGTTTCATTCACATTATTTCTTTATTACTGTTTCTTTTATTATTTTGTAATAACTGTGTACTGTTGAATACTCTTTTATTTGAATTAAACATTGTATCCTACTAAAGATACTGATTTATTTCTGATGGTGTTTAATGTAATTTCCCTGCTTTTGTCAGTAGAAATCTACTTTCTTTTAATCAGTTGTGATCTTGAAATTATACTTGCAAAAATATTTAACTTTTTCTACTTATTTTACATAGGATATATGACTTTATATTAAGAAAAATTAAAATATTTCCTAGTAATTTTTTGGTAGATTTGTTCTACCTGTATTTTCACTTTAATATTTGAAAGAAATACCTCAAAAAATGAACAAAAACAAGTTCACATAACAATTCATTGAAAGTTTGATTTTTCCCTCAAGTTTCTATACTAACTGGTTGTACATCTTAGACTATAAGAAATGTTTTCATAATTATTAATTCTAAGATGTCACTGGTTATAAAACACATTGGTAATTTAATATCTGCTTGTTCCAAGTAAGTTATATGGAGGCAAAAATATATACCCACTATAGTTGCCATGGCAACCCACACCTTTAATATCACTTTCTTTAATATCACTTTCAAATTCCCATTGATATCTAACTTTTAGTCTTCTTCACATTTAAAATTTAAAATCCCTTTCACATCAACAGTTATGCATGGAATCAGAGTATCATTCCACTTTCCTAATCCTTATGCATATCTTGGGCCATTTTAGCATTTTTAGGACTGGCAATATGATTTAAAAATACATCAAAAGACACTATCTTCTGTTTCATCAAAATTTTAATTTACATTTTCCTAAACCAAATCATAGAATCCAGAAGTTAGTAACTTCCACTGAAAAGTCTACTGCAAGTATTTGATAAATAATTGTTTGGAGTCCAATAATCCAACAGAGATATAAATTAACTTATTTTATTAACTTAATAAATATTTTCAAGATTTAAATAATATATAGTTGACTCTTGAACAATCCATGGGGTTAGGAGTACTGACCCTCCAAGCAATTAAAAGTCAAAGTAGAACTTTTGACTTCCCAAAATTTAACTGCTAATTGCCTTATATAATTGTTCACCAGAAATAACAATGGCATCACAATTTATCTTTCTATCTACTGACAGGCAGTTTTCTTTTACAATAAGATGGATGGAAGATGAACCCCAACCTATTAAAAATACTAGAATATGAAAAAAAAGTATCACTGATGAGGGGGAAAGTGGCAGAAATATAGTTCAACTGCCTTACCATGGCTTTGTGGGCTTCAGTGGAAATGTAACCACTGTTTAACATTATAATATCCCAGAAGAACTAGATATTTTATGTTTTAACAACTAATAACTGACAGTTTTTACAAAGAAATCAATTCCTTTATACTTCAAAGACTGTTATCACTTTTGTGAGGATATTTAAAACCCATGCATTATAGAAAGACAAATTCTGGGTTTTATTTTCTAGTATATTTTCTCCTATCTCTAGAAAAAGCCACTAAAGTTGTTACATTTGCTCTCTCCTCAAGTTAATAGTAGCACTTTTCTCTTGTCAGCTTTGTGGATCCCTTACTGCAATTTAAATCTCAACTGGAGATAATAGAATCCTCCTTTCACATCGTGTTTTCTATGCCAAGTTTGGACAATGTATTAGCAATGGGGGAAAGTGAAGAAGATGAAGAGGATCTGGAGGTATAATTTTTCTTCCTTAAAATGTGATGTGACGCTGCTATTCACACCAGCAACCCCACAAAGTGTCTCTAAACAGGTCATACTTTTTGGGGGGCTTAAAAAAAACCCTCAGTGTTTATTTAACAATAACTTTTTTTTTTCTGATCTAATTCATATTTTCATTTTTATTTGTATAGTTTTACATTTTTCTTCATTTTTGTACATGAACAAAACTGCAATCCCCATAAAATTATCACCACCAAGATACCTGTGAACTGTTACCAGGGACCCTTGTGCTCTTCCCTCCTGTTTTGATCCTTCCCTTCCATTCCCCTGCTGATTGTCCCCATTTATAGTTTGCCTGCTAGTCTTGTCTTTTTTTCCCTGAACTTTTGTATAGTTTCCCTATATTCCTCCTGTAAGTGAAACTATCTGTTATTTTTCCTTTTCCTTCTGACTTATTTCACTGAGCATCATCCTTTCTAGCTCCATCCATGTTGCTGCAAATGGCATGAGTTATCTTTTTGATTCTGAATAGTATTCCATTGTGTATATATATACACCACATCTTCTTGATCTAGTCATCTGTTTGGGGGCATATAAGTTGTTTCCATTTTAACTATTGTAAATAGTGCTGCAGTGAACATAGGCGTGCATATTTCCTTTTGAACTAATGTTTTTGTGTTCTTTGGTTAGATTCCTAGGAGTGGAATTGCTGGGCCATATGTTGGATCCATTTTTGGTAATTTTAGGGTTCTCCACACAGCTTCTCACAGTGGGTGGGCCTGTTTGCATTCCCACCAGCAATGTAAAATGTGAACAGGCTGTAATCTTTGTTGATTTCTCTTACACTCTTTTTAAATATAAGACATATGTAGTATTTAATAACAGTAACCTGTACTTCTTGAAACCTTGCAAATTCTGTAACCTGTGGATTTAGTGGATTGTATGGGATTTATAAGAACAAATGGGTGAAGAGATTTTAGCAAATGTTGGCAAGAACAAGGAGTTGATTGGCAAGTGCTGCAAAGAAGGTAATAGGTACAGCGAATGGTGGGGGTTGGAATTCTATAGAAAGATTGATAACTTAGCAATCTCTTCTTTCTCAACATAACTAAACAGTAAACTTGCCCTTCAAGTGGAGAAGTAATTCATTGTCTGTGGTGTTAGGTGACCACCATAGCACCTTCCTTCCTTATCTTCAGTTTAGGGCATCAGAACACTGCAAAAGTATAGTCAGAAAGTAAAAATTAATCTGAAGCTGGTTGATCAGATGGTTGTATAATTTTTTTGTTTTTCAGAATTTATACCAAAGTATTTTAAACATCTTTGAGGACACACTTCTGATTTTAGTGTCTAAAGACCTCTATAAACTGCAATTCTTAAAGGTAAAGGAAAAATAAGTGGTTTTGTCTCCTTGTCATAAATCAAAAATATTCACTACATTTCACCGGTTATTTCCCATTTTCCTTACCTACATCTTCCAATTTTTGGCCGGTGAAACTTTTCTTTGTTTCCTAGGATGTGAGATGATTCTCAAAGTAAAATTACTTCCTATTATTTGAATTAGAGATAAGATACTTTTTAAAATGTACTCCTGGGAGGATGGCATCAATAGGCACTTGACAAGCCAGGTGTGATATGGCAATATGAGAGTGAACAGGGGTGAGATAGCAGAGAAGAGTAGGATGATTGGCCAAACTACCTCAGATCCATGTACCAGTGAGCCACACAGTGATGGTGTCTGTGTTCTTGCTTCTCCCCCAACAACTCTGGGGCTGGGGAATCCCATGGGCATCCTATCTTCATGGATACCAGAGTATGAGATGAGAGTTGAGAGTCCAACCTCATCTCACATTATAACTGTAAAAGTATAAGACAGGGGTCTTTGTTGTTCCATACATCTAAGACCTCACTATAGTGTTAATGCCCTACAGAGACAGAAGACTGCTCAATGTGTGTTTTGGTTTTTAAACCTTGCATTCCTAACACAGTGATACAGGAAGCAATTATCTGAAAATTCAAGGAATCAGATTGAATTTGCACTATCAGGAGTATCTATGGTTTATGCAAACCAAATATATATTCAAATAAAGAATAGGTATCCATAAAGAGATGAAGAAATGTAACGGAAAATGAATGTTTTGTTTCTTAAATGAAATATCCTAATAGTCTTAAAAAGAAAAAAAGCAATGTGAAGGAAAATAAAATATGTTGTGCCATTTTGGGCCAAATTTGATATAAAAGTTTCCTGTGCATTTAAAAAAACTTAACTTTTTAGTTTTCTAATTACCTCCTGAAGTCTATTTGGGGTCTTTTCTCAACATTTTTCATGTTAATAGGACATATTAAACTGAATTTGGAAAAATGTTCAGAATGGAATATTTGAATAACAATCCTCATATTTTGATAAGTGTTCATTCACATATGTAAGACAAAGCATTACAATTTGGAAAATAAGTGAATTCTGACACAGAAAATAAAACTTTGCAGTCCTCTAAAATAGTTATCATTATTCCACTATCACAACTCTCCATGCATCCTCTTTTAACCAAGCTAAGCTGCTCACTGATTATTTATTCTATGTCAGAAATTAAGTTGAACACATAGTATGTGAGATATCTCACTTAATTCTTAAAATAACCCTAAGAACAAATTAATATTGTTTCTCCCATTTTGCAGAGAAGATAATGAAAGCTGAGAAAGGAGCTATATTATATGCAAAGCTGATAACTCAAGGAGCTAACTTTGAAATTGTTACTGTCCTTACTTTGTCTAGAAACTCTCCTACTCATAACTGAGCTGATACACTGTGGGGACAAATGAAAGGGAAGAGATTTGGCCAACCATTGGCATACATGTAATGGACTCCAGCAGACTGCCTTAAGAAGTCTGCTAATGGTTGGCATATGAGGGACATGCAATCTACTTCCCTTTCCAAGGTTATAAATATGTCCCTGAATTTGAGGATTTAGAACAAATAGATAGAAGTTATGACAAGACAGATAGGAATCAAAATAATCAAGAACTTTCTAACCAAGCTGCCTCCAGGAATGTACTCTGCAATCATGAGCCAGAAAATTCTCAGTGGCAAATTTCCAGAGGAAGTTCTAGGATCAGATGACATTTTAAGATCAGATAACATTTCAAGTCTTTTTATAAAACTGAAAATCATATTCTGTGATTTAAAAAAGAAAGAATATGAATTTTGTAAGAAAAGAAGAGGAAATGCAGTTTATAATCCCAACATGGCTGCCTGTTAAATTCTTCATAATACCTGACAAAGTGACTTCCACAGTGAATATTAGTAAACACGTGTGTAGAATTAAATAAAACAAACACAGGTGAATCTAAATAACTGAACCCACAGGGAAAAAAAATAGACTGATTGCTAGTTGCAAGGAATGGGGGGATAGGGAGATGGGAAAATCAGTGCAAGTAGCCACAGGGTACAGACTTCTAATTATAAGATTAATAAGTTCTATATCACATATTTGAATGTTGCTAAGAGAATAGACCTTAAAGTTTCTTGTCACAAAAACTAATCGTTATTAGGTGAGACAATGGATATATTAACTAACATTATAGTAAACACTTCTCAATATATACATGTATATGCATTAAATTATCAAATCAACATGTTGTACACCTTAAACTTTCACAATGTTATATGCCAATTATATCTCAATAAAGTTGGAAAAATAAAAAAAAATACAGGTGTACATAGTGCAGCAGATCAAGTAGTACATTAGATGCTTGTTGGCATTTTTGAGATAAATGTAGGTTAGGTGTGAAATAATCAGGAGATCATGGGGCCCTTGACATCGTGACGCTGGAGATGAGAAGGAAGAGACTTTGTGGAAATGGACACATGTAATCTTGGGATGATTCTTGTGTTTTCAACAGGAAATGATCACATGGATGCATGAGGATACGTCATACATGCAGGCACGAGTGGTGGCGATCTTCAGCAGGGTGCTAAGTTTTGCCTCCAGAAAAGTGAGGGAATATGTAAGTCACAGAATACAGTCATGGCACCTGCCTCGGATGGTTGTATTTCTACAGTCCTGCTTTCTAAGACATGAATTTTCAGAGTATTAGACACCCACCTGGTATTATTGTACTAATAGGTTGGAGTAGTGGAAATAGAGTCAGCATTGTACATGACTATATCAATCAGAACAAAGTTTTTCAAACAACTGTTTAAGGTACCTTATACTTTCTCTAGACAATGTGAGCATCAAAAACCAAACTTTTGTTGACTGGATTCTCCTCATATCAGTTTTAATTGTGACCTTACAAATTCTTCCATCCTTGTTTTCCTCCTAATTTCTCCTTTTCCTAAAATATGTTTAAACCATTACTTATTCACCTTCATTTTATACAAGTAATTTTTGAGTGCTTTTATTGTAAGACATGCTAGAAATAGAACAGAAGTCTTCCTTTACTATTCTTTCCACCCTGGTGCCCACCTGTAGCCATGTCAGTGTGATGTGTATCCTGCCAAACAGCTTTCTACCTACACATACACATCCACACACTAGTATACAGCTTTACCACTCAGTGTTTCTTTACTAAAGCTACATCATAGTTACACGACTCTACAAGTGGCATTTGTATTTGAACAATACATCCTACCAATGTCCTTATGTCAATCTGTGTATTGTATTTCACTATTATATCATAGCTTTGTTGTACTATAACCTATTTAACTATTCTTAACTTGATGAACATTGAATTATATTTTCATTTTTCCTAATTCAGATAATACAAAATAGCCATCTTTGTGCAAGTCTGTACTTAGAAATACTTAGAAAGATCAAAAGTATGACTAAATTCAAGTGTAAATACACAGTTGTCCTTCAACTTGTTTTCCTGAGACTACTACAGTATCATCTCCCCCTATCTTCACAAACACTGGGACATTATCAGACCTTTTAATTGTTGCCTTTCAAATCAAAACAAATATGTGTATCATAATTGCCAGTGTTTATTGATGTTTTCTTTTATTTGAAAGACATCATTGCCTTCAAAGATACTTGACCCTGGCCATAAGCATTTCTCCATGGGTACTGTATATTCAGCCTCTGTTTCACAACTCCTGCTTCATTGAGACTTTTAAACATCTTGTACTACTTATTTGTTTGATTAGTTGAGTCATTTCAAGAGTTCAGAATAAAAGGGGAAATCACAATGTTGTATACATGGTCATCTACAATGTTGCACATCTGAAAATTATATAATACAATACATTAGTGATTCTCAATAGAATTTCATTTTAAAAGGGAGGGCCAGAAATATGTACCAGTGATGCCATCTTCATCCATTTCTCATGATGCTATCAGTATCCATTCTCAACTATTCGTATAGTCTCTAGATGTTGAGACAAAAAGCCTAGATTAGACTTATCCTGAATTTTTACTATGCTGTTTACAACTAGCTTTGGAACATGCTACAATTTACTTACATAGGGAACTATAGTTCATGATGTTCTTTATATCATACTGATTCCATATTTCAGTGTCCAAAAGAGAGTCAATGATTAAGAGTCTTTATTAAGTGTTCTGATTCCCTGCTCTGGGAAAATAGCCTCCCTCTATTTCTAAAATGACTCAGGTTATCCATTCCAAAGTCTAAAAAGCTCATCATAGAAAATTTGCAAGTGAGGCTTAACATTAACTCACCATCAAGCTAATCTTTTACATATCTCCTAATACATTTTACACGTTCAGTGTCCATATACTCCTCCTTGAATTTATGTGTTGTGTTGTGTACAGATAATGTATGTATAATGTATATAATTATGTACATATATATTTCCAATGGGTTTTACTTAAGTAGCAGATAAGACATTAAGACATCCGGGGTTTCATCTTTTATCACTATTTCTATTTTGATTACATTCTTCCTTGCACACAAATCACCCTCAATTCTGAAAAAATAAATATAGAAATTCATATGTGTAGCCAAAATCTCTGAGACGTTGTTGAGGGTTCCCAGCTACAACAGATTTATCTGACAAACTAAATGGAATATCCCATTACTCTGTTCTGCAGTTTTCCCCAAATACCACCAGGTGGAAGCACACCAGCATTTTCCAGATCATAGAAGTAAAAGCTAGTGCCAATTAGCTCATCATACTCAGGCACTTAAAACTTTACTAAGTTAACTTTATCTCCCAAACAATGCCATCTAGAGAGTGTTAAGTCAATGATATCAATGACAGAGGAGGGACAAATACATAAAATAAAACAATAAAAATATCTTCAAAATTAAAAACATCCTTAAAATGACATGTTATCTTATAGCATTAACAGCAAAAGATATTCCCAAGGATTATTCCTTAGGCCCATCATCATTTAAAAGACAGATGCAAGATTTCCAATCAAAAATAACAATTTGTCCACATGCATTTATCTCTTCTCCTTCCAGAGTTCTCACATAAGGACAGTATTGGAATCCATTATAGGTATAAATCCACAACAATGAGAATTAGTAAAGAATTGTCTGTCAATGGGCTAGCAATGCCAACAAACTTGTGGATGACAGAATAAGATTTAAGATAGAACTGACAAAGCCTGGTGGGATATTGTAAAGCAGGCAAATGGACTGGAGGGTAGATGACAGCTGAAAGGGAGGCAATTTGCCCTGTGGGATACTGGAGAGACTGAAGCTATGGGAGCCCAAGTCATGGTGACTGGTGGAAGGTAAAGGAAGGCTGAAAGTGTGCATTAATTGAAGTGATTCATTGAAAATTTATACAGAAGACTTTCTGTTGCTTCTTGTCCCCCTTTACACACACACTATGTCTCACAGGGACAGGCATACAGTGGCTGGCTAATTTTGAGGGCACATCTTTCTCAAAACAGTCGTAAATTCCTTAAGAAAATAGCCTTGATTCTGTTGTTTAAATAAACTACAGCAAGCCCCCCCCACCACCACCAAAATCACTTTGATGCAAATTCCACCAATTGACAACCCTTGTTCACAAACAAAGCCTCAGCCAAGAAGTAACACTTTCTTAAATAGAACTAGAAAAGCAAGATTTGGCAGACATTTGATAAAATCCTCCAGCCCAAAGTAAATAAAGAGGATACAATAACTATCGAATATAGATAATTCAGGATACATATAAGAACCTAGTCTCTAAAAGAGTAGAGAAGGGGCCTCCCTGGTGGCTCAGTGGGTTGGGCAGCGCACTGTGAAGCAAACCGCAGCCACCGCAGCCACCGCAGCCACCGCAGCCACCGCAGCCACTGCAGCACGAGTTCAATCCCTGCTGCCAGCCAGGGGGGGACCCACATGGCACAGCAGACCTCTCCTGCTGTGCCAACTGCTCCCCTCAGCAGTGTACTTCCCTCGATCTGCCTGTTCTGATCCCCGCTCTGTCTGTGGTGAATCTTTTCACCCCCCACACCTCTGGCCTGTGCCCCAGTGCTTGTATGTATAAATAAATAAATCTTTAAAAAAAAAAAAAAAGAGTAGAGAAGAACTGTTTTTATACCAAAAGGAAATTTAATTATAGTGAGCATGGCCTATGCATTGAACATTCTTACCCAGAATAATAAGACCACATTATTGATTTTCAACTTTTTAAGATCTATCTAAAGCCAATCACAAAAATGTAAATAACTTACTAAATGTCATATAAATGCTGCAAACTCAACAATGCAAAAATGAAAGTGCAGGAAATAATAGTGGTTCTTCAACAATTTAAACAAAATTACAGTTGCCCCAGCAATCCTGGGTATATATCCAAAAGAATTTAAAACAGGTGTTTAAAGGAAAACTTGTACAAAATGTTTTCATAGTATTACAATTCATATCAAGAAGCATATACACCCAAATATCTGTCAACAAATGAATGTTCAAATAAACATGGTCTGTATGCTTACAGTCGGTTATTATTCAATCATAAAAAGAAATGAAGTCTGATATATCCTACAACATCAATGAACCTTAAAAGCATACTCGTGGAAAAAACTAGAAACAAAAGGCTACATACTGTATTGTATTCCATTTATATGAAATAACAGAATTTCTGGTTGCCAAGGAACAAGAAGAGGGGGAAATGAGGAATGACTGCTTAAGTAATAAGGCTTGCACTTGAAGTGATGAAAACATTCTTAAACTAGATAGCGGTGATGGTTGTTAAACACTGCAAATGTGCTTAATGTTGTTAAATTATATAATTTAAAATTCTTAAATGGTAAATTTTATACTATGTATGTCTTTACACACAATATAAATTCATTAATTAAATGTAGGCAACAGAAGTAGGGAAATAATAGTATTAGGAAGTTGAAGGGAAATAAGAAGGCTTTAAAATACTCTATAAAGTGGAAGAGCAATAAGAAATCTTCATATCATGAAACAAGAAATAAAAGTATTAGCCTATTATTAAATCACAATAATTAAAGTACTAAAAACGGTACCATACTGTAATGGGTGATGTACTACATTGAAAGGATTGTGACAAAGTGGAAGGACGTAATTGAGATAAACCCTATTTGATCATAGTAGGAACAGATAGGTTATGTCCTTAAGTAATATTAGAATAGAATCAAAAGTCCATTATTTAGAAACATAGAAGTGACATCCAGAAGAAGCAGCCAAAACACTTAGAAATGGTTGTCCCTGGAATTTACCACTTAAAGTTTAATTATTGTTAAGAAAAACAGAGAGGCCAGGTCTATGTACTGATAGAAGAAGGAATCCAATAAGAAAGAGACATAAAACTGAGCAGAAATAAAAGCAAAGCCATGATATTGAACTCTCCCAAAGGTTTAGTGATTTGAGAGGGCATCACTGTGGTTGGCTCACTGGCAAGGGGCTTTTCCATGGGCACCATGGTTCATTCACTCTTGTTCCTCCTTTCCTGGGCCACATGCCTATCCTTCCTTAAATACTCCACATAATCCAGACATGATCATACCCACTCTCCTAGAGACATACATCTAGACAAACCTTATCTGGAAAACAAAATAGAGAGACCCCTAGACCCCTAGTAGCTTCATTTACAAAAACATCTGCTAAGAATTACACATACACAAACTGATAAGGCATAATCAAAGAGGGTATTTGAGACAAAAATTACAACACATTAAGACTCTGAAGCCACTTAGCTCCCTGTAAATGGCCCCAACCACCATGAGCTAAGCTGTGAGAAGGACAGCTGTCCAATAGAGAAACACAACTCCTTGTCTTTGTGTTAGTCCCAAATGCAGTGGTGGTTCTTAAAATCTTGCCACTAAATAGTATAGAAAATGTGGAAAGTAGATCCATAGAAGAGAATGCCCAGTGAAAGAGCATTTCTTGCAGGGGCCTAGAATAGATGCAATCTCTACTCTTCAGGATTCTTGAATGAGGGGGAGCCCAAGCCCAGTTTTACAAAAGACTAACTGGGCAGAAAACGCAATCTAAGAACATCCATAGAACTGTTTTATTGTTGTTTTTTAATATTCCATCTCCTACTGAGAACATCTCTCCCATCATTGTAATTCAGTGATGTTCCTGCCCCATGACTTAGTCATTTCACATTGTTCTTCAAGAATGATTTTGTGTGTGTGTGTGTGTGTGTATGAGAGAGAGAGAGAGAGGTGTGTGGGTGGGTGGGTAAAGTCACATCAGATACAGGGATAAGGGAACATAAGAGAAGATAGAAAAAAACAAAAGAAAAGGTAGAAAAAGGCAGATACAGGTGTTGGGATTCACCTAAAGGATTGACTTGGACTTCACTTTGACTACTTGCATCAAACATCATTTTGAGAAACGTAGTCACTTATCTTAGAGACAAGAAGTTCAAACCGAGTCCTTTTTGTTATAAAAAAAAATCATAGGTTAAAGTATTCATACCTTCATAAAAGAAAATATCTCTTCCTCCTCTCTTCTCTTCTTTTGACTCCATCACCTAAATATTTGAACAGTCAGTGTTAAAGAAGTTATGGGGAAGGAAGATTACATAAATGTTGTACTAGTAGCTTTGACATCACAGATAAATTCATTGAGTTTTTAAAAATGTAATTTCCTTGAGAAGAATCAGAACAATTCCAGGAGAGAATGTTACATTTCCTTAGTGACTTGCAGTCATAATAATTGTTTTATATGTGGAGAAGGAAGCATGCAAGTTACTAGATATCGACTCTTACCCAGGTATACTGGAAATATTTTACCTGACTCATGAAGTAAAAACTAATTGAGTTTTTATATTTCTATATTCTATATTTATATTTTTATGACATACATATTAGTTGAGTTGCTATTATTTCTTATTACTTTGCTAGGATTTTTCTTTTTGTCAGAAATGTTACCCCTTTAATCCTTACTGTAACTCTTACAAGGTAGCACTTGTTATCCTCATTTCACAGAAGAAACTGCAACTCAGTAGTAAAGCCAGGATTTGAACACAGATTTTGAGAATTCTGAATCTCATCATCTATAAACCAAGTCTGAAATGTACATTTGAGGACAAGATGCAGACTTTAAATATTGACTACATAGAGCAAATATGTTGTCTCTTTGTTTTTCCACCAGACAAGTGTTGATGTGCCATGTTTGGGTGTCCTGGCAACAGAACTATCTCTTTTGTGTTCCCATCCTGATTCTTCAATCACACAGCAAGCTTCCTTGGGAATGTATCACCTCCTCTGTATTGCAAAGTGCCAGAGTGGTAAGGGTGACTCACCATCTTTTCTGAGGGTTACTAATAAGTAACCTTTCTTGTGGGTCCCAGGAAGACGTATCTCTGAATTTCTAAGTCCTCCCTCAGGGTCTATGGCTCTACTGCTTAAACTGTGTTTTAATCATTTCAGATTTATCAGAAATGCTGGTAATGGTAAAATTGATCCTTCAAGATCCACAAAGTCTTAGAGTAGTACTGTGCTTTTGCTAGATGGAGGAAGGGGGAGGGGCAAAAAGAAGTTCACCAATGGGACTGTAATTTCTCCCCTTCAATGGAGCATCAGATAGAATATAAAATCTTGCTTCAAAAATCCAGGGGGCAGGGAGATTAGCCCAAAACTAACTGACTGCTATTCTGGCCTGCTAAGAAGGTATAAAAGAAAGACCTGAAAGCATCAAATTATTTCCAAATAACTTTAACAAATAACAATAAATAACATCAACTGATAACTCCTCCCATCAAAAACAACTATTAAAATTATATATAATATCTATAATTTATCTTATAGATTTTTAAATTATTTACATATAAATCATAATGTACTGTATACATGTATATATAATTATTATTTGCAAGTCATTGTTCATCAGATAACAAAGAACAATGATTCCTGAGTAATGGACACAAATGAACAAAGGAGATGGATCTATAATTTCCTATTTTACCACCTAGAGTAAGTTTCTAAGCTGCAGCCTAGAAGGGGGTAATTCAGTGGTCTTACCACATTGAGACAGAAATGGGAATTCAGAGACGTCACTATACTAGAGACAATAAGACAGACTACCAGAGAGGAGTGCACAAAGAAACAACTCCTGAGATCTGCAGAGGGTTCCCATTAAGTATTTAGTTAAGTAGTCATCAGAACATGCTTGAGAGAAAACTATGTGAAGTTGGAACCAGGGATGGGTTGGAACACCCAAATGATTAGAGAAGAATACAGTGAACTCACAAAAGCTGGAAACAGTGCTTATTAGCCAGAATCTAAAACTTCATAATTCACAAGTAGTAAGATAGAGTACTCAAAAAAGATTTCATTTCATTGGAATAAAAATTTATTTCTACACTCAACTGTTTTAGTGCCATTTAATAAAGCTTCAAAACAAAATCTAAATCTGCAATGAGATATCGCTATACATCCATTAGAATGTCTCCAATTTAAACAAATAACTATTCCATGTTATTAGAAATGTAAAGCAATTGGAATTCTCCCACATTTCTTGAGAAAATATGAAATGCAAAACAACTTTGGAAAATAATTTGGCAGTAAAATTGCTGGGTCATATGGAAGCTCCATTTTTAGTAGTTTGAGGAAACTCCACACTGCTTTCCATAGTGGTTGGCCCAGTATGCATTCCCCACATCAGTATAAGAGTTGAATCTACTCAAAGGACACAAAAATATTAATTCAAAAGGATACTTTCACCCCTATGTTTATTGTAGCACTATTTATAATAGGTAAGATATGGAAACAACCCAAATGCCCAAAAATAGATGATTGGATCAAGAAGATGTGATATATACACAATAGAATATTATTCATCAATCAAAAAAATAAACTCATGCCATTCGCAGTCACATGGATAGAACTGGAAATAATCAGAAAGAAAAAGAAAAATATTGGATGGTTTCACTTATAGGAGGAATGTAGGAGAACCAAAAAAGGGAGCAGGAAAAGAAGTAATTATAATAAATTAAAAAACAAAATTGACAGGCAACTATAAATCAGAGACATTCTTCAGGGGAGAGTGATCAAACAGGAGGGAAGAACACAAGAAACTATGGTGATGGTGCACGGGTGAATTGGTGGTGGGAATTGTACGGGACTACACCTGAGAGGAGAAAGCATATGTTGTACAAAAAGGAAAAATTATGTAAAATATATATATATAAAACTTAAAAACAATAAAACAAAATAAAAACACACATACACAATATAATAATTTAACTAAAAAGTTAAATACACATCTACCATATCATCCAATCATTCCACAACTTAGCATATACCTAAGAGAAATGAAAGCTAATATTCTTACACAGATTTGTGTATAATTGTTGATAGAAGCATTATTTGTAATAGTCAGAAACGAACCAGCTCTTTTATCCATCAACAGGTGAATGGTTAAGCAGATGATGATACATATGCACACATGCAATAGTTCTCATCAGTAAGAAGGAAAGAACTATGAATACAAGCAAACATGGATGAATCACAAATAATCTTGCTTAGCGAAAGTAGTAAAACAACTGAGTTGTGAAGCAACTAAGAGTATATACCATATGATTCCACTAATATAAAATTAGAAAATATCAATATGACAGAAAACATTGATGGTTGCCTTTGGATTGGGAGTGGGTGTGAGAGATTAAATTAATACACAAAATTTTAAAGACAATGTTTTTGTTTTTTATTGAGGTGATGTTTTCATGGGTATACAGTAAAACATGACTTAAAGCCATCTATAAGTTCTTGGAAACTGTGACTTCAAGTGAAATGATAATTAAGGAAAGTAGACCTTCATTATCATTTCATTCAACTTGAGTCAGGATTTGTTTTTTGTCACCATTATAGTGAAGTGACATTGGATAAAGCAAGGTTATTTGAGGACCTTCCATATACATGCAGAAAAACTTAGCGAATTTCTTTAAATATGTTGCATATCAATTATATCTCTATAAAACTTTTAAAAACAAATGAAATCATTTAAACCCATCTTTTCTAGAACTAAAAATATCTAAACCTGAAGCTTTTATTGAGAGTTCTAGCTTTCCTGCGATACCATTTCCCAGCTCTTTACAAACTATCCCAAGTCTGCTGTTCTGCCAACACTTAGCAATAGTTTTCTCTAAACAATGCATTTGATCTCCTATATGTATTTGCTATATCTGGTCAACCTATAACAATTGCTTACATCATTCACATTCACAGAGGCTACTCTTAAACACGTTATAAACTCTGGGTCCATGTAGTCATAAGATATTAGCAGAGAGTTAAATATTCAGAAAATTTTAGATCTCTAGAATTGGGCAGAAGAGGAAACTGAAAAGAAGGAACCAATGATTAAATAAAAACCTTAAACTTTTTTCTTACTACAGCGGATATTGCAAAAAATAAAACTGCTGACTATACTAATTCTGGATATCATTACGTCCTGCCTTCTCTGTCTGATATGGAATTCCTACCCAATATCTTGCAACAAGACAGAAGTAAAATTGTTCAGGTGACTTAGCCCCAGTTTTGTCCTTTTGACTTTTATTTCATATGTATCGTTACTTTCAGTGGCAACTTATTTTAACACAGTTTGTATTTTTAATAACACCTTTCCATTTTTAAAAATAATCAGTGAAATAGAATTACTGATGTATAGAGTATTTGGCTTCCCAAATTTCACCTCTATTAATAAGAACTATGCCTATTATTCCTGAATATAACAATGTATATCATTTTATTTAATCCTTACAGAATGTGAATGAGCTAGATTTTCATAGTTGTGACATTTTTTTTGTTTAGTTAGCAAATATTAGATCACCAAAGGTGAGAACTTTTGGTTTTATAGCAAAATTAGTGGGTCACCAATTTGCAGGTTTTTTTCAATACTATTGTAAATTTCTCTTAGATTTTATTTTTGAAAACTTATTAAATGTTTTTAAAATTTTGAAAAGTTTAAATAACTAAATTCAATACCAAGTAATACATTCTCCATTGACCCAACCATGAGATTCTAATGCTCTATATAACTCTTGTGTTCTTTAAAGTACATGGACTTATCAAGATGTTTGTGAGGTCACCTAGTATAGTTGCCTAGGGTGGGCTGTCCAACAGATAGCCTTCCAGACACACATACAGTAAGCCAATAGCTCCACAAAGCTACTGGGAAGAACCTTCAGGTTAGTACATCTCTTGGATTGGTAGGGTTTTAGGGTTACATAAATAAAGCAATACCATCCCTTCCCAAAGTTTGGGTTGATAGGACTGTGACGGGCAGAGGAGATGTGGAAGCCATACACCTCAAACAATATGGTCAAAACTATTACATAGATGCCTTAAATATGGATCTGCATAGTAGTGCATCTTTCCAAAATCAAATATTATTATTAATCCTACTGTCCTCAAAATCACAAGCCTGGCTTAATATAAAGTTGACCATATACATGAAGAAATTAGGTATCTGTATAGGTTTACTAAAATGTTTTTCTATACGCTTCCACCCTCCCTTCCAGTACCTTGAAATTGAAATCCTGAGTGTCACTATTGGGTTATTGAGCCTAGGACTGATTCCTTATAATCTATTCCAAGCAATTCATGAGACTTACTATCACCATTTCCAGGTTGGTGTCCATCAGATTTATAAATCCTTGCATTGGGGATAGTTCCCTGGGTTGTTATTCACTCTAACAGTAAGACCAACACAGGTATACAGCTAGCACAGTGTGCAGCTAGAAAACCCCAAGGTAGGAACAATCAGAAGTAGATTGGAACCAGTGGGTTGAGAGAATCTAAGGCAGCAAGAGGCCCATAGCTAAGGACACAGTTCAAAGATATAATTATCCTTGAATGCTGATCTAAAGGGTACAGATAGGAGTATAAAAGGCAAGGTTTTTAAACTAAAAGAGCTAAAAGCAAAACACCACTAAGTGGGAGAACTAGATGGAAAAAAGAAACAGCAGTTCAAAAAGGGCCCCCCCTTGTAGAATGACCAGTTATAAGAAAGGTCACTGTCTTCTAAAAGAGACACCAAGGGCATGAAAGTGTCACAGATTAAAAAGGAAAGTTCACAACAAATTAGCTAGTAATGTCATTCATGGGAATTTATAGAAAGGAAACAACTCAAAATAATACATCTGTTTAGGAGAAGAGGTTCTTCAATAATTATGAATTTAAAAACTGAAGTGTGTGTCAGTCACAGAGAGGTAAATGTCAGTTTGTGGAATATCAGTTAGCATATATGTAACCACTCAAATGAACCGCATCAAGAATATGTAAAAACATGGTGTAATAGTAAGAAATAAGAGAGGAGATAAAGGTGATCTCTAGAAAATCTAGGTTTGGTCTATTAAGAGTTAAGTGCAGATCATGCCTTATAAAATGAACCCTTTCATTTGATGTATTCTATTATCACATAACAGAAACTTCTAATACTAGCTCTGATATTCCCCAGAAATTGTTTCTTCTACAACTTTGAAATAGACACTAAATTTTTGTTGAATAAGCAAATATTTAAAAGAGAATATTTCTCTCTCCAATGATTTTTCATTTAACTTCTTGTATATCTGATTTCTTAAAATAGGACAGGCTATTTATGATATTCAATGCCCACCTTACCAAGGCTCAATAACCCTTCTTTAACTTTCTCCCTAACTTCCCTTACATCTCCACCATCCCTTACCCCTCAAGCCAGTAGGAGGGAACCATGTGTTCTCACTCAGCCCTCAGTCCTTTCCTATTGACCAAAAAGACCAGTGCTCCATCCCTTTAAAGGGGAGACAGAAAAGCTTTTATCTGCAAGCTTTATGTGAGACAATGACATACTGATACAGACAAATATAGATATACATACAATATCTATCTATAGCCTTATCTGTAGTTGTAGATATAAGTATGACTCTCGGTTGATCGATTCTATATCTATATCTATATATATGTATATCTATATCTATGCAAAAAGAAGAAAATATGAGTTATTTCTCTTTCTTGAGAGATCCAAAGTCATGTATTTTTGTTTATATTTTATGATCCATGGATAATACTCTCAGTATAAAAAGGAATCACTTGAATTGATATTTTTGTCCCTCCATTGGATTTAATGGACCTTTTATTTCTTCCTGTTTCTTGATCCTTCTCTGGGAAAAAGAGAAGTCCCTACCCTGGAATCACCTGCCTTTCATTACCCCACCCAATTCTCCACCTTCTGCTAATCATGTTTGTTTCTAACCTGAGAAACTCATTTCCAAAGCTGAAGGAACTCATAGTAATTTCAATATTTGAACAGCTGAATTAAAATTAAAAGGAACCATAAATAAATAGATATAGGTTAGGAAGTGCTTGTTTAAACCAACAATGTACAAAGCATTGGGTATACAAAAATGATGCATGTTTCTCTTTCAAGTAGTCAGTGTTTAGTAGGTTCACTGTATTGAGGTTATACATGTATAAATGAAATATAAGCAATATGGCCACTGGACAGAGAGTAGCTGAATTAGTGTTACAGGGCAAACCCAATGTGAAATAGGTTGGTCTGACTCTGAGTCTTCACTGGCAGGCTTAAAAGGGACTTATAATAGGACTCAACTGCAGGCACACACAAAAAGGGTAATAAAAGGTTTATTTACAAAAAGGGGAAATGAAGAAATGAATAACTCAGGGAGAATGAGAGATAAATTGGTGAATACATCTTACCAGTTTTGCTGATCTGGAACCCCAACAGGAAGCTAAAAGCCTGCAGTAAAACAAAGAACCCCCAAGGCCCACATATCTGGTTATATACACAACCTGGCTGCTTAACTCCACCCTCAGTTCCCAGCAATCTTCCCTTCAGTGGTGATGACATTATGGGATTTGTAGTTCTTGGTGTCTTGTATCACTGTCCCAGGGTGGGGGTTGGGTCCATAAAACCTATTTGTGGATTTTGTTCAGGACAAACTCCTTTCCTCCCAACATTAGGATGAAGTCAATATTTAAGATTCCTCTTAATTTAAATCCCATGGTTTTGCACTTTTCTCTAGACTAACCCCAGAATGGGCTCATCCAGATGAAAATGGTTTAGTTGCTTTAAATCTCAGAAGAAAAATACATAATTCAGCTTGGATTATAGCCAAGGTCAATACCAATACAGTTTTTAACATTTTTTTCTTACATCATTGTTCATTTTTGTGTATTTGGTTTTATAAGAGGAATATAGGGAAACTGAGCAAAGGTTCAGAGGGAAAAAAGACAAACTATCAATAGCAGGCAAATTGTAGATCTGAGACATAAAGCAGGGAAGGGGAGGGAGGGTTTGGTTTTTAACATTTTTTTTAATGAAGGAAGAAGCTCAAAATAGCAAAGATGATGAGAACCCTGCCTGGCCTTCAGCTTCCCCTGGTTTTCTGGTTAACTATCTTTATTATGTTGATGTCGGTAAACCCTGAGGTCAGGCTCTCTTTTTGTTTTCAGAATCTAGGAATGATCCTATTGCCAGCCATGCTGACGGACTTTGTGTGGAGCCTCCTGATGAGACTCTCTTCATCTGATGAGGTGATGGCCTCTGAGGCAGCGAACATACTGACCTTAACTCTGGAAGACTACGCCCACAAGGTCACCAAGGTGAGAGACCTAACAGCAGTGAAGCAACATCAGGTTTATTCTCAAAAAGGCTTTTCTTGCCTATGTTATAGGACTACTTCATTTCATATATATTTCTTGTCATTGCTCATTATGCTATTTGAATCAGATCAACATTTTTGTAAAAAATTTCAAGCATACAGAAATGTTTAGAAATAACATAATATTCACCCTTCAGTCATTCTAAGTCATATTGCCCCATATTTATTCAACAATTTTTAAAATATTTATTTATTTATGCATACAAGAACTGGGGTACAGGCCAGAGGTGTGGGGGGGGGGTGGGAGGATTTACTAAAGACAGAGTGGGGAGCAGAAAGGACAGACTGAAATATACTGCTGAGGGGAGCAGGGGGTGAAGCAGGAGAGGTCTGCTGCACCATGTGGGTCAGCTCCCTGGCCAGGGATTGAACCCGTGCTGCAGTGACTGAAGATGCTTCATAGTGCTTAATCCCTTGTGCCATCAGGATGTCCCCTAGTTCAACAATTTTTAAAGCACATTGAAAACAAAAAATACAAGTAAAATTAAAATCTCCTGTGTAGCCATTAAGGAAAAAATTTAAGGCTCTTTAGCTGAGGACTAGCTACTTGATGTAGATGTGTGGTCCAATGTTTACCATTCTGGGCTATTCCTCCAACACATGCTTTGCCTTACAGTTTGTAGATTAAAATCTTCTTAATTTTCAGGGGGTAAAAAATAGGTACTTATATCCATTGTTTTTCTGTTCCATTATTCTTACTTTCTCCTTAAAGGATTTTAATTATTCATGTTTTTGATATTGAGATTGTATGTATTATATAGTGAACTCTACTGACCCCAAGTAATTTTTTTAAATTTATTATGCATACAAGAACTGGGCTACAGACCAGAGGTGCAGTAGGTGAGAGGATTCACCAAAGACAGAATGGGGAGTAAAGCAGGTGGATTTACTGAAGTACACTGCTGAGGAGAGCAGCCGACAAGACAAGCAAGGTCTGCTGAACCATGTGGGTCAGCTCCTTGGCCTGGGATCCAACTTGTGCTGCAGTGGGTGTGGATAGCTTCATAGTGCTGCGACTTAACCCCTTGCGCCACCAGGGAGGCCCCCAAGTAAATTTTTTTTAAATGGGTATTTTTCCACTATTCATGAATGCACAAATTTATTTATCATCCAAATAAATATTTTCATTATATGGTTCCATCCATGTATATGCTTTCTACTAGTGCTTCTTTGGGTGTTAATTACTTTCTTGGTCATTCTGAGAAAGACCGAATTCTTATGTCTATAATATACATCTGAGAAGGTACAAACCTATTTCCATGAATTACCAATATATATAGTGCTGTGAACCAGTGTTACCTCACTAATAATAAAGAAAGAAAAATGAAAAACCTAGGAAATAGAATTTTTGGTTACATGATTTGTAAAAATAAAAAATGTCTTGCTTTAGAAATGGCCATAGAACAGGAGATTCTTGACATGTGAAATTATTTTTCCAGGTATCTAAAATCGTGGATTCTATTTATAGGGAACTGTGTGACACTCCTTCTCATGTTATGAAGCAAGCCATGTTGCTAGTTGTCACCTTGCTGACGCGTACTTCACCAAAAAAGGTCATCTTTCAGCTTATGGACTACCCAGTCCCAGCAGACAAGTAAGGCATCCCTCACATCTTTGGCAAGTCAGACACACTTGGGTTCGTGTTTTGATCATTCATAATCAGGTCTGGCTCTATGATGAGAAGATTTTCACATCACATGACTGGAAGGCTTAAACGAGACCATGTACATCATTTGTATCTTTATAAACTCTTGGAACATGAGAAATAATCACTGTCACTAAGACTTATCTGAAGCTTTAAATTGTCTTCTGCTGCATATCCCATAGGAAGAAACTTGTCCTCAAAGTGACAATGTACTATGACATACGTGATAAAATTCATAGAGTACTTTTCTTATTTATGAAGGACAGGCATAGACATTTCCACCTACCAAAAATATAATGAAACATTAAAAATCTCCAGGTATAAATGGAAGTTCTTAGTCACTTAATTGTTCATCAGAAATTCATGATCTAGGATCCCAAGAAATATTCTAGTAGAAAAGACCCTAATGTGAGTCTATGGTGCAATGTGAATCTGACAGGTTTACTAGAAGAGCTTAGAAAATCACATCACTGTATTTCCAATGTTAGTATGCTGGAAAGGAAAGTATTACTTCTCTACCATGAACAGTGTAAATGACAGAAAGCTATATTATAGAAAGGATCCAGTTTTGAAAACAAATTCATCTGAACTTTGTCCCAACCTTAATCCTTACATTTTATGACATCATGCAAGTTTCATAAACTCCTTGAAACTTAATTTCCTCATCTGTGAAGAATATGCTTTCCAGCTCTAAACTGTTATATGGGTTAAATTAGTGACTATAAAAAGGCATCAGAATCAATAAAATGTTAAACAAAGTGTATGGCTTTTTCTTTCTAAATTTTTTAAAAGATTTATTTTTATTTTTTTATGCATACAAGAACTAGGGTATAGGCCAGAGGTGCAGGGGGTGAGAGAATTCACCAGAGACTGAGTGGGGAGCAGAAAGGTGGATCTACTGTAATGACACTGCTGAGGGGAGAAAGGAAAGGGCAGACAGGAAGGTCGACTGTACTGTCTGTGGGTCAGCTCCCTGGCCAGGATGGAACTCATGCTGAAGTGGCTGGCAATAGCTTGATAACACTGAGTCCTTTGATTTTCTTTTTCTAACTGAAAGATATATGTATTTAGGAAGTTTGAACTCACAATGTATTTTACTGTTAGGAAGATTTTTGAAAACTAAAATTCTTAATTAGACTCTGTTTTCTCTCTCAGAAACTAAGCACTCATGTGTATACAGTATTACCAAGCTCCAAGCACTTAGCTGAAGAGAGGGAATATACCCTCAGAGATGGAAGATAAAAGTTGCCAGTGAATCCAATCAAACAAGATATGCTGAGGAGAGAGAGCAATTATGACTAGAGTTGGGTGAACTTAATTAAAATAATCACCAGGAATCTACCCAAAGAATACAAAAACACTAACTTGAGAGGAAACCTGCACTCTTATGTTTACTGCAGGACTATTTACAATAGCCAAGATAAGCAAACAACCCAAATACCCTAAAACAGATGGATGGATCAAAAAGTTGTAGTATATTTATATAATGGAATATTACTCAGTGATCAAAAAGGCAAGCTCATGCCATTTGCAGCAACATGGATGGAGCGGGAAAGGATTATGCAAACTGAAATAAGTCATAAGAAAAAGATAAATATGGGAGGTTTTCACTTATATGCGGAATATAAAGAAACCAAACAAAAGGTCAAAAAGCAACAAAACTAGCAAGTGACCACAGATCTGAGGCATACAGGAGGGTTCAAAGCAGAAAGGAAAAACACAAGGGATTATGGTGATTACTCATGGGTGATATGGTGGCGGGAGAGCTATGAACAAAGATTTAAGAAATATAATAAAATAAGAAAAATAAATAAAACAGTCACCAGTAGGATTTGTGATGATTAAGGAATTTAAGACTCTGGTCAGTCAGAAGGTAGAAACAAGAGGGAAGAGACTGAGACAAGGCACTTAAGCTTTAATGCCTATATGGTTCTCAGCTTGGTTCTATCAGTGAGCCTTGCAGTCAGGAGCAATTTAGTAATGTTCCAGTGGACAGACACGATGTTAGGAACCTAAATGCAGAGACTAAGTAATAGAATTCAGAACCCAGCATGGACTGACAAGGTGTAAGGCGTATACTGGCACATATGTATGCAACAGATTTAAGATGAACAATAGCAGGGATAATTTCGATGAGTAAACAAAGTATGTAAGGAAAAAGGGTTAAGAAGCCATGGTTCCAGTCATGTTACTAATTAAATGTGGCAAGTGGCTAATTTGGTAATATGACACTACTCTGAGCTTAACTTTATAATTTCATTTCTATTTATTTATATAGTGTTTTATTTAGCTTTATTACCTAGTTTTTCAAATTGGTAACTTTATTAACATATTAATTAGTATTTCCACACCAGCTTTTCAGTATTCTTTTCTCCCTAGACCATCCAGGTTATAAGCTGGGCCAAACAGTATTTAGGGTGCAGAGAGTCCATTAATTTTTTGCATTGAGCTCTACAGATATTTGCATAACAGTAGGAAATGAACTTGCAAAGTATATTTACCATAAATAATATCATACTGAAATCATTTCTCTGTTTTCAATGACAAGACCTAATGGGGTCATTTGGAAGTGGGAATATCAGTTTGTCTTGGAGTTGTCTACAGTATATATATTTGCTATATAAAGGTGTAAAAACCAAGACTCTTCATGATTCACCTCACTGTTTTAAGTAGGAAATCAATAACTTAAGGTTCTTATTATGGGATTATATTTACAGCATTTTGATACTGATGTGGCAGGCAGCTGGTTCTGAGTCAAGTGTGGCCCCTCACGTGCTGAAGACCATCTTGTTGATACTAAAAGGAAAGCCAGGGGAAATGGCTAAGAATCTGATGGAAAGAAGACGTTTCTCTCTTGATGCTACTAACATGATGCCTGTGGCGGTAAATAGCTTGATGAATTTTCTTTTTCTCAGTGTTCTTCTCCTGATCTTGAAAGTATGTGTCTACAACACAATCAATCATACTTTTTAAACACAGTCTTAGTTCTCATTCATTCATTCATCCAAAATAAATTTACCGAGTACCAACTATGGGCCACATTCTGACCTTGGAGTTCATACTCAGATAAACTCCAAGACACAGACAAGAAGCAAATAAATGTCTTATGTCAGGTGATATAAAGCTTAGAAGAATTATAAAGTGGTATGAAGCAAGAAAGTGATGAGGGAGGGTTTAGGTAAATTGGTCAAGATGATTAGGTAACCACCTTAAGGAGGTTAAAGAATGACCCTTGCAGATATCTAGTCAAGAAAGTTCTAGACCAAGAGAAGGGCATGGTTCCTGATTCAAAATGGACTTAGTAACTGTTATAGAGTGAGTGAATGAATGAGTATACACACATGTTTTTGGTTTCCTTCAAAGAGTTTGGAAGAGCTCTATTTCCTGGCCCACCTCACTAAGGCTGACTGGGTTTAGAAGGAGAAGTTTACATTCTCTGCCCCCTTGTCTTTCCTTTGCAGGCATCCCAAGCTTTGTGCACATTGCTGCCTGTCAGTTCCTACAGGAAAGCAGTGGCTCAGCTCTTTCCCCAACTCTTAATGGCCCTCTTGCTTCAGCTCTTTTACAGCAGCAGCCTGAGACTGGTGACAGAGAATAGGCCTTGGTGAGATAGTCATGGTTATTTCAGATTAACAATCATTACGCGTCTGGCTGTCAGCTTTTTCTATTCTATTGGGTTTATGGGAAGCTCTTAAACACTTGGGAACAACATATAGTGTTATTAACCAATATCATCTCAATGAAATAAATAAAACACAAGCATTTCCATTAAGGTATTTTATCCACTCTCTGCCCTCTGAGCAGACATCTATGAAATCATCCCAGGTAGATGAGAATGTATTCTATTTATTTTTTTTTAAAAAACCAATAAGGCAAATCAAAAGAGTGCTTTAGCAAGTTACCTCATCATTTAGCATGATTTGCTAATAGTTGTTAATAAGCTACTGCATAATCAATCTTAGATCTTACATGCTATAATTTCATTTTAACCCCAAACCCCATATACTGCTAATCAGTGGCGATGAAAAAAATTTAGTAGTCCCTTTCTTTGGAAATGTCTTCTTTCCCCAAATCTGCAGCCTGCCCAAATTAGAATGAAAAGGCAGGTCTGGGATAGTTATGTGAAGGTCACATCAGTGATGACTTGCTTTTCTTTGGGACCTTAGCTATGCCCAGGATGCCCTGCGAGTTCTGCTGAATTGTTCTGGGCTACAAGAAGTAGATGAGGCTCTGAAGATAAAGAATTGCTGGGAACAGTTTTCCCAAGTGCTGTTTCACCATCACGGAGTCTACCTTGTTGCCAAGTAAGATTAATGGCTAAGTACAGGCTTCTGGTTTCTATCCCACCTACTCCAACTTTTGTCAATAAGTCATGATGTAATACAATCCATTCTCAAAGCTCTCTAATTCCGTGAACTAAATTGCCATTTGATTTCTACTTCTTCACTTATTTTGAGGGATTTTTCCATTAAAAGATTTTCCCTTTCCCGCCCTCTTACCTGATGACCCAGATACCCAATTAACCTGTCTCTGTAGAACAGTTTCTCTTTCAGATAAGAACTAGGGTTGAGTGTCCTTTTCTCTCTCTGTTAGCTGATTTCTGCACTGAGGGATTCTGACCATTAGAGGTGTACTCTCCATTTAGAGAGAGCCAATAAAATATGTGCTCAATATGCTCAATACATTTGAACATGTAATGAAAGAGGACTTCTTTTTCTGATACTAGAAAGGTTTTTTTCCTAGATAGGCCCTTTGTGAACAGCTAGCTTCTAAATATAGCAATAGGATTTTCTGATCAAGAATCAAGATACGTATTGGCCTTGACAACATGATGGGCTATTTGGAACTGTGGCTGACCCAGAAAATATATAGTCTCATGACTCTTGGTGTTTTTAAAATGTCATCTTATTCACACATGGATTTTATGAAAGAGTGGTACATATGCACCCTGCAAGTGGCTAGTTAAGAGTCACTCTAAGAGCCATGTGTCCTTTATGGATATTTTTGTCAGTGATGGACTGCATGCATGGCATTATTCCATAGGATACTGTCCACCCAAGGTGTGCAGTAGGCTGTACCGTCCCGGTTTGTATTATTACACTCTATGACATTCACACAGTAACAGTCTCCTAAAGATGCATTTCTTAGATGGTATTTCCATCACTAAGGGACACATGACTGTATCTTTAGATCTTCTTATTCAAGGTGTAGTCTACAGATGACCACAGCATCCCCTAAAAGTTAAAAATATGAAAAGTCTCTTGGTCCTCTCCAAACCTACTGAATCAGAGTCTCTATTTTAATAAGACCCCTGGGTTTAAGAAGTCCTGGTATAGAAGACCAACCTGAAGTCTTCAAGTAGAATCAGGGACATAGCACCATTCCTAAGCCTGAAGCTACCAATCTGATCCAGGTCAGAATGGCAGAACAACTGTGATCCTGGCCACAACCCAAGTGCATTGTGGATAATGACTTAGCAAATCAGGTCCCACCACCCCATCTCCTGAGTAATCCAGGATAGGTCAAAACTCCCTTCTTCATTATATCATTCAATGGAAGGGCTTGATCTAAAACCAAAATGAGTTACATGGTCATCTTGGATTGCCAAAATTTTTATTTTGTGCTATTTATTTTGGTCCCTGTTGGTCAGTTTCTTGGTGGGAGCTCACACAGGATGGGAGAGACAGGGAAAAGGAGTGACACTAAGGAAAGAAACTATCGTGTGTCCAAATATAAATAATTCCCCAAAGTCAGTGTAGAATTCATAATGGGTCTGCATTCAATTTGGGGATACTTGAACATCTTTCTTTTTATCTAAGTGATACAAAGTATATGATTTTCCTTACAACCATTAGCATTCGCTGGTGCAGAACTTTTACTACTTCTATGATAATTCATTACCTTATTCTTCTTTACAGAACTCTCAGTGAATATAACTTTCCACAGTTTCCAGAGACCTTGCATTATCTCTACAAGCTCTCCGTGGAAGGTCCTAGAAGATCAGAAGACAGTATCATCACAATAATATTTCTCACTGAAGTAAGCTTTATTAAGAGACTGCAAGTAATCAGGGTCTCATTCCCTCTTCCTATCCAAACTAAAAATCAATGTTCCCAACTTTCATATCTCTATCTGATGAGTATTACCAAGAGTTAAGAGAATTATAGACACCTGAAATTGAGGCGGTGAGGTGGAGGTAGATCTGAATTATGGGAGGGCTGTCCCTTTCTCCTTCTCCAGAAGTTGGCTTTTGTCATTTCCTAAAAAGTGTGGATTTCATAAACACTAATTATTTCATAGTACCAGTTCATATTTCCATGTGCTTCTTAAAGTACATTGAGAGATGAGTTTACTAAAGATAGTAGGTAACACCTGGGATATAAATGATACTACAGACTGTCCAGTAAAAGAAAAACTGGGCTAAATAACTAGTAAAACAAAGATGTAGAACTATATTACTTTATGTGAATATTACCCTGTATATCATAATGCCATACTAGTTTCAAGCAAATTGAGGACATTCTTTTGCTTTTACAAAAGGCATATAGAAAACTTCTATAAATTGAAATTACCTGAGTTAAATATATCTTTTCCATAAGTGATACATAATAAATAATTATCTAAAGAGCAATGCCAAGAATTTTCAAAATTTTAACATGATTTCAAACATCACAGTCAGCAAAGTAGTTAACAAACTATAGAAGATATACCTATCCACTATCCTATCCACTTCTAAAGCTTTCAGAGAAATACATAAATCAATTTGACATTCTTTGTGTTCCAGATTTAATGAAAATGTCTATTTTTATGACTGAAGCAGAAACCACACATTTGGCCATTAAGCTTTAATTTATTAACTGTTTTCTTTCAGCTGCTGAATAACTTCCTCAAGGACCCATTCCCAGAAGAATTTTTGGTTCTTTTCAGGAACTGGGTCAATGACTCCAATTCTGCAGTTAGTAAATTGAGCCTTCAGAAAATTGCCAGCATGGCACCAGTCATCAACGAGGTGTGTGTACGCGTGTATGTGTGTTGTGTGTAATTTATATCTTACTTAAGTGCTACCAAATGCTAATTCAAGTCTCCTTCTAGCTCCAAAGTCCCACCATTTTCTTTCTTTTATATATAGATAGAAAATGTCGAAAGCCTGATCATAGCCGTCCTGAATGCCTTCCTTTCCAAAGACAAAACTGTTATAGCTCGGGCCTTGCTGACCCTTCGAAAACTTTTAGGCAAGCTGGACAAGGTGACCTACTCCTCTCTGTGTATCAGAATTGCCTCCAGCTACTGTCCTCTGATGGATCATGTGAGTCACAGTTAGATATGTGAGATCATCAGGTGTTAGAGTTGACCTGAAGCCCCAGATGTAGCAATGATACAACCTCCCAGAATAAGTCAGCAGAAGATAGTTTTGTGTAAAGTCCCCATTCCTTTCACAGAAATAACAATATTAATCAGGTAAATACTGTTTTTTTTAAGTATACTATATGATTCTGGAAAAATCTGTCCATAAAAAATAGTTCTCTCATTGGATAAGGCATGAAATATAGCTTTGTAGCTGTATATTGGTTTACCCTGGATCTAGATCTGCCTCTTATTAGCTGTGAAATCTTCAACAAAGTGATTAATCCCCTTGGTACAATAATTTCCAATCTGTAAAATAAAGAGTAGCATGTTTATTCTGGAATTATAGTTGACATGTATAATGGCCCCCAAAAAATGTTTGGTATTATATTAAACTCTAATTAAGAAAGTATGACATCAGAAAGTTATGCCCTTTAAAAAGTCTCATTTTGTGTGGTAAGTATGTCTCCCCAAAAGTTGGATAACAGTAAAAACAGTAGTATGTAAGAATATTTGGTATTCCATTAAGAGAATCTATTTTATTTTTAACAACACCTATAATGAGCTGCTTGTGAACCAGAGAATTATTTCATAGCAAATGATCTTGCCAAAATTTGTAACTTCTTAATTATTTAGATGTCAGTCAGAACGGGCACAATATTATTTAATTTTAGAAAGAAGGATTTTAGTGGCTAAAATGATTTTCATAGATAATTATATGAGCTATCTTGTATATTCTCTAAAAAACCCCACAATAACAAATGAGGAAACTATGGCAAAAAAAGAAATATTTGACCATGTATATGCAATTAACAAATAGTTGCTGTATGCATGTAAAAGAATATTTTCAAAATGAAATCATATGCATTCTTAAAAACTGGAAGGTGGTATTTTAAAACAAATTATTCTCTTCATCTAACTTCCACTTTTTTCTTCTAGAATCTTTATAATTCAATCACCTTTCTATTTGGCATAAATGACAGTTGGAGCCCCGGTTCTGTGGCATCATGTAAAGGGTTCCCATCGATATAACTAGCATCTCTGCAAAGGTTGCATTTGAATACAGTATGATTGCATTATTCTAAGCACCCTTGTAGAAATTTGCCCCAGTTATACAAATTATTCTAGCCGATTATTTTAGTACATTATTACGTACTAAATACCTTCCTAAATTTAAGAAAATCACATTTCAAAAAGGATTCTGTTAATGCAAACTGAATTTCAGTAAGCAAATCTTTTTTAAAATCCAAAGAAATGACTCCTTAGATAGAACCAAGGGGAACCTTTTCTGAAAATATAATTTTATATATGTAGATGTATAAACCTGTATATATACCAGTACAGTATATAAGGTAGTACATATAAAGATATAGACAGATGCAGATTTAAACACAAACTCAGATGTAGACATAGATATCCCACTGCTTCAAGAAAGAAATCCTAGCAATATCCTCAAATGAGGCCTTTATCTGTGTGCATGGTCCAGAGTAATGCGAGCATTCGGAGCATGGCCATTCGACACTTTGGGGAGTTACTCAGAGACATGAACCAATACACCTGGATGCTAAGCAGTGTGATCTTCACAGGCTTGGTGCCCCTGATCCTGTTTTTGGAGGATACAGAGATAAGAGTAGTTAAAGTAAGTTCTCTGATCTTGCTTCTCTTAGTTTTGCAAAGAATCAATGTTTCCTGTAATGTCAGATAATAGATTTGCTTTGACTTTTTCTACTTCACAGGCATGTAAATATACATTAGAAATCTGTGCCTCAGAACTGCATTGGTCAACAGTGTACCTTCTTAAGCAACAACATTGCAACTTTGAGATGGTGGTGCTTAGCATCTGTAACAATCTTGTAAGTGATCTTTTCATGTTTTCTACCATAAGAGTTATAGAAAGGAGTTCTTAATTTTTATTGCGGTAACATTGATTTATAACACTATTTGTGATCAGACCTTCTCAGACACATGTTCCCAAACCACCCACTACCAAACAACCACAGTTCTCCACCATTGACCCACACACATCTTATAGCCTCAATTTCACATTCAGATTTCTAGGGTTTATTATTGGTTTGATTTTGTCTGACCCTGTCTTTTGTCTCTCTATGTTCTACACATACGTGAAACCATCTGGCATTTTCCTTCTCCTTTTGACTTATTTTAGTTAACATTATCCCCTTCAGTTACATTTGTGTTGTCACAAAAGACAAGAGTTCATCTCTTTTATAGCTGAGTAGTATTTGTTGTGTGTGTGTGTATATATATATATATATATATATATCACATTTTTCTAATCCATTCATGTGTCTTTGGGCACTTGCATTGTTTCCATAGCTTATCTATTGTAAATAGTGCTACAATGAACCTAGGAGTGCATGTATCCCTTCAGATAAGTATTTTTTATGTTATTTAGAGTGGACTTGTTGGATCATGTGATAGATCTATTCTTAGTAGCTTGAGAAAATTCCATACTGTTTTTCATAGAGTCTGGATCAGTCTTCATTTTCACCAACAGTGTATGAAATTTCCTGATACTCCACACCCTTGCTAGCATTTTTTGTTTCTCATTTCTTAATAGGTGCCATTCTCCGAAGTGTGAGGTTGTGGTTATAATTTTCATTTCCCTGATGATAAGTGATGATGAGCATTTTTTCAAGTGTCTGTTAGCCATCCAAATGTGTTCTTTGGAAGAGTATCTGTTTAGCTCTTCTGCCTATTTTTTACTAGGTTATCTGTTTCCTTTTTGTTGAGTTGAATGTCTTCTTTATATATCTTAGATAGCAGTCCTTTGTCAGATATATGATGCTCACATATTTTCTCTCATTCATTAGGATGTTTTTTTGGCTTACTGATAGCTTCTAGGAATTATTTTAAAGGTTATTCCAAGTGTTTAAAAGTGCAGTGGGAACAAGGATGGATCTTGGATAACAAAGGCAAAGAAAAAATGATAACTAAGTTATGATGGTTAGAGTTTGAAACCAGAGAACATCAAAATTTTCCACTTCTTCAACATTAGTCACTCCTGTTCTTCTTCTACCCTCTTGCTTCAAACTGTTGATTGATGTAAATGTAGAAACAGCATTTCAAATCATTATTTTGCCACTGCCTACTGAGCTGGTCCTCTGAAAACCAGCACAAACTGCATCGATAGTCTTGTGGGCATGGGGGGATGCTAAGTTTGCAAACACAAAGTTGGGCTTGGGAATCAGATAATGAACTGGATTGTACCTGCAAAGCAGCAGAGTGAAATCCATACATAGAACACCCATGTTTTAAAGTGGTCCCAATTTGATATAAGCAACCAAGTTCTTTTCTCTGGAAGCCTCTCAGGAGGATTTTTCAACAATTAAGATTGTATTTTTCTTTCCTCTTCATTCACAGCTTATTTCTCATGGGAACTGCATTGTAGATTTGCTATGTGATGCCTTAGGATTCCTGAGGAGCTCCCGGGAATATCTGAGAAAAGCATCCATTATTTTAATAGGTAAATCATTTCCTAATTTGTCTTAAAGGGTACAGAATGGGGTAGCAGCTTGAAAAATAATTTAAATGATCTTTGTTTATGATGGACAGCACTTATCCTAGTGACACCTATAATGACTAGAGATTTATACAACTGATGAGAATAAGGTTTGATTTAGATACATAGTGAATAGAGCAGTGATGAAATTATTATACAAGTTTCTATTCAACAAAATGAACTGAAAAATTTAGGTGATAAACCACTGCTTCCCCTCAACTGCTTAAAAATTACTTATCAAAGAATATGAATCACAAATAATATAAAAAGTACACAAGAACTATCTGAAAAAACCTGGACATCTGTAATCACAGACTACAGTAGTAAGATAGAGCTACTAAATGCAGTGGTGTGTATATCTGTGTATGTGTGTGTGTGTGTGTGTGTGTGTGTGTGTGTGTGTGTTTAATGTAGGTAAGATTAATAGGGGGAGATTCTAGGAGACAACAACTGAAGATTTTGATCTTGGCAAAACCTAACCAGACAGGTTTTTGTTTTGCTTTGCTTTTTTCCTACTAGAGTCTCACAATGAAGATCAAACTTAAATCCTTTATTTGAAATGACAGGAAGTGAGTTCCCAACTTGCTAGTGGATCTTTCTCTGACATCTGCAAGACAAAGCTAATATAAACAGTCAAAAACCATATTGAGATGAAATGTTTTGCAATACACCAATAGAGGGTGAATTTTTACTGTCTAAAGAATTCTTTACCAATGCATAAGAAAAAATAAATAATCTATTAGAAAAATGGACAAAGAAAACATTAAAAAATTTTGGCTCATTAGCAGACTTTTCACAACATCCAAAAGATGTTGATTCAATAATCTCCTCTCAAGAAAATATATCCTCAGTTATACTCACATGTCAAAAATAAAGCTCACTGCATTTTTATTCACTGGTTTGATTGTTCCATTTATCCTTAGTATGTGGCTTTATCCACAATTGTGTTTTCTGATTACCTTCAGTATTTCACAGTCTAACACCATGGAAGACACATACACACAAAAAGGGCAAAAGATGCAACTGGGTCAATCCAATTTTATAAAGCTTTCTTCCAAGGTCTAACCATTGTTTTATCTTTTTTTTTTTAAAGATTTATTTATTTATGCATACAAGCACTGGGGTACAGGCCAGAAGTGTGTGTGGGGTGGGGGAGGATTCACCACAGAGAGCAGGGAGCAGAACAGGTAGATCAACGGAGCACACTGCTGAGGGAAGCAGCGGGCACAGCAGGAGAGGTCTGCCACACCATGTGGGTCCCCTCCCTGGCCGGCAGCAGGGATTGAACTCATGCTGCAGTGGCTGCAGTCTGCTTCATAGTGCGTTGCCTAACCCACTGCGCCACCAGGGAGACCCCCCCATTGTTTTATCTTAAGATAAAGATAAAGAAGATCAGAATGGTAACATTGCCACCATTAATTGCAAGAGATGATTGGAAGTAGGGGTTTTTTTTAAAGGAAAATTTAAAATCTAGATCATTTAGATTCTTTCTTTATTAAAAAAAAATGTATTTACATTGGCAAGAAGGAGACAAGATATTGGTTTGGCAACTAACAGTGTATCACAATTGCCAACATTTAAAATTTGAGAATTTTCATATGTGTATATCTGGATTTCCAATTAACTTGAGCAGAGGGGAAAAATGGAAGATAAAACTGACCCTGCATTTCTACAGGGAAGCAACTAAGAAAAATTGACCATCAGTCTCATTTTTAATATTAAATAATAATTAATTGAAGGCACTTAAAGATAACTCGAGATTAATCTAGAAAGTTTTTGCTTTGAAAAAGGCAATGAAGGTAACTAGATATGCTTTGAAGAAAACAATGGAGGTATCCAGATAATATATGAGAACATATTTTCATAATGTATTTTGAGGTAACTTTAATTTTACTTTGTGCATAGGGTACTTGGCAAAAGCTGGTGCCCACTTACTGCTCAGAGATGAAATTCAAGTCATGCTTGAAAGTAAGTGTTGAAATTATACTGAATCTTTATGCAAAGATGTAATAAATTTTACTATTTGTGATTATTTTCATATGTGAGTTCTATAATGGTGCCAGAGATGGTAGTGGTAGGGTGGTTAGGGAGTAATCAATGGGAGGACATTGGGCACTTTTTTCCTCTTTTCTCTTTTCTCTTTCCCTCTCTCCCTCCACCTCTTCCTCCCCACTCTCCCTCCCCTTCTCCCTCCCCTTCCTCAGTCACTCCCCCTCCTCCTCTTCCTTTTCCTCCTCTTCCTCCTTCCACTCTCTCCTTCTCCTCTCTCCCACTCCCTCCATCTCCCCCTCAACTCTATATCTATCTAACCCTCTCATTTAAAATCTAAGCATCATCCTAGAGCTCTTAGAAACTGCTGACAATGAGGATTTTCTTTCACTCATTCATCCAATGAATATTTTTCTAGCATCCCCTATGTGACAGCACTATTCTAATTACTGGGGGTACAGCAGCAAACAAAACAAAGTCCCTTCCATCAGAGGATAGCACTGTACACTACACCAGAGGGGATTAAGAAAAGCAAAGTTTGGCCTCCCTGGTGGCGCAGTGGGTTGAGCAATGCACTGTGAGGCAAACCAGAACCACTACAACACAAGTTCAATCCCTGCCGCAGGCCTGGGAGGGGACCCACATGGCGAGACAGACCTCTCCTGCCTCCCCCACTGCTCCCCTCAGCAGTGTTTCGGTCAGTCTGCCTGTTCTGCTCCCCTCTCTGTCTCCTGTGAGTCCTCTCACCACCCTGGACTCTGGTCTGTGCCCCAGCTCTTGTATGTATAAATAAATAAATCTTAAAAAAGAACAGCAACGTTATTCTATCAAGAATGTTCGGATCTTTGGCAACTCTCTCTCAGCCTCCATTTCCCCTTAGGATCAGAATTACACGCTGATGAGATGGAAAGTATAGCTGCTGCCTTTCTTCTTTATTTTTGTAATAGACACTGGTTTTTTTAAAGATGTATTTGTTTATGCATACAAGAGCTGGGGTGCAGGCCAGAAGTGTGGGGAGTGAGGGATGGGCATGAGAGGATTCACCAGAGGCAGAGTGGGGAGCAGAACAGGCTGATCAGCTGAAGTATACTGCTGAGGGGAGCAGCAGGCTAGACAGGAGAGGTCTGCTGTGCCATGTGGGTCAGATCCCTGGCCTGGGATCTAATTCATGCTACAATGGCTGCAATAGCTTCATAGTGCTGAAATTAACCCCTTGTGTCACCATGGAGGCCCCTAGACTTTTATTTATTTTTTAGGACAGTGTAGGTTTACAATAAAATTGAATGGGAAGTATAGAGATTTCCCATATAGTTCCTGTTCCATATATTTAACCCCCTGCCATTGTCAACATCCCCCACTAGAATAAAAAACATTTATTACAACTGATGAACCTACATTGACACATTATTATCTTCCTTCCTTCTTCATTTCTCCCTTCCTCATTCACTTGCATATTCATACATGTTTATTGAATGCCTGCAAGATTCTAAGCACTCATCCCTCCAGGTTTCTCTTCCTTTCTTCTCTCCTCCTCTTTCCTCCACCCCTTCTCTCTCTCTTTTTTAAAATCTGTCTATTTTTTCCACTATTTTCTTTTATTAATAAAAAATAACAAGTGCAGTATTGGGCTACAATGATATTAGCATTTTGGTGGATAGACACACAGACAGATAGAATCTCAGATATTTTTGAAGAATATAAGCTATTAAATATTTTTAAACTATCATAAATATTTTATAATGTCTTTATTCATATATCATAAAATATTTTCAGGTCAAGGGTCTACATCATCATGTTAATATGTATATGCTATATACTTTATGATCTTTTAAGCAGTTTCCCATTAATTAAAATTTAGACTGACTCCTTTTTTCATGATTATTAGCAATGTTGAACTCTTCATGAGTATATGTAATATATATGTAATATATGTTATTCTAGCTAGCAAAATGCTCAGCACATAATGGGGACTCAGTAAGTGTTTAGTGAATATTTCGTTTTTCTTATAATGATGTCTGGTAGGGAAAGAGGCTACAACTTCTTGGGTCCTATTAGTAAACGAAATGAAAATCAGAGAGGGAGTTAGAGCTTCTGGGATTCTGAGAGCAATGCTTGAACCAAGGACCCTTCTGCCATTACAGTTATTGATGGAGTGCTTAGGGATGACGACCCTCTGATCAAGATGTTGGCAATTAAAACCCACAAAATCATTCAGGAAATTTTCGACAAAACTACATCCTCAAATATTAAACAGGGATTCCGAAGATTGTTTAACTTCATTTACACCAAAAAATTGAAGCCTCTTTATTATTATAACTGGACAAAAGAAGTGAATGAAAGCCTTGTGGGGATTAAAGAAAACAAAAGTGATCATGAAGTCCTGACGGATGTGAATTATGAAGATGTAAAGAATTAGAGGTGTGTTCGTGCTGAAGCATATGTACCTGCAAAGAGGAGAAATTTCCTCCCCTCCACCCTCCCCCAATTGCTTGAGTCTATATATAGATGGTTTTTTGAAGGATGCCATAACGTTTTACTGATCCTTCTTAAGTCTCCATTCCTCTGAGAAATCTGTTTCTCACATTTGACAGTGATCAGAAGTCATACCTCATCCAATCCACCAATAAAACTGAAAAATATGTAGTGTTTGATGAGAAATCTTGGGACTTGATTCAATCAATAAGCTTCTTCTGAATGACCCCCAAGTGCTAGACACTGTGCTTAGCAGTGGGGACATTTACATGATACAGGTTCTTTGGTGAAATCACAGTTCAGTGACACACAGTGTGGTTATTTCCATCCATCCTGCTACATAAGGCAGTGTTCACAAAAGAAGAAATGAAACTTCCTTAGAAGAGGAAAGGCAGCAGAGAAATCCAGGTGGGACGCACTGAGGCAAAAAGGAGCACTGGGGCAGCTGGAGAATTTATTGTGGATACACATAGGGTAAAGAAAGATACTGAGATCAGAAGGGAAGAGTATGCTCTGCTAATTGGTCAGACTTGTTCCAATGAAAAGCAGGTAGTCAATCAGAGTGTCTTCCCATTACCAGCAGGATCCAGTAAAATGCTGTGTCCAAGAATTAAGAAAACTAATACATAAATATGGTTTTAAATTATTATATTTAATATATAGCAATTTTGTCAATTTTAAACTTCTATAGTCCTTACCTTTGGTAAGCATGCATATCCCCAGAAATCACAGGATTGGAGCTGAGTGCAGAGGGGGAATGAGACTGCTGTCTGCCCTCAGGAAGGGCTATGTTATGGTGATCTGGAGGAGTTGCGTGTTATGTCTTCATCTTCCTCCAGGAAAAAAAAAAAAAAAAAACCTCCTTTAAACTCATTTATTTGAGAACACAATTGATGAATACCTCATTATGCAAATCTCTCTTGAGATACAGTGATTGCATTTTAGCAGAGGTGTTTTTATAGCAAAGGATAGATTTAATAGTGCAATTTCATGCCTTAGGGAGCTAAGGGTTTGGAGAGGGCGTGTATTAATTAGAGTGAAGACTACAACAAAGAGCTCTGTAAATGCAAACACACACAAAGATAGTTGCTTATTTCTTTTTAATGTAAAAGTCCAAGATGGGTAAGACAGAAATAGCAGCACTCTTTGGAGATTGCACCTAGGAGGGAGATGTTAATGTTGCCACCTTTGCCCTTGGTTATTCCTTCTCTTTAACCTGCCTTGAGAGATCATCATTACAACCCACAACCATGGGGCCTCCCTGGTGGTGCAAGGGAGCACTATGAAGCTATCTGCAGGCATTACAACATGAGTTCAGTCCCTGGCCAGGGAGCTAACCAACATTGTACAGCAGACCTCTCCTGTCTCATAATCTGCTCCCCTCAGCAGTGTATTTCAGCAGATCTGCCTGTTCTGTTCCCCACGCTGCCTCTGGTGAATCCTCTCACCACCCCCATCCCACAACTCTGGTCTGCACCCTAGCTCTTGTATGCATAATTAAATAAGTCTGATAGATAGATAGATAGATAGATAGATGGATAGATAGATAGATAGATAGATAGATAGATAGATAGATAGATAGATAGATAGATAGATAGATAGATAATGCCCCCAACCCATGATCAGGTCTTCCTGTGCAAGTGTGCTTCCCTGCCTTAGTGGAAAAGCCAACACTGCCACTGTGACCACTTTCAACCTTTGGGCATCATCACGCCAAGTGCAGGGTTTCAAGCACACAGGGACTTCTAGGGTTTCAAGGGTGAGAAAAACAATGATAAGTTGGACACTTTGAGGGTGCAGCTTCCTGCTCAGCACTGTACCTGGGTTTCTTTGTCAGTGCTGCCCATTCTCTTGGTTTGAGGTCCCAAAATCCAGTTTACTGCCCTATTTTTCTTCCTGGTACCTCTTCTTTTAAATCATTTTCAACATAACTTGGGTATACTCATCATTATGAAGGTGAAGCACATTTAGCATGTATAAGCTCAATTTACTCATGCTTCCAAATAATCTTGAGCAGTTTTCATGGTTCATTAAGTATCACTCAATGTTTAATTCATATTCCGTATACATTAATGCCAAATCTAGATGACACAGGTAAAGTCTTACCTGGTCTAACCCCTTTCCTATATCAGTTACACTGACTTTTTGGCCTGTTACATACAGTTAACAGTTATTTGACTACTCACCATCCCATTTCCACACCTTCACATCCTCAACTAGAGCTTTTCAATCTTACTGAAATTGCATCTAAGACATTCTGACTTTCATCTGTCTGAACTTTTCTCTGGAACTAGAGGTCCAGTTCATGTCTTTGAAATTCAGTAAGCTTTGATCCTGCTGTCCTTCCCCTTATTGACTGCCCTTCCACTGTATTTCTTATCTCTAGGGAGGTTTCTTGGTGTTCTCCCTATAAGTCTTTTTTAAATCTGTGTAGCCCTAGAACTAGCACCCACCACTCTTATTTGCATTGATACAAAGGCACTTTAATGGAAGAGATTTTTTTTCATGTGGAGATAAAAGAGGTATCTTTGATGTATTGAGTAAATGATATTTTTTCCTTCAAAGACCCAAGGTTTTGCACATTTTAACTTTCCTCTCTTTTGTTAGACTGAAAATAAAAGGACATTTGAAAAATTAAAATTCTTAGTGAGTCTCTCTTTATAGTCCAACTTCATAAACAAATTTTATCGGAGTCACGTTCTTCCTCTTCTTTGAAATAAAACATTTGAGTCAGCTCTCTCATACAGTATTTTCATGCCTCTCAATTGCTGGGGAAATAGCAAGTATGGATGTATCTTCACTGTCCAAGCCTGTATGCATAAATAAGGATTGTATTTAAGTTTAGTTTCAAATTTGCTTCATTTGGAAATATTTGCATTATTTAAATGTTCCTAAAATAGGTATTAAAAATTAAATGATTATAAGAATGAAGTTTTGGTAAGGAAAATGAGTATTTACAGAAGCCCAAATAAAACTGCTGGGAGGAATTAAACATTCTTGGCACCAGTACTAGTCTGCACCCAAAATAGAATTAACTTTGTTTACCATAAACTTCCGTCTCTCCTCTTTACCATACTTGTTAGCATTTTTGTCCTAAATTAATCTACACTTCTACTGAGAGTTTCTGTTTCAAAGTCCCACTCTAAGCACTGGAGATACTGCCATAAATATAATAGTGTCCACTTCCCTCAAGAGATTAACATAGGAAATTAAATAATAATGCAAGTGATAATAATAACTCAATACAAAATAACAAGCAAGGCAAAACAAAAAGTTGCCATGGGTTACAGAGAAAGTGTCAGAGATGTGTCTTTGTACTTCTGAGAATGTGCCAGACTCTGTACTGGGTGTTTTATAGTTTAAAGCATTTCTAGATGGGAACAAACTTTGTTAATCATCATTATATAACTAATGCTGTTTCCTTGAGTTTTGTCCACTTAAAACTTAAGAATCTTGATTGTAATTGAAAACGTTTGTTTAATGTAGGAATTTTCTACTACAACACAATTCAGTCAAGTTGCTACAGTTAATATCTCCATTTTATGAAAAAGAAGAAAATTCAGACAAATTAATTTATCCAAGGTCAAACATTCAACAAGTAGAAGAAAAAATTTTGTCATCCTAGAATTTATGTCAAACAAGAATTTAAGATTATCTCAGATTCACACTCTGAAATAAGAACCATATGGTCTTTCCTGTAGATAAGTTAAGCACAAATATAAGAAGGATTATTCTAAAAGAAGTAAAGCAAGATGTCAATAAGAAAGTGCAATTACTCCTTACATAGGAGCCTCCTGGTAGCCAGAACCCTTCACCTGTGTGAGCCAGGTTGACAAATCTGGTGGGATTTGTTCCATTTTATATCCTGGTCTTTTTTGATCCTTGAACGCAGTGTTTCTCTTGACCAGGAAGTCTTGTTACTTTCTTTTCTCAGGGGTGATGGAAAAAGGGAGGTGTTACATAGAAGTGTTTGTTCCTGGTCTTAATCCGTCATTTCTGATTCAGGAAGCTTGAGATAAAGCCTGTAATGATAACCTGTTCTATTTTCCTCTACAGTCTATTCAGTTTATCTTGATTTTCACTGATGCTTAAGAACCATTGCCTTAATATATGTTTTAGGGCAAACTAGTTAGGTTTATTCAGCTTTGGCTGAAGTGACTGAACTAAAGTCACTTTCAGTGATTGATCACTTGATTTCCAGAGCTGCTTGCACTAAAAGCTCCAAAATGCACTTCTTTAACCTAAGAAAAACTTCTCTTAAACAGAAGAGTATACTTTTTGTCACTGCATTTTCCTTGCCAGCTGTGCTTTCTTCTAGGAGGCTCATGCTTTGCTGCAAAGAGCATGTGTACAAAAATACTCTGCCAAGTAGCATGTGCTGCTGCTTTATATACAACAGCTAATTTATCCCTGTGGCTGCCTTCTGCAAACATCTCCATCTTGATTTTATTGATTTAAAAATAAATTATGAAATAAGCTGGAACTGAGTTTCACACTAGCTGATTCTATCTGATTCTATATCCCTCTTCTGCAACTTTTCCTTCTGTTTTCATAATAATTTGCTCATGTCTTGATTCCCATGCTACTCCCCATGGGTATATCTTAGTCTTATTCCTGACTCAGAACTGCGCTAAGTAGATTTCTAAGTAGACTTCCTGCTCACATGTGAACTTTTTGGATAATTCATTGGTTTAATACATCTTTACTTAAAAGACGAAAGAGATTGTCTATCTGGTAGCTTCAAGTTTCATACTAAAGATTATCCATAAATATTATCTAAGCTTTACACATTCATCTCATTCTTTAAAAAATATCTCTTTCATTTTCAAGATTTATTTTACTTTCCAGAAATAGAAGATCTATAATTGAAATGAAAATAGTTTGTTAATGGACTCTTTCCCCAAATCTAAATCAAACTCCACAGCAATGCTGTCAGGATGGCTGATACTATCAAGAGAGTGGAAGATAATGGAAGCAGCACAACAGTATTTGTCAAAGTTTTATAAATTTAAGTGGACATAAATTGTGATCACTAAGATAGTCCCACAGAGTAAAGAATTGCTCTGTCCAAAATGTCATCATGAGGCCATTCTGAATTTTACCCTTTAAAATTCTTTCAAATTCTAAAGATGCTATAATGCTAAGTAGAAAATGAGTTTTTAAATTATTGTTTTAATTATAGATATAAGTATTAAGCTAACATAAACTAAGAAAGTTCCTGTCTTGTCTCCTATTTGTCTTGAGAAATGTTCCTTGATGACATGTTTTTCTCAGGTATGGTATGTGGAGTCTATGGATGAAATGGTTATCTTCTCTAGTGTGAATCCCAAAATACTATCCCTGTTCCTTATGTATACTTAACTAGCCTAGAAGATATTTTTTGACCATGTATACCCCCGTTCCAGCTGATAGGGTCTGGGAAAATATTAATTTATTCCATGTCCCCTGAATTACCAAAACACCAAAAAAAAAAAAAAACCCTTCCTCTATTGAGTTATAAAAGTCATCATTCTTATTCTCCGACCTTTCTTCTCTGGCAGAGAGGCTCTAGTGATTGCTGCCATGGTGACTTAGAGTTACTAGTAACTTGTGCAACCCAAGGGAACTCAATTATAAAATCAGTCCTTCTTCACTTTGTTCCCTGAATCATGGCCTTTGATTTCCCAGCTCCTGGGATAATACTTTGCAGCATGAGAAACAGTGACCTTGACCTTTTGTAAAGAAACACCAAGTAGAAGGATCAGATCTTGTAGTTAGATCTGACATTCAAGGTAGTGTTTCTCAAAAGATCTTGAAGGGCCAAAATTCACAATGAATCACAGCCAAAATTTCTTCTTAGAGGCCTGCTTTAATTTTTACCTGTTTGTTAGCTCCAGAAGGAAATAGGGAGTCTTTTTTTCTATGTAGAACTTATATTTTCGGTCTAACTTTTTGACTTAGCTTTTTAATTTATTTTTTTATTTAATCTTAACTTTCTTTTCTGGTCACATATGATTGTCCCTCAAGGTGAAGCAGTATCAACAGTTTGGTATATATCCATTCATATATTTTTTCCTAGTCAAAACCTAATGTATGAGGGTGTGTGCCCACATATAGAATTTCTAAACATTGTTTATTTTTCAAATTAGGATCATATTATAAACACTTTTCTGTGCCTTGCTTTTTTCTTTCCAATTTTTTTGCAGGTATTTCTAAACCCTCTGTTACAAGTTCTAGTTAATGTTTTTTGTTACCCGCAAAATATTCTATGGAAGGACTGGAATAATGTATCTATCTTTGTAACAAAAAGCATCCACTTTATTCTGGGTTTGTTTTTTTGACAATGTGAAACATCTTTCTACAAACATTGAGACATATTTATATTTTTGTTTCTGTCAGATAAATTCCCAAGAATGAAACTGCTAAATTAACTAGTATATATCTTTTTTAAGAAAATCTGTGAATAATTTATTTTGTCGTCTTCATCATAATCACCATCCTTATAATTGACATTAGCAATTGAAAAACCCATTAAAGAAAATGTTTAACATGATTTTATAAGCAACTATATGACACAGATAGCTAAAATATATAAAAATAATGGCAAGGGAAATAAAAGAAAAATAAAAACAAATGGTATTACATCAAACTAAAAACTTTTGTATAACAAAAGAAACCAAACATACACACACACACACAAAATCTATGGACTTGAATATCACATTTACAATATAACATAAAATATTCCAAAACACATAAATAACTCATACAAGGCTTGTACATGGTGATTGTTTCTTTGATTAGGAGACTACAAAGGGCTTAGGTAAGGATAGAAGCTTCTCCTTAAATTTCAAGGGATTTCATTGACTTTTAACTCAAATTACTCTGCATTACAGAACAGTGCATGTTAAGACCAGTTCTGAGAATCTTGCAGTGGTCTAATTTGGACAATTTCACTAACTTAAACCTAAAGAGGCACTGCTCTTTAGACATAGTAAGTAATGTTTACAGCATAAATATTAACACATCCATAGCTTAAAACAACTGTCAATTTAAAAACATTCAAATTGAACAATTTTATTTTAATTCTAATAATAAAAATTAACATCCAACATGATTCTGGATTAATCTATTAATTAAGAGAAGAAATACCATTAATATTAGTAACAGGAATTATTTTTTGTTATAAGTATTCCAGTTCTGAGAATCTTGCAGTGGTCTAATTTGGACAATTTCACTAACTTAAACCTAAAGAGGCACTGCTCTTTAGACATAGTAAGTAATGTTTACAGCATAAATATTAACACATCCATAGCTTAAAACAACTGTCAATTTAAAAACATTCAAATTGAACAATTTTATTTTAATTCTAATAATAAAAATTAACATCCAACATGATTCTGGATTAATCTATTAATTAAGAGAAGAAATACCATTAATATTAGTAACAGGAATTATTTTTTGTTATAAGTATTCCAGGGCAACCCTAGGAAAAACCCGTTGGTGATCTGCTTTGTGAATCCTCACCAGTGTTCTTAAGAACTTGGCACAAAACCCAAAGGCAGAAAAGCAGAAATTTGGGGGGAAAGAGCATTTATTTCAAAGCACAGTGAGAAGAGAGAAAACCAAGAGGTTAATTGGCCAACACAACTTACTAACAACACTATTTGAGCTGAGACACTGGAGTGCAATTTGAAGCCAGAAAAGTAAGAGAACAAGAATACACATGTATTCAGTTTTAAACCAAGCATAGCTGTTTAACTCTGCCCATACTTCCTAGCAGGATCCTATTCTGGAAGTCAGCTTCATGGATTGCTGGGAGTTGTAAACCTCAGTGCCTGAGATCTTGTCAGCTTGGTGATGTGGGTAGAGTTAAGTCAGAACATCATTCACTGACTGGGAGTTTTCTACTCACTCTTGCTCTGACATAGCATTTATCAGATTGGATAGTGACTTGTAACTTGTAGTTAACAATTAAATAAATTTAACCTAATAATTGCTTATTAAATTAATTATTAATTCAACCAGGAATACATCTAAGGAAAGATTATTCAACATAAAAGGAACTCCTCAAATGTAAACCAATCTTTTTTTCTGGCATTTATATTACTAGGGGCACTGCATTTCCTATAACAGGTTTGGTGATCAGGTGTCCTAACTGTGCAAATTTGCATAAATATTGTTCTCTAAACAAGGACTCCTATGGATCCCATAGGAGAGTTATACTTTCTATTAGTTTTAATCAGCAAAACAGACTTTCTTGTGAAGAGGCAGGAATGACAAAATAAGACTTTTTGAAACCCTAAATAATCCAAATATAAATTTGAATGGATTTATAACTTTGCAATATCCTCAGAGAATAAAATAATAATCAAGTGATATAAGTTTATTAAACTTTTAAAAATGTATTTTGTCACATATTAATCCAAAAGTTGATCAACAGAGCAAGTTATCCTACGGACAACAGCACAATCTTTTTCTAGAGTTCATCTTGACAATGTTGGATCAGGACATTCCAATTGTGTAACAAGAATGAATGGTTTGTTTGTTCAACAGTTAGTGTCCTATGTGATCTGAGTTCAGACTTAAGTAATGCAGGTTGATTTGTATCTGTTTAATATTTCTCTTAGCTCAAAAAAGACAAAAGACATAAAGTCAACTTTATAAAAATGCCTTCCACTTATAGATGATATAGTCTATCTAATTAATTTATATTATCCCTGCCCCAAAACAGGATTTGTTAGATACAACAGTCTAGAAATTGAGCAAAACAAGCACTCAAATCAGAGGTTTCACTCCTCTTCTTAATAATATGTTCATCATTAAGCTTCTAATGATTATTCTAATTTACTGCTGTAGCATTCCTTATATTAATTGAATTAAATATATTAATTTAAATTGAAATAAGTTAATTTAAATGGAAATTAAATTTAATTAATATAAATTTAAATTCATTGAATTAAATATAATTAATTTAAATATATTAATTCTCTGATGGATATTGATGGCCTCAGCTGTGGGTTGAACAAATATTGTTTGTTCTCATGGTCTACTTCAACCCACTGCTGAGGCCATCAATATTTATCAGAGAATTTATACAACCATTAACATCATCAATAGCTATGTCATTGCATCATTCCCAACTTTTACACTAACATTAATAATATGAATTCTAGTACCCACCCATTAATCAACATAAATGTAGGTATATCATATTAGCTATATCAAACCTGTTTTTTCTATTCTCTAGATAAGAATGAGCTTCCAGTTTAAAATATGCTTTAAATTGTCTCACTACAATAGAACAATTTCATGTGAAGAAACTATCAATTATTCTCATTACTTTTAATAAATGAATCATTTACAATATTAACTCTAAATATTACTCAAGAATTTTTATGATTAATTTTTCCAACATTATGATCACTAACCACAAGATGATTTATTTCAACCCTAGCAGAAATCTGTTGAAACTCATTTGATTTAACAGGAGAATCAGAATTTGCCTCTAGTTTTAATGTTGACTATGTAGCAATCCCAGTTGCCCTATTTTTTTCTACCAGACTATGCCAACACCATTATAATAAATGTTTTAACAACTATATTCCAGTGAGCATTCTACAACCTGTATATGTCAGAAATTTATATAATCAACTTCATTATGAAAATCCTTTGTTATAAATCCAAGCATCATATTCATAATTCCAATATATACATCTCTTATGGAAAACTTTCTACCACTAACACTAGCTTTATAAATATGGCATATTCATATTTCATATTGTTATATAAAGTATCCCCACCAAAATATAAGAAATATAACTGATAAAAAAAGTTACTCTGATTAAAACAAAAAAGACTTGTACACTCTTATTTCTAGAATTATAAACCCTTGTCATTATTATTATTTCACTTGCCATTAATATAAGTACCATTATAGCTATATCAATTTCACATTAGTTAGTGAATTGGTTTTGAGATAAATGTAATTAACCATTTTCCAAATTTAATTTAAAATTATGATGTACTATCCATAGAAGCATTCACTAATAATTCCTAGTACAGGCCATCAAACTTTTCAAAAAAGCTATCATTATCAATTTGATATATTCTGGTCAATGAAAAATTATCAAAAATTTTCAATCCAATAGCATCTTTTATTATGAGAGTAGCCCTTATTTTAAAAATTGGACTTTCCTTGTCCCACTTTTGAGGATCAGAAGTTGCACACGGTTTCATTAACATGAGCCTTGATCTTATTGACATAATAAAATCTAGCAGCCAAATTAATTCAAATTTTACCATCAATTAAACTAAATAAATGATTAATGATTGCTATACTATCAATCATAGTAATAGGATAAGATAGACTCAACAAAACACAACCACAAAAAAGTCTAGCCTATTCATCAGCTGCCCATATATACTGAATAGTAGCAGCCATGATTTATAACCCAACCATAATAGATGGTTTTTATTTAAACCTATTAATTTACATTAATATTTACTATATTCATATGCTTTACTAATAGCTTATCCATCACAATCTCTTCATACACATGAAATAAAATACCTTTAATTACTGTGTAATTCTTCTTACTATACCTAAGAGACTTCCTACCAGTCAGTTTTTGTTTTCCACCTAAATGAATAATTATTCAATAAATAATATATAACTGAATTATTATATTATTAGCAGTTACTATAGCATTACTAATTCTATACTTCTACATATCATTAATTTATTCCACATCACTAAAATTACTTCCATAAATAAATAACATAAAATAAAAAATAATCAAAAGTATAAGCGATTTTGTATCTCTGTTCATCATTATAGCAAAATAACTGTTTCTCATAATGCAAACATTACCTGTAATGGATTAGGAATTTAGGTTAATGAAGACCAAGAATCTTCAAAACCCTAAGTAAATATTATCTACTTAGTTCCTGAAGGATTGCAAAACTCTCTCTTACATTAATTGAATGTGAATCAAACACTTTCATTAAACAAAATCCTCCTTAGACTTGTGGGCTTCCATCCCACACAACTTTAGCCAACAGTTGCGTGCTCTATTGAACTGATTTCAAACTTCTCTAGTCCTTCAGGTGAGAAAGGGGGTGCAAGTAAAGCCAACTGAAGTTGCTTTGACTTTGTGATTCAGTATGGTAGTCACCACTCCGTTTGGTAAAATGAGGATACAAACTCTGTCATTATATATAGTCCAAAGCTTATTCATCATTTTATCTACCTTTACCTATGCACTTATTATTCTCAACAAGCCATAAAGATACTGACATACTTTAGTTCTTGAACCAGAATAGTAGAGGCAGGACAAACCCAGGGGTAACAAATGAAAGTGATTCCAAGTTGTGAGTCCTCACCTGTGCACTTAAGAACCCACAAGCTGACATGCACAGAGAAAAAAAGGTTTGTTGATAAGGGGAGTTAATGAGGGAGAATAAAGAGAGTGAAAGAAGAAAAGATTCATTGGTGAACATGTCCAAGCAGTGATACTGTCTGAACTGAGACACGAGGGTGCAAGACAAAGTCCTAAGCCTTCTTAGTCACACTAAATTAGGTCAACCTGGAACTTCATCAAATGATCACATTTATAACATAATTGTTACTACTCCTACATTCAGGATAATCTTTCATATAAAACTATTATAATATATCTTTGAGTAAATAATAAAAGCATTTGACTTCTCCCATCATCATTTATACATCTACTTCCCTCATCAATAACTGAAGCAGTGTGAGAACAGATGAAGCTTATATATGACAATTTAGCCCCTACAAGAGCTTCTATAAATTTGACAGACTTTATCAGTGCTACATCAGTTTTAGGTGCAATAAATTTTATTACCATAATCAACAAGTCACAAGTATCTTCAAAAACATTCTGTTGCATGAGCAAATGACCTGAAGGCAATTTTTGCCTTAATTGATAAATTGACAGTTTGATGTCAATCCTCCAATTTTTATATTTTATAAATCTATCCCCACAGTGGTCCACACAGTGATGATAAGACATGGAGTTCTTAAGATTGTGATTAATAACTATGTCTATTAACTTGATAGAAAACATGCTATAAAACTTTTTGGAGATATGAATGTGAAAGCCAGATTTCATACTAGGCTGGTGTAGCAGCCGGAGGGGATGGCACAGGAGCAAGGTTCGGGATGGTTCTGGGCAGACGGCTCAAGAAAGGAGAGAGTCTTGGAGACCTCAGTGGCTTTTTATGCTTTTATTTAGTTGAGGTGGCCAGATACGTGGCAGGCATGCGGGCCGGGGGGCCGGCAGGCTGGCAAGCCTCCCAGCCCCCAGTGTATCTCATCCTCTTGGCTGCTGTGTCTCTCTGCTGCTGCTGCTCGTCAGTACTGTCGGTCCTGTCGGTTGGTCCTCGCAGTTCTGGCGTCTTCATGACGCCGCCCATTTATGCCCGTGTCCAACACAGGTGCGCCCACTTGCACATGCCCACCCTGGAATGCTCGCAGCACCACAGGTGTCCATCATCACAGTGATGGGAGGGTGGAAATACCTCATCATTCTTTGACCCTACAGCTGGGAAATGCTATATCAGCTTGCTAATACTTCAAGGAGTACAGTCCTTCCTCCCACATATCAAAACCTAAAGTTTATCGAATGATGGAAAATATAAAATAGGTACCTGGTAATGCACAACAGTCCTTAAGAGCATTAATTATCAATTATTTGACTAATTTTGATACAGCTGCTTGTTCTGTACCAAATTTGCCTTTATCTAATTTATCAAGCAGTGTTAGGAGTTGGAAATTAAAAAAAAATCAAGATCCTACATTCCCCCCAAAAGGAATGGTTATTGATTTTTGATGAGTGTAAGTTTCCTTAAAATGGTAACTTTTTTGCTATTTGATGGCAGAGAATATGAAGCAAACAAAAAGTTAATGTTTGACACAGAATCTGGCTTAGGAGATTAGGCAAGCTATTAAGGACTGGACATGTGATAGAACATTTAAATGTAGTTCAGATAACATGCAACCAGTTACATGTATTATATAAAATGATAATAGCATCCTCCCTTGTCTTTTCATTTTACTTCTGAAGAGATTTTTTTAAATATACTTTTTGAAATATTGTAGAGTAAACTTAGAGTCAATAACCGATCCTGAATCCTTCATGGTCAACTTTGAGAAAAGAATTATCACTTTCTCTACAATATATAACCCAAAACAACAGTATCCAGTTCCATTTGGTTTCATATAAGAAAAATGTAATTAAAACATTTGCAAAACAATCATTTTTATCAGAATAAAAGTTGTGCTATCAAGCAGGTGCCAGAGGTAACAGGACAGCTAAACACATGAAAACATTAACATTTCTTCCAGTTAGCAAGGTTTATTGAGGTGACAGATGACAATGATTTATCCCAAGAGTTGTTTTTTTATTTTGAAATGGATTACTCTGGAGAAGAAAAAGGCCAAGGACCTGAAAGGCACAGAGTCAAACCCACATTTCCCTTAGACCTTTGGAACATGTATCAGCAGACATGGGACAATATGTCTAGAACAGTGTGGAAGCCTTCCACAATGCAATGCAAACATGCAGCTCGATCGCAAATGTGCACACCAGCTTTGGACACTTACATTTAAAGAAGGAAGAAGTTTTAGGGAAAAAGAAAAAAGAGCAATACTGAACAAGGAGATCAATCAACTAAAACAAAAAGTATGAGAGTACGAATGAAAGTGCTTAGGTACGATCCATAAAATAAAATCACTCATATTACATGACATTGCCATGAATCTAAACACATTTTAAACATGTTTCAAATGCCTTGTGTTCTCATTACTCATAAGTCTTTTAAATTTTGTGACTAATATTTTATTTTGTCCTTTTTTGTTAACAATCCTCTTTCATGTTTTCTCTTTCACATTCTTTTATTTTTCTGACAAAATTACTTTAAAGTTCATTAGCTATATAGCAAAAAGTGCCTGCAGTGAAAATCCTTGTGGCAAAGAACTTATACTGAACCGATTCAGAACCTTTTCATAGATATACTTTTAAAAATGCACATACTGGGGCCTCCCTGGTGGCACAAGGGGTTAAGTCGCAGCACTATGAAGCTTTCTGCAGCCACTGCAGCATGAGTTCCATCCATGACCAAGGAGCTGATCCACATGGCACAGCAGACCTCTCCTGTCTCCTTCTCTGATCCCCTCAGCAGTGTATTTCAGTCAATCTTCCTGTTCTGTTCTCTTATGTCTCTGGTGAATCCTCTCATCCCCACACACACACCTCTAACCTGTACCCCAGTTCTTGTATACATAAATAAAATAAATCTTTTAAAAAATAAAATGCAGATACTCCATGTCAAGAATACATGGTCTACACATACATATATTACATTAAAATACATATTACACATAATCCAACTTACTGATTTGTGACATTTTTTCCCTTTATGCCCTTACTTAGTCACACATTATTTTTGTTAGAGCAGAACAATTCTCAGTTTTGAAATTTTTATTAGAATTTTAAATGCATTTGAAAAACAAGTTCTCTTTGGGTTTTTAGTAGCTTTCTAATGAATTTAGGTACAGTGTTCATGACTAGTAACCTCATCAAGCAAATGCTTGCAGCCCTGGGATTACGTGGGGTACCTTTTAGTCAAAACAGTACATTAGATGCCAAACATAAATTAGTCAATAAAAACAATATGCAGGTATCTCATTCAGCTGTCATCATTCCCAGGAGCTTCTTGCTTTGCTCATGATACCTTTCTTTTTTTTTTTAATTTATTTTTTTATTAAAATATTTTAAAATTTACATATACTTGCCATTAATTGTAATCCCCATGTATTCCCCATCACCATCTCACCAGTGCACCATCATCATGATCCCTTTCTATCCTATTCTGTTTACATCTATCTTTGAACCTTGATTTTTTTTCCTCTGCAACCCCACTTCTGGCATTCAAAGGGGTGGCTTATATGGGTTTGCTATCTGATCTTTATTGCTTCTAAACAGTTTAACTTGATTCTCTCCAATTCTTGACACCTCAAGTAGATACAATCCCATGTTGGTCAGATGCTAAGCACAGGTCACCTTAGTTTCCTTCTCAAGATAATTCAGATTATTTACCGTCTCTAAAATTCAGTTTTCTGCATTTTAAGCATTAAAACTTTTTTCTACTTAAGAAAAAGTTATTTCTTACATTTGCTCTTAGCACTCTGATTCAGACCTAAAACATATCTGGAAATGTAAAGTTTATATCTGTTCTTCCTTTAATCCACACATGTCTAAACATGAACATTCAATGTTAGACACAAACAGCTTTCTGGAACTCAACTAATCTTGAAGAGAATGTGTACAGCCACGGGATTTATTAGGTAAGGACTTGTTGGCCTTGGATTTGTCTTTATTTTGTTGGACTTTTAACTTCTATTTAACCTATTGTTGGTCATTGCTGCAGCTCGCTGGGACTCATGAGCTCTGTGTGTAAGCGGATAAGTAAACAGGTGGCACTGGTAACTCACTGAAAGTCCTGTGGGTACAGCTTCCACTCATGCCTCCACTAATCAGAGGGCCATTCTGTCTCTTCTCATTTCTGAGTCAGATGGGACTGTGGTGAAAATCTAACCTCGACGGCTCTGTTAGGACAGCCAATTGAATTTGCAAGAGGTAAGTTTATTTTAGACATTCTCTTCATTAGAAATTCCTTAAAAACAAAACTAAATGCTCACACTTTGAAGCTTGGTGTTATGATCACCTTGCAGAAGTGCAATAAACTGAGAAAAGATTCAGAATCTAGTGATTTCTCTAGATCAGGATAGATGTTTCCAAACTTGTTCCTGTTTGTTTTTGTATGACTTGCAAACCAAAAATCATTTTTATATTTACAAATTGTTTGGGGGAAGTGAAAAGAAAAATAATATTTCAAAACACATCAAATTATATAAAATTCAAATTTCAGTGCCCGTAAGTAAACCTTAGTGGAACACACTCATGTGTGTTCTTCTTTAGTATGTACATACTGTTTATGGCTGTTTTCATGCTATAACAGCAGAGTCTAGTTACAACCAGAGATTACAACGTCTACAAAGCTTAAAATATTTGCTAGGTGGTCCTTTGCAGAAAAGTTGTCAATCCAACTCTGGAGTTTATATAAGGAAGCGAGGTAGCAGATTCCTCTGTATACATGTAAAATGAACATCTTTTTACAAATCTGTGTAAGCTTCTCTGCAGCTATGTGGACTGCACAAGAGATGGAATAGAGAAAACAGAGCAAGCCTGGTTGAGCCTGGTTGAGTCTCGGTGCTCAGGTCAAAAATTCAAATAAAGTTTTAGTCCTTACATCTTCCCATATATGGATAACTCAGCCTAAATTAACTCTATTAAAATCAAGGGATTGCTTAAAAATCATGAACAGTGTTTCTCCTTTACCAATTGTGTCAGAAACAAGACTTCTTTCGTTAATTAAAATGTTGGAAATTATCTACATGTCTTTTTTTTTAATTAAGAAAAAGTAATTATGTGTGTTGCCAGCTTGTGTAACTAACCTACACAAACCAAGGCCAAACACTTCAAGGTTGAGGACCAGTTATTCTGGAAATTTGATATTGGTCTCCCAGGCCCAGATCCACAGCTTGAGTTTGAATGACCTCTTTATTAAGTTTCTTTCTTGTTGAACTTGGAGTCTACTTCACAGCAGTGATTATTTCAGTTGACTGTAACTTGGAAACGTGACCAGGAAGGAAAAGAAACCTTAGGATGCCCTGCTCTGCCTCCATGGATTGCCTCACCCTCTATATTTAATTGTTTTCCTAATGTTCTCTCCTAGTCCAGCCCATTATACAAACATGACAGAAACCTCATAAAAGAGTTTAAAAAAGAGGAGACAATAAAGCAGAGAGTAGCCCTCCCCCAACCAGGGCCTAGGTCTGGGAGATTCTGAGTACCCAAGAGTGTTTTGCAGAAAGCTGCAGTGAGAACTAGGTAGGCAGAGGGACCCAGGGGAAACAGGGACAGTGAATGCGTGACCAGTGCAAGTGGAATACACTTCTGCCCAGGGTGGGAAAGGGAAGAGTGGCCTTTTTCATTTCCTGGAGAGATAAAACACTATCAGAAGTCAAGGCAGGAGTACATGAGTCCTTTCCATCCTTCAGTGAATAAGGAATACAGGCAGGGCACCACTTCATGAGTAAGATACCAACAATATTCTCTTTGTACTACACTTTCTATAGTATTAAAAGGTTAAAAGAGCTCAATGTAAAATGAAAGATATAAAATCATGTGGTCTGAATTGCAGTCCCAGAAAATTTATTAAAACTGTGATTTATTTTTTAATTTTACCTACAACCCACATCTACCATTTGGTTACTGCTAACTACATGCCAGGTTTATATGTGCAGAGAGAGAGAAAGAGTGAGAATGAGAGAAAGACATACACACACAGAAACATACATATAGTCTATGTATATATATTCTGTAATCTTTGCAAAATATGTAGTGCGTGCATATTCCTAATCTTTGCAACTGAGCAAGACAGTAATAGTATGTTTTTACTAATGGAAATATTGACCTACTAATTGATCAATAAAAATTGGAAATTATTATAATACTTAGAAAACAAAATTGGTAAATTTATTACTGAAAAACAGGTTTGGAAGGTTAAATGAATTTCCCAAGGCCGCAGAACTATAAATTTGAAGTCTCTTTGACTTTCTACTTCACCATTCATATTTTAAAATGAACTTCAGCATCTCCAAAAGACAAATGCCTCAAGAATTAAGTATGCATGGTTTTATGCTAATTATCACCCACTTCACTGAGGACTCACTGAGTAAAATCATTAAGATACCATCATTCTAAGTAATAAAGGAATATGGTTAGTAGGGAAACAATTTTTAGAAGTTTTCCTATATTTCATGACTGCAAGTTAGGTGCAGTTTATTGAGGTTTATTGCCAACATAATTTTGATCGATGCAAATGGATCAATTTATGAATTTGATTTTTTTTATGACAACATAATGTTCTAAGAATCAAAGAAACACAGTTTTAAAAACACAGGCCTCTTACTACAAAGGTCAAAAGAGAGGACATGAGGAAAGAGCAGAGAAAAGCTCTTTGCTGCAGGGATGCCATCCAGACTTCTCAGCTGGTTTTCTAAATATTGGGAGACTAAAACAAGATGCCCACAGATAATCAGGAATGAAAAAAATAACGTAACTCTGAAATAACACATAATGAAATGGAGCAGAAAACTGCAAAGGACTCCCTCCCTGGTGGCCTAGGGGTTAAGTCTTAGCACTATCACTGTAATGGCCCACCCCAAATGGACTAAGTACCATCCTGGTCAGGGAGTTGACCCACATAATGAAGCATACTTCTCCTGTCTCTCCTGCTGCTCCCTTCAGCAGTGTCTTTCAGTAAATCTGCATGTTCTGATCTCTGCTCTGTCTCTGGTGAATCCTCTCAAACCCTGCCCCATCCCACTGGCCTACACCCCAGTTCTTCTACGCAAAAAGAAAACTGCAAAGTCATTTAGGAATGACTCCCTGGCTCCCAGGCCAAGTGTCCAGGTGCATGACCAGTAAATCATGTTTACTGTGACTAAAGAGAAGCAGAGAATGGGCGCAGAGTTGGCCCAGGGCCCCACCAGTCATGGGGAGTGGATGGCACCCTCACTTGTCAGAGGACCAGAAAACAAGTTTCTCTTTAAGAACACCTCCCTCTTTCTAGTAATTCCCTTAGAGGTTTGGCTTAGGTGAAGCAATTTTTCTTTCAGACTGTCCAGCCGACTTGGACAGGACTTAAAGATACAGAAGAAGGAGAGAGAAAGAAAAGGTAGGAAAAAAATAGGGAGGATACTGTGATGGACTGAGAGAAGAGGATGGGAATAGTACATGGAGAAGAAGTACGCTGTAGTTTTCACCAGATATGAAAGCCCTCACCAGATATGTCACCCTCACTTAGAATGAAGGTGACAAACCTCAGGTAAAACTTTTTTTAATCCTGAGATTGGGGGCCTGGATGGTTATTGTCATACAAGCCTATTTCTCTGCTTATGTGATTTTATCTAAAACAAAGAGAGAAAGTAATGGAACATAAAGATAGCATCTAAAGAAGGAAAAAATTAGAAAATGCAATTTTCTTAGAAGAAAATGAAGGTTGGGATAGCTCCAGTGGTAAGAAGCTTTTGGATAAAGAGATGACTTTTCTTTTCAATAGGGAAGTTGAAGAACAATATTAGGGGAAGAAAGAGGCAAACAAACAAACTGAAATACAGACATGGCCAGACCTTGTTCCTTGAGGTTTATGTCAAAGTAGAAAGAAAAAATAAATATTTATGTGTGTGTATATATATAAAGATATATATATACAGAAGAAGCAGAGAATGGGCTATATTTATATATATATAGATATTTGTTCATTCATATGTGATACGGGTACATAAATATGAGTGTATATGCATATGTACATGTTTTTAATTCTACTTTCATTTATACATGTGGAGGTACTGGGATATGTATATATAAACATACACATTTATATAGACAATCATGTGTATGTGTGTGTATATTAATGCTGCTTCACCCATATAGACATACATGCTTGAGGATACAGGTGGGTACATATGTGCTTTAATTGTGAGTCTCCTTTTCTTCTTTTGTTCATAGTGTCTGTTAGAGACTAATGACAAAGGCCAAAAGGGGGAAAAAAACATGCTGGACCATCAGTCTCTTAATTTTGAAGAGTTGACTAAGAATAAAGTGCTTCTTTCTTCAGAAGAAAAAAATTCTTGTTATAAATTAAAGAGAAATGCAAAATGTGGTTAGATTAAAATGTTCTAATCTATTTTTTACCATTAATGTTTTAGTACAAATCAAAAGCTTCTTATTAAGGTTTTTATAAGAAGCATAGAAAGAAGAAAATGCTTCATCAATACCATTGCTGAAATATTCTCTGGGCCTTTGTACAGGTGACCATAGGGAAGAGAGTGGCCATCATTGGGGCTGGTGTCAGCGGCTTGGCCTCCATCAGAAGCTGTCTGGAAGAGGGACTGGAGCCCATTTGCTTTGAGAGGAGTGAAGATGTTGGGGGCTTGTGGAAATTCTCAGTGAGTGGTACATCACTGTAATAGACAGGGAAGTGAGGTGGGAAGCATATGAGAACACATTACAGAAACCCAGACCTTCAAACTAGCTGGCAGTTATAATCTCTCTTAGGTTTGGAATCCATGAAGCACATTAAGAGCAGGAAAGTAAGCTTCCAGAGCATCTTGCCTTGCCACCTGCCTGCCAGCTCTGACCCCAGCCATGTCATTAATGTTACTAATTATAGGTGTGATCAAAATTTTGAAAATCACTATTTGAAAAATAACTGAAGTGCTCTCTGCACATAGAACTGTATGATCTAATCCATCAGAGCTACCCCATGATATATTGAGGAGATTTTCCACAATAAACATCTACTATTTAACCATCTCAAAGTGTACAGTTCTGTGGAATTAAGTTCATTCACGTTGTTCAACAATCATACCACCATCTATTTCCAGAACAGTTTTTAAACTTCCCAAAGTAAAACTCAGCACCAATTAAACAATAGTTCCCAATTCCTCCTGCACCCTGATCCCAGACAACCACCAATCTTTATATATCAACAACTTTGTATATTCACCTCATATAAATTAACCATGCAGTATTTGACTTTTTGTCACTGAATCATTTCACTTAGTGTAGAGTATACAAAGTTAGTACTTTTTACTATAGATAGTACATATGCGTTAGAATTCCTTTCTTTTAAGACTGAATATCTCATTGTTTGTATATACCAGATTTTGTTTATCCATTCTCGTGATTTGAACATTAAAATTTAGAAATCTTAATGAATTTACTCATGGGTAAAAGCCAACTCAAAATGGATCATAATCATTTATAATTGGTCCTGATCATGATAAGTATACTCACCTGTAAACTCTCTTCCCTTTTAAACTGTACCTTCACAGGACCAAGCAGAGGAAGGGAGGGCTAGCATTTACCAATCAGTCTTCACCAACTCTTCCAAGGAGATGATGTGTTTTCCAGATTTCCCATATCCTGATGACTTCCCAAACTTTATGCACAATAGCAAGCTCCAGGAATATATCATTGCATTTGCCAAAGAAAAGAACCTCCTTAAATATATACAATTCAAGGTAAGATGCTATCCCAAAAATTCATTTTGAGCATAACTGTGAGTCATTCTATATTTATTGGATTCCTTGTTCCTTTTTTTCTCCCTCTTTATCAACATCATCAACAGAGTGGTCTCTCTAACTCAGATTTCCAGATGGAAAAGAAAACACAGGAAATACATGATCACATACTGTTCTTAAATTGTGACTTTCACTTAGAAATCATTAACAAAGAAATAAATATAAAAAAACTATGAACTTGAAAATTTTAACACTCTTTCTTTTCCTAAACAATCTATGGGTCAAAGAAGAAATTGCAATGGAAATTTTAGAATATTTAGAACTGAATGATAATTTAAATTCTACATATCAATACTTATGGTAAACATAAAAGGCAAAACTGTCATGAAAATTATAAGCTTACATCTTATATTAGATAAGAAATATTTGGAAAAATAATAAGATAAGAACAATAAGAAAAGAAAAACAGAATAAGCCTAAGAATATAAAATGAAGATAATAAAAAAATTGATAGAAAATAAAAAATATTGAGAAAATTATAAGTTCCATTCTTTGAAAAGTTTAATAAAATAAATAACTGGCAGTTTAAAACAATAGACAAATGACTGGCAGTTTAAGTGGGGCAAAAAGCAAAAGTTCAAATAAGTAATATTAGGGATGAAAAGAGGAACAAAACAGATGTAGAACTTTTAAAATGTAACAAGAGGGACCTCCCTGGTGGCACAATGGGTTAAGCAATGCACTATGAAGCAAACCGCAGCCACCACAGCCACTGCAGCAAGAGTTCGATCCCTGCAGCTGCCCAGGAGGTGCCCAAATGGCGCAGCAGACCTCTCCTGCCATGCCGGCTGCTCCCCTCAGCAGTATGTTTCAGTTGATGGGCCTGTTCTATAACCCCCTCTGTCTTTGGAGACTCTCCTCATCCCCTACACCTCTGGCCTGTACCCCAGTTCTTGTATGCATATAAATAAATCTTTTAAAATAAATAAAATGTAACAAGAACACTATAAACAATATAGTTACCAAATAATTTATAAATCAGTTAATTTTTTAAAATCGTTCCAAAACTCACTGAAAAAAAATAAATAGCCTTAAATTTATTGATGACATTTTATTTTAGAAATTCTTCCAGAGATGACTAATTCACCATAAAAACCTGTTACAGGAAAAAAAAAAAAAACTTATGTCCACCAAATTGAGAAAAGCAGTAAATAAAAGTTAATAATTTATGCCTGTAAGAAAGAAAAAAAAAGAAAACTCAAGTATGATTGGAAGGGAATTTTCTTAACCCAGTAAAACATATATAAATATAATGTTAAATTTACAGTGTTCAATATGATAGTGAAAGAGAGACTTTCCAAAATGTTCAAACAGGCTTTTCCCAAGATGTCCAGAGTGGGCTATTTCCAGTATGCGTCACATTAGTGTGTATTCTAGATAGCAAAGGTCTATCTAGAACCTGAGGGTTTCAAGAGAAACTGCTACCATTAGCTTAAAGAAGGAAGATTTTCCAGACTTAGGTCAGCTACAGAAATAAGATTTTGGAGGGGAGAGAAACTTATCTTACAGCAGGGCCAGCATTTAGAGCATCTGATTTTGTCAAGTGGCATCCTCTCCTAATCATTTGAAACTTTCTACACTTATTGACACCCCAGGTATTCACTTCATTCATTGACCCTAGATTAAAAGCCCTCAATCTGTCCAATTTACTCTAGATTTAAGGTCACGTAAATTCTCCATATGTATGTAATTAAATTCACTCTCTTTTTTCCTACTAATCTGTCTGATGTTCAAATGTTTGCTAGACCATGTCTCCTTTACCCCAGCCACAAAACTGAAATATGCTATAAAGATAAAATAAAATTGGGATTTCAAAGTCTTACTATGAAAAAGAATGTAAAATACCTCATAAACAGATGGAAAACAGTGTGGCAGTTTCTCAAAATAATAAAAATAGATCTACCATATGATCCAGAAATTCCACTCTGAAGTATATACTCAAAGAATGCAAAAGCACAATTCAAAGATATGTATATATAGATACACACACACACATACACACACTCTGCTATGTTCTCTGCAGCATTGTTTACAATAGACAAGCTAAGGAAACAGCCTAAATGCCCAAGGATGAATGAGTAGATTATAGTATTGTTATTACTATTATATAATATATAATTGTATATACATAGGATATTATTATATATAATATTATGTAATATAATACAGATTACCCCAAATTACACGTTTTAATGTGGTATTCATTGTATAATCCATGCAATATCAACATCTCCTGGGAGTGTGTCAGAAATTAAAACTTTTATACCCTACCTCAGACCTGTAGACGTCTGGGAATATGGTCCTAGAATTTTTACTTTAATAGATTTTCCAGGTAATCATTTGCACACTAAAATTTCAGAAATTATGTTCTGAATATAGCTTTCATTATAATTAAAAATAAAATAAATTAATTTTAAAAAAGAATTTTATAGAGATGCATTAGGAGGTGGTTGTTAATACAAAAATGATAGGCTGATCACCAAATTACTTACTACATGTGATCAGTACTTTTTGTAACCTATGATTGAATTTACTACAATAGCTCCAAGAGGAATCACTCTTGTGGAAAATATTATTCATGTATAAGAAACCATCTGGAGATAATGTATACATATACATGCATACATATGTATATGTACATATATGCATACATATCATATCATATTTGGTTTATTCTGAGGGAATTTTCAATTTATAATATTTACCTTAATAATGCATTAAGTATTTTTCCTAAACCACTCTCTATTAAGTAGTTCATCAAGTAATTAATCAAGTTGATACCAAATCTACCTGTTAGCATAAAAAGAAAGCTGTCCTTCCTTTATTTTTCTTAGACACTTGTATCCAGCATAAACAAACGTCCTGATTTCTCAATCACCGGTCAATGGGACGTAACCACTGAAAAGGATGGTAAAAAACAATCAGTTGTTTTCGATGCAGTTATGATTTGTTCTGGACATCATGTATACCCCAACCTACCAAAAGAGTCCTTTCCTGGTAAGGCCAAAATTTAGGCTGCACTCTACCTCTGGCATGATTGGGTATAGTGATAATGTCTTTTTTAAATATAAAAGTACAGATTAAATTAAGATAACTCCTGTTATGTCTAATGTACTTAGAGTGGTGAAATTCAACTACTGTGATTTTATTCACACATATGCTCCATGACAGCAACTTTCAACTGGAAATCAATAATTCTTATGTTTTTCACCTTTACTTAGGACTAAAACTTTTTAAAGGCAAATGCATCCATAGCCGGGACTACAAGGAGCCAGGAATATTCAAGGGGAAGCGAGTTCTAGTGATTGGCCTGGGGAATTCTGGCTGTGATATTGCCACGGAACTCAGCCACACAGCGGCCCAGGTACCATGTCCCAGGTACTGGCATGGGTGGGGGAGGGATACTTTAAAAGGACAGAAACAATTACCATTTGAAAGGTGCAATGTGAAATGGGGATAGAAGGATACCTGATGTAAAAAACTTACTGTTTCATATAGCTCAATTTTCCTCCATAAAAGGTGAGGTTCTAAGCAGTTTGTTATGACAAAGGCAGATCATCAAATGTTGTTATTTGGTGTCAACCCTTGTCTGACTAATTCCTCATGTATTCAGGGCTAAGGTTATGACCCTGACACTCCTCAGTCATCTTTCAATATCTTTGAATTTTAGTTTCTTCTTCAATAAAAGAGATAAAAATACTTTTAGAGCTTGTTGAGAAATTTTAAAAAAATGATCATTATTTCAGCCATGTAGAGTTATATATTTGTTGAGATTGCCCAAGTCATCTCATGGTTATTTGTTTAGAACCTACTATTGTACCAGGCATAATAAGCTTGGTAAACAAAACACATCTGATACCTACCCTGAAAATCAGAGTCTGGTGCAGAAAATGAATATTAACCAAGTAAAAGCACAAATGTATAAATTATAATTGCAAAAAGGGCTAATGAAGACCACCAAGCTATAATAGTGGACAATAGGGGTGACCTACTTCAGAATGGCAAGTGAAAAGTTCATTTTGAACTGAGATTCAAGCTTAAAGCTAAAAATTGATAAAGGGGTCCAGTTTCAGAAAAGACTCCAGGAAGAAGGTCTTAAAGAAGTTTAGAGTCACAAGACACTGAGAGAAAGTCACTTGGCTGCCACTCCATGTGGTTGGAAAAGAATGGCAGGTGGAAAGTTTGGACAGATAGTAGAGAAGTGATAGAGGGCCCTTTAGGATGACGAATGTCACCTACTAGCTTGGAAGAGTCTTTTGAGGATGAAGAGCCCAGAAGTCAACAAACGGGAATCTTATTTCCTACTAATATCACACTGGGCATCCCCAACATAAGTCCATTTCACATCCTGTTATTATAACCAGGAAGGAAGGAAGTGGAAGGAAAGAGATCACAAGTTTAATGACATAAAAATATTCTCTTATTTATCTTCTCAAAGCACTTTACTAGACAGCATAGAGACACAAAGATGCCAGTTATATAGCCCTCTCCTAAAGGGGTTTAAAATCTATTTGGGGGAATACTACTGTGACATAAATTAAATATAACATCAAAAGTTAAGTAGAAAGCATAATTTTAAGAACTGCCACTGGAATAAAGAATGAACAAGTGATTCAGGAGCTAAATGTTCATTACAGAATTAGAGAACTCACAAAGGGTAAAACTGAACCATTCTTTGAAGGTTACAGATATTACAATCACATGGTTAAAAAGGTGGCAAAGAGTTTTTTCACAGAGGAAAAAAATAGTGTGAGCAAAAGTATGAAGACAGGAGTGAAACTGCAAGTTTGACTACTGTGGATTCATTCTGCTTGATTGACAACTTGTACAATGGTTTATACTACTCAAATACCTGCATATAAAAGTGATTGTGGGAAGAATGTAGTCTAGGTTTTATTGTACCATTTTACAGAAAAGATAACTGAGGACTATAAATGTCAATTGTCTTCTTGTAAATCATAGGGAAAAATCAATGTTCAGCCATGACTGAAGCCTAGATAGTGTGATTCCAAGCACAGAGCAGGTATAGAAATTGAGAGAGGAAAAAAAAAGACTGGACCCAGGTTATGTCATATATTTTAAGGAACTAAATCAGAGGCTGAAGAAAATTTGGATTTTGTCATAAGTAATGATAAGTAATGATAAGTAATGAGAGTTTCTTGAACTAAGAAAAGATATGATGAAACCATGGTTTTAAGAGCGCCATTGATTTGTTGTATGTATAATAAATTAAAGGGAAGAGACACCAATTTCAGTGAATCTCAATTTAACAAATTGTTCCTTTCTCTCTCTTTTTTCAATTTAACAAATTGATCCTTTGTCAAATGCATTGAAGTGATATCATATATGATGATTATTTTTCTTTAATACTTACAAGACTGCACTGTTAGGAGTTCACATGACAGCAGGGAGAGGAAAGGAGCATATTCTCCATGCCAGGCAGTGTTAGAATTTGATGTGGTGACTAATGTATAATCTCCATTTTATGAAAGAGAAACTAAAGATTAGAGAAATTAAAGGAATTTGCCCCAGGTCACATCATAGGTATGTAGCAGATCCAAGATTCCAAAACATTTGCCTCTTTTTATCTAAAATGTCTATTTTGAGATCATAATTGCTTGTCTGTAGACAATGATGATCAGATAAGCACTAGGGGAAATAGAACTTAGTTCTACATCAGAGAAGATTTCATTAAAATATGAAAATTTGCCTGAAACAATATAACAGTCATTGACTTTAAGACAGATTAGAGTACAGGAAATTTATTCAGGAACACTGTCGGAATGAATAACCCTGCAAGAAGGGAAAGGTACTTCACTTTACCTTACTCTGAAGCTGGCATGATCTTTGTGAATTGTCTCAAGTTACAGAGAGAGGTTGAACATCAAACATATATCAACCAGCCACTAGATGTAAGTTAAACAGACAGAGTAAAAGACTTAAGTTGAGGACTCTCTCACTCCTATGGCCAATCCCAAAGAGGGCCAGCAGTTGAGGGCTGCTGTCTGATAACACTCCCAGCAGCTAATTTAATAAATCCATCCCTAAAGGGATCTGGGGGTATAATATAATAACCAAATAGATGGTGACTACTTCATTGCATTGGTGTCTTTTAAGGTGATCATTAGCTCCAGGAGTAGCTCCTGGGTGATGAGTCGGGTCTGGGATGATGGCTACCCATGGGACATGATGTTCATCACTCGATTTGAAACATTCCTCAAGAACAACTTACCGACGGCCATCTCTGACTGGTGGTACACAAAGCAAATGAATGCAAGATTCAAGCATGAGAACTACGGCCTGATGCCTTTAAATGGGTAATGCAGAGTTCAGCATTCTGTGCCTGCTACCTTTTATTTCATTGTCAACAACGTTAATGTATGTTGTAACTACAAAACAAGTCCAAATAATATGAGTGGAGTAATCGCATCTCATATTTCAGGGAGTGAAAATTGCAAAAATTAGGAGTGATTTCCTATTTCACAATCTTCCTCCCCAGGTTTGCACAGCTGGAAAGTTACATAATACTTCATGAATGAGTCCCTAGAGCAATAAACATTGCCATGTTTTAAGCACTTAATAATGCATATCACAGCCTCCTTAATATTCTGAAGTGCAACATCTCATTTTATCCTCACAACAGTTATGAAGAGGGAAGGCTCTACTATTATCCCCATTTCAAAAATAAGAAAACTGAGGTTCCATGCAGTTCATATTTTACCAGTGTCCCACAGCAGTATTCAAAGCAAACCCAGACATGCTAACTCTAGAACCGGTCACTCTAAACCACCCTGCTGCACTGTCTGGCCCTTACTGGTAACATTCAGTGAAACAAAGCAGGAGGATTGTCCCTGAGCTCCACACTGGAATCGCCCACCTTCACACCATCCTCCACTGAATGAAGTGTTTGTATCTTCAGTGTTTTCTTCGCTCTCTCCTCTAATATCCCCCAAGTCAATCATATGATAAGAAATTATTTTGGCATGGAGTGAAAACCCCTTGCAATAAACTGTTCACATCAAAGTGAATCCATTAACTCAACAAATATTTACTAAGTACTTACTAGTCACCAGTTTCTATGTTAAGCACTGTAAAAACAGCAGTAAGCTAAACCAAAAAAAAAAAAAAAACCCTCATCTTTATGGAGTTAGAATCTAGTTGTGGGTAACAAGTAATAAATAAATAGCAGAAGATCACATAGAAGGTGATATGTACAATGGAGAATGGGTCATGGGGAACACTGGCTGGACTGTTTTAAACAATCCTCAGTGGAGGTCTCACTGAGGAGATGTTAAAGCAAATTCCAAAAGGATATGAGGAAATGAGCCATGAGGGTATCTGGGGAAGATTATTCCAGAGTGTGGAAAAAGCAGTTAGGACCTGGCCTCTTGAGGGCTGTGACTGGCATGTGCAGCAAACAGGAGGGCTCTTCCTAGAGAAAGGCAAGTGGGAGAAAGCAGCAGGAGACATCAGAATAGATGGTGTTGAGTTTATAGATCACTTGTAGATTCTGAAGGCACTGGGAAGGCATAGTAGGCATCTGAACAAATTGGGGACAAGATGTAAGTTCATTCAAAGAGTTCACTCTGGCTGCTGCGGTTTTCATGAGTGTAGGGCAGTAGATCAAGGAAGAGAACATTGTCAAAAACCAGATAAGAGATGTGGTGACTGGGATCAGAACTTTCAATAGCTGAAGTTCTCTCACCTTTGACTTTCTTCCTCCTATCTGGTCTTTTTTTACATCTCAGTGACTACTTTGTAGTATCCTATATGAAGAATAACAGCAAACATTTTTGAGCACTATCTATCTATATGCTGGCAATTTCTTTCTACTGTTTAGATCTCAGGTATAATGGCTAATGCCTCTCCAAATGAGAAAGATGAGCCTCAGCAAAATTAAAAAATCTTCATCTAATCAAGGTTCACAGTCAATAAGTAGCAAAGGAGAAATCCACGTACACAAGTGCTTTGACTTTTGGTCTAATTTCTTCTGAAACAGGCTTTAATAGGGTACTAAGCCTGGGTGTTTATTGTGGGATTTAGAGAGAGTTTTGTAGAGTATTTTCTGATAAAGGGTATCACAGGGGCAACTCTCTTCACAGCATTGCCTTAGATCTGTTGTTCTTCCACCAGATTGGTGGCATTCCAATGGCACAGGATAAAATTAGGGATAGTCCTCCTTCCTTCTTAATTATATGTGGATCTATAAGACAAAGAGGAAATAGCACAGTTCAGTGGTTGTTTTTATTCCCTATACATAACCCTGAGGAAAGAGCCTGTGTTTAATGATGAGCTCCCAGCTCGCATCCTGTGTGGCACTGTGTCCATCAAGCCCAACGTGAAGCAGTTCACAGCGACCTCGGCTGTATTTGAAGATGGGACTGTGTTTGAGGCCATTGACTGTGTCATTTTTGCAACAGGCTATGGTTATGCCTACCCCTTCCTTGATGACTCCATCATCAAAAGTAGAGATAATGAGGTCACCTTGTTTAAAGGCATCTTCCCTCCTCTGCTGGAGAAGCCAACCATGGCAGTGACTGGCCTTGTCCAGTCCCTGGGGGCTGCCATTCCTACAACTGACATGTAGGCCCGCTGGGCAGTGCAGGTAATAAAGGGTAAGTAGACAAATAAGCTCAATGATGAAGAATGAATCTCAATGAGAATGCCTTTCAGTCTTTGTGAAGACAATAACCCTAATTACAAGGGACAAATCTTAGGTTCCAGCCAGTTCTGAAAATCTACAGGTCTATATTTTTGGTAATGTATTTTATAAGTACTGTAAAAATAGATCATATTTAATTATCATGTGCAATAGTATAAAATATTACTTGAAAAGATTTTTTTGTGACTTACCAACCTTAGTGCTGATAATTAGCCAAGGTCTTTCATTAAACCAGGTAATAACAGAGCTCCTGGTCCTAAGTACATGACAACTTTATAAAATCATGATTTCAAAACTCAATAGAATGGCACTGCTTGAAAAATTAGTAAAAGAACATGTTTCCTAGATAATGTCTAGCCAACTTCAAATATCCAGTCATGAAAAACGATTGCTGGAAAGGCAGTGACCCTCTTTGCTCTATTTTTTATTGCCGTGAGTCAGATAAGGACAAGTAATGGATCATTAGAGACAGTGTACTAGGTGTGGTCAGTCTCTAATGTGTAGGAACACTGAGTGCTTGTATTTAAAATAACCAAAAAAGGAAAAAACAAACTTAATGGGGGCAGGCAAGGAAGGCAGGACGCCCATGTTCTGGAATCAGATTCACAATAAGGTTTGAATGCAGTTATGGGCAGTGTAGAGCATAAGACCAAACAAAACTGTGTTTATTTTTTTAAAAAGATTTATTTTTTTATTCATACAAGATCTGGGGTACAGGCCAGAAGTGCGGGGGGTGAGAGGATCCACCAGAGACAGTCGGGAATAGGCAGATTTGACGGAAACACACTGCTGAGGGGAGCAGCGGGAGAGGCAGGAGAGGTCTGCTACGCCTTGTGGGTCCCTTCCTTGGCTGGAGGCAGGGATCAGACTCGTGCTGCAGTGGCTATGGTTTGCCTCATAGTGCATTGCTTAACCCAATGCACCACCAGGGCGGGCCCACAGTTCTTTAAACTGTGTTTAAAGAACAAATGGATCCTATATTGTGAAAAAATAAACAAGGATGTTAAAAACAAAAAAAAAAAAAGAAGGAAGAAACAGAGAAGTCAGTTTAATGTGTAAAATGTAGTTGGAGATAAAGTTATAAAAATTCTGGAAGTAACTGCTGCTTCCTCTGAAGTCACTTCTAAGTGCTTCTAGAACTACCTGACTTACTGGGGGCTAAAAGCTCCTTTTTTTATATACAAGAGTTTGGAACTTACCACTACACATCTTGGGCCACCTCTTACTACTCGGCCTCATCCACATCATTATAATCCTGCACATCAGCAACCCCCTCCCCCATCTTCTTCGATCTCTCCTGCAAGCAGAGATGTGTTTGCATAGGGTTGCTCCAGTGAGGCAATGACCAGGCAGAAAATCCTACTCACAAAGTTCAGGCACTTTCTATGAGGACAAGAGTTGTAACCTGGCCCTGAAAAAGAAGACAAAGAGAAACCCAAGGGTACTGATATACAAGGGAAAGACTGGGCTTAGGGGAAAAGAGAAATAAGGCAAATAAGCCATTTTAGGGGAATCAGAGGACCCAGACAGCGGGGCCAGTTAACAACCCAAATGACACTAATTTCTAAGCTGTTGAGAACAGCGTTTTATCTCACTCCTTCCTCCTATCCAAGGACAGGACAGGTTCCAAAGTTTGGAACAAGGCCATCCCTACAAAGGCTATTTGAGTGACCCCTGCCTGGAAGGGTTATAAACAGGGTATTAGGCAAAACATTCCAGGTCTTAAGCAATCAGATCTGGGCTGGAAGCTCTAGTCTCATTAAAGATGTTCCTAAAGTTGCCTTTAAAATGACCCTACATTTGAAGTTTCTCTGGGTACAAAAGCACGCTTTTGCCAGAATAAACCTGAAATCTTGGGGCAACTCAGACTCAGATCTGGTCTCCTGAGGCTCTCCTATGTGTTTGGTGACTTTTGGGTTCCACATCCACAATCTCACTCAAGAACTGTTAGCTCTTCAGAGAGAAATTTGGGGTTTTGCTAGATTCTGTATTTTACCTGCTGGAAATTCCGTTTTCTGAATTCTGAAAAAACAGGATTATTTCCTATAGAGTTTTTTCTTTCTTAAGTCTTAAAAAAGAGGTACCAATTTACCTTACTTTGGCTATAACTTATTAAATGACATTCTTAAAAATTCAATTTAGGGGTTAGAATGAATACCAAAACTGATTTCAAACATCTGGTAACTAGTTTAAGAGCAAAGAAACAAATCTGCAAAGCAAATTGAATAGTAATTTTTAATTGTTATGACAAATACAAGTCCTGAGAAGATTGGGAATGAATTACATGCGTCTCAAAATGATACACATATTTTTCATTCTGTTCCTTAACTCACTCACCATTTTATTTTGCAATATAGTGGCAAAAGAACGGAAGACACTAATTTAATTTGTAACTCATTAAAAAAGAAAAATGATCAGCTGACCATATTCCAAGTTACTGAGCTTTGGTCATATCTTCTCTTTTTTAGGAACTTGCATTTTGCCTTCTGTGAAAGAAATGATGAATAACATTGATGAGAAAATGGGGAAAAAGCTCAAATGGTAAGAGCATCTATTGTAAAGGATGGGGATATAAGATTTCTGTAGAAAAGTCAGAATTTGTGAGTACTTGGCACATTAGTCTCAGATGTTCCTAAGTGAAGTTGTTAGGGTAACAGATATGTGCTGTCATCCACCCAGTAAGTATTTATTGAGGATATATCTTATACCTGACACTATACTGCATCCTGTTACATGCAAGACACAGCTCTTAGTAGGACTAAGAGTCTATTTTATAAGCCTATATTACAGCAGTTTTAGCCTCCTATAATCCCTGGAATATATCACAAAAAAAGGAAATTTAGAAAGGACTAGAAATCAGAGGAATTTAGGAACATGTGTATGCAGACTTTTATTTTCTAGCCCGTAAATTCTCTTAGATGTAAGCAATGGCCTCAAATGGTGCTAATGAAAATGACTTAGCAAGATGAGGACAAAGTGGAAGTAGAGCTCCAGACCAGCTCTGCTACTAATTAGCTTAATTAACCACCATTTTACTAGTTCAGTGGATATGAACCAGTAATTTCATTTGAACAAGGCACAATTTATCCATTTGTAAGTGGGGACAAAATGCCTTTGTCAGCTGTCTTGCAGTATTACAAGATATACAAATGAGAACAATGGAAAAAGATCTTTAGAAAAAAACTACCAAATACAGAGTAATTAAATACTCTCTCCCTTCCCAATATGGGGCATTCACATTGATTCCCACTGGTTTAAAAAAAAATATGGTGCAAAGTATTTTCCCTGTTCTTGTTTCTGTACAGTTTGGATATCCACAGTGTATTTCTTCTCTCACCTCCAGGTTTGGCAAAAGCGAAACCATACAGACGGATTATATTGTTTATATGGATGAACTTGCCTCCTTCATTGGGGTGAAAACCCAACATCCCGTGGCTGTTTCTCACAGATCCCAAGCTGGCCTTGGAAGTTTTCTTTGGCCCTTGCAGCCCATACCAGTTTAGACTGATGGGCCCAAGGAAGTGGCCAGGAGCCAGAAAGGCCATCTTGACCCAGTGGGACCGAACACTGAAACCCACGAAGACGAGAGTTGTCGGGCAACCTCGGAAACCTTGTCTAGCTTTCCGTTGGCTGAAGCTCCTAGCTATTCCTATTCTGCTCATTGCTATTTTCCTGGTGTTGATCTAATCATCACTCCCTCTAGGATTCTGAAAGCTACTGACAATACTTGGCAAGGAATTTTGCTATTTAAAAAATAAGAATTTTACACCTCCTACTTTTCTATTCAGTAGGCATTAGTCAATAAAGCTATACTATATCTAGGCTTTTAAATAAGCCCCTCTAAGAGTCACGCCATGATCAAAAAAGAGTATTCGTTTTTTTTTTTTTCAGGTTCCATTAACATTTCGCAATCAGAAATAAGAGCTTTATAGCTCACCTAAGTCGTCTCCTAAACCAACCATTTGACATGATTCCTTTCATCCTTTAAACAATGTTTGAAATATGTCCTTTAAATCTAAACAAAGAACAAATTAAACAGAACAGTTGTGATTATTATCAGGCTACCTCTACAAACCATTTGTAGGATGAAGGGGAAATCTGGCTATTATATTTTTATTTCATGCCATATTTCTTAGGCAATGAATCCTTGGCTAAGAAACAGCATGGAGATCTGGCCTATAATGAAAGCTAACAAGAAATTACTCATTTTCTTCACATTTCTAATAGGAAAACAAACGTTCCAACAAGTAGCAGTAAAATAATAATATCAATACTTATACCATTTAACTAAATGGAAAGTCTTTCAAATAATTAAATATAGTCAAAGCTGTGACCAAAATTAAAAAAAAAAAATTTACCTTTACAGAATGAACTTCTGGGTATCAGAAAAAAAAAATCTCAAATTTTATTTTTTAAAATATTAGTACATTTAACTGTTAGAATTTTGAAAAAGATTTATTTTATTTATTTATGCATACAAGAGCTGGGGTATAGACCAGAGGTGCAGGGAGGAGATGAGAGAATTCACCAGAGACAGAGAGGGAAACAGAACAGGCAGCCTGACTGAAATACACTGCTGAGGGGAGCAGTGGGCAAGGCAGGAGAGGTCTGCTGTGCCATGCAGGTCACTTCCTTGGCCCAGAATCAAACTGTGCTTCAGTGGCTGCAGATAGCTTCAAAGTGCTGTGACTTAACCCCTTGTACCACCAGGGAGGCCCCTAACTGTTAGAATTTTGATAGTTAAAAAGTTTTAGAGTTAGACCTTATAGAGCAAACAGAATAATCATCAGTCACCAGAGGACTCTGTAAATGATTACACCACTGGTTTCTTACTATACCTTCACTTTTAACTAGGGGCAGTGGAGCAACACAATATAAATGTATTTATAGCTATAGATATGTAGATAGATATAAACATACACACAAATACATAAACATTTGATCTAATCATCATTCCCTCTAGGATTCTGAAAGCTACTGACTTGGCAAGGAATTTTGCTATTTAGAAAACAGGAATTTCACACCTCCTACTTTTTCACTAATCAGGCATTAGTTGATATATGGCAGATTACATACACATATATGAGATGGAGAGGAAATTACATATTTCTCTACTACTTTATCCTTTTCTAATTTTTATTATTTTTCTATTTTTATCCTTAGAGCTAAGATTTATCATAAATGTGCACAAAATTAAGTCCTGCCCTTTTCCTAATTCTTTCAGTTAGAGGAACATGCTGCTTTTAAGGACTCTTCACAAAATGAAATATTCTCAAATAGCCCCAAGTAAAACAGAACTTTTCTTAAAGTCTCTTTGCCAACACCTTAGATCAATTTCCCAAACTTTGATAGACTATTGTAGCCAACCAAAGTTAGTTATGGTCCTCTCCTAGTTACAGTCCGATATGTAACAGGGACTGAGGTAAAAAATCTAACTTTGAACAAGTAAAATCACTTTTATAAAAATCCAGTCTCCTTTTCCCTATTGCCTACAACTTGCAGAAATATCCAGCATCTATTACCATTTTAGTGTTTAATAAAAGCTTGAAGTTTAATTAATCCTCTGAATATGGATCCTTTAATATAGATCTTAGCAATAGGACTTCTCAGAGGTCAAAATAAGCTTGAGACATCTTCTTTTTTCTCTACCAGAAATATTTTTAATGAAATTATAATTTATTTTACGTTTACATTAAAATTTAAAACAAAAGAATATAATACAATATAATTAAAGATTTTTATTTCAGAAATAGGAATTTATAATACCTCAGACCTGGATTCGGCTACAAGTTCAATGTTTAAAGAATTACTTTCAGTTCTATCATTATGAATCTATAGCTGAATGTATTATCTTTTTTCAGTATGATATTTGATGTGAGACCCGTTATGAATGACTCTGGGTCAAACAGATGCCCTGAAGCTAGAGGTCAATGAACCTCAACATAATTTGATTTAATGTTCCCTTTGAATACCAAGTATTTTTGTGCTAATACTCTGCCTACAATTGTGAAATAAAATTGTAGATAATACCTACACACATTTATCTGCACACATTAAAAAATCTATAGTAATCACTATAGTCCCAATTGTAAGATACAAGACCTCCTAAGGTTTTTCTCTTACAAATAACACGTCCACTAGTTTTTAAACTGAATGACATATTGAACAACTGAAGTGTGCAGGATTTTACAGTTTCTCTAATACCTACTACTGCCCAGTCACACAACAGCAAAACTGTCCCTGAAAATTCTAAAAGTCTGAAATAGAGTGAAATAATCCATAATAAAATGAAAAATCTGAGTTTTAGAAATTATAATCCAATATTACACACTCATTTGGAAAGGGCACATTTCAAAACAAAGCTACATCTCATATTGTCTAATCCAGTACATTTTTTCAGAATGTTACAACTGCCTCCTAATTTGGATTGACTTTTGAAGGTGACATTTGACCTTTTCGTGTCTGCTCAAGATTGACCTTTAAAGACACAGAAATCATGCAACACATAGTTCCTTTCCATACAAAATAAAATAGAGCCCACCTTACTGACACTGAGAAATGATTCTAGCTTTATACAACCAGGTCTTTGTGTTGACCTCCAGAAGTGACTTGAAATGGATGAGACACTCTAAATTCCTTTATCTGAAAAAAATAATGTATATAATAATTTATAAATTCACTATATACACTGCTTCCTTGGTAGATTTTCTTGCTGATGAAAAGGCATCTTAAACACAGAACTGCTGGATCTAACTCTCCATTTTTCCCACTAGCAATACACACATGTGACCCCAAATTTTTTCTTTCTTTTTTATCCTGGTAATGAAAAATCTCAGTATCTAAGTTCTCAGGCCAAAATCCAGGACCAAAGCTTAATTCCCTTCTTGGTCTCATGTGTTAATCTGCTAGGGCTTATTATAAGCCTGTGATGACAAAATACAATAAATGGAGTTACTTAAGCAATCAAAATGTATTTTCTCACAATTCTTGAGAAGCCTAAGATCTAGGTATCAGCAAGGATGGTTTCCTCTGAGGCCTCACTCCTTGACTTGTAGATAATTATCTTCTCCATGTGTCTTCCCATGGCCTTCCCTCTGTGTGTGTGCCTCTGCCTAAGTTTCCTCTTCCTATGAGGTCACTGCTCACATAAAATGAAACCCATTCTAAAACCTCATTTTAACTTCATTGCCACTTTAAATACCCTGCCTCCAAACTCAACACATTCTGAATTTTGGTGGTTAGATCTTCATGGAAGGAATTTGGAGGAGCAAAACAAATGCTTTCATTTTAGCCTCTACCGGGGTCCAAGCTATTAACTCCCATTAGTTATTATTAGTTATTAGTTAATTAATAACTCTAAAACTCTTCTAAGTAGTTTCTTTGCTTCCATTTTTGCCTTCTAACATTAGCACTCAGCAACAAAGTGATCTTTCTTAAATACAAATAGTGTTAAACACTTGCAGTGGCTAACTATTGCAATCAGAGTGAAATACAAAGTCCTATATAACAAGAGCCACTCGAACTCACCCATTTCATAATCTTCTCCACTTTCCCTTTATTCCTACAGGACTGGCCTCCTTTCACACTAAGCTCACTCCCAGCTGAGGACAATTATATACAGTTACATTTACTCTCTCTCTGCTTGATCTGCTTTATCTCTGAATAGCTGAAACCTTCTTATATTCAGATCTCCACTTACATAGGACAATCTCGGAAAGGAGACACCGTCCCTGGTCACCCAATTTGTCCTCTCTCACACCACCATGTAACTCTGAAATCCATTGTATTTTATTTCCTTGTTGGCATTATTTTTTTCTGAAATCATCTTTGTTGTTCGTTTTGGGTTTTTGTTTTTTTTTACTTGTTTTACCTGTCTTTCCCTTTCTGATGCCCAAATACAACATGAGCATAAATCTTGCCTGTTTCATTCTCCACTACTTTCTCAGTGTACCCTCAATGTGTCTGGTATATAGAGAGTACTCAATCATTATATATTAAATTAATAAACAAATTTTCATATATATAAACTGTACTAAAAACATACTTTTCAATACCTAGCCTTGTATTTAAGTGTTCCTTTTTTTAAGTGTTTTATATTCAGGAAAATATCCTACATTATTTACTTTCAAATTTTGACATTCATTATAAAAAAGATACATCCATTAATATATGAGCAATACAGTAATAATCAACTTTCATAGCTCATAAGTATTACAGATATTTTTTCAAGGTGACAAGTATCAAAATCAACCTATCATAGAAATTATATTCATAATCAATATTAAACTAATAAATATCATGTATTTTTAAAACATAATATCCAATCTTTCTTGAAGAGAGGTTTAAAGTAAGCCAGGTAATACGCAGTGGGTTAAGCAACGCACTGTGAAGCAAACTGCAGCCACTGCAACACGAGTTTGATCCCTGCTGCAGGCCAGGGAGGGGACCCACATGACGTAGCAGACCTCTCCTGCCTTGCCCACTGCTCCCCTCAGCAGTATGTTTCTGTCAGTTTGCCTGTTCTGTGTCCTGCTCTGTCTGGTGAATCCTCTCACCCCCCACACACACCTCTGGCCTGTACCCCAGTGCTTGTATGCATAAATAAATAAATCTTTAAAAAAAATAAAGTAAGCCAGGTGATAGACCAAGTTAAGTCAAATTTGCACCCTGTAATTGAAACATTCACATTTATAGAAACAATTGGGAAGACCAATGAATCTTGAAAACAATCTTTTTTTTCCACAATTGTCCCAGCCAAATATGTTACTTGTTTTGAAGTTGACTATTTTGCAGTTAATAGTCAAATAATAGAAAGAAAGTCAAGTCCCTAAGTCACGAGGATCACCAAATTGCTGCAGTGAGTCTAGGGGTACCGCATTGCCTGGGTTTCCTGCTATCACCCTCTCCATCTCTTGCTATACAACTAATCTTTATTTTCAGGATATATCACTATTTTCTAAAGACTTTTGTATTTATCTTACCATCTTTTCATAAATGGTGTGTAAGCTTACCAGAATATTCTCCATACCTATATTACAGATGAAGAAATAAACACACAAAGAGCTATTGGAAAAGCCAGGGATCTTCTCACTCTCTGGCAGGGTGTAAGCTAGTTTTATTACAAAGTATAAGAAGGAGCCCCTATTATTTAGAAACCCAGCTATCTGTTGACGGTTTTGCTGGGTTATGATAACAACACTTGACAAAGGAAATTCTCACTACTATTTCTATTTCTGAAATGATACTTACACTGCTCAAACATTTTCCTACACACTTTTGTACCTATTGTACTCACAACTCCTTTTCACACACGCAGTGAGCAGATTTAACTATGGATGAAGTAAAAAAAAGAAAGCTTGTTAAGTTAGAAACATAAGTTGGTCAGGATAATTGCCTGTTTCTGATTGCCAGAAGGATTAATTTGCAATATTATATTCTGCATAGAAATGTATACCCTCCTGCTTGTTGTATAATTGTGTGGGTCCTAACAAGCAGCTATTTTAATTCTCCCTCTGATGAGATCATGACATAAGTATATAAAAGCCCAAGGTACTCCTGACATTCAGAAAAACTGGTGGCAAAGAGGTTCACTTTGAAGTTACTCGCATTCTCTTTTTGCTTTTGTGCTCCTTAGAATATTTTCATTTCACTCAAATACCCACTGCTTTTATGTTTATTTGGCTTTCACACAAATCTCAATAAGTGACCTATAATTCACTCCCTTTTAAAATTATTGAAAGCAGCTGAAAATGTCACCTCTACTGGGGGGGCATATATTTCAATACCTAATTTAGATAATAGGTACTCTAGCACTTGATATATGGGGAACTGGGGCCTCCCTTGCAAGCAGGTGTGAAAAGGAACAAAGGCCAAAATTATGCAGGCCACACACTTAAATAACTTACCTGCTCATTCCGTGGTTAGCACCACAGAAAGGTGGCCAAAGCTCACAATTCCAGTGTCCAACTTGCCTCAACTCTATTTGATATCCAGGAGGAGGACAACTTAATGATATCTTGGTCATAACAACAATGAGGACACTGTGGTGAGTTGTAGGTGTTAGGAAAAATAAAAGTCTTGTAAGACTAAATTTTCCAGATTTGTTTACTGCTGAATCCTGTCCCGCAAGAGGATGACACAGTAGGTGTCACTATTTTAATGAATGACTACTGAATAAGTGAATGAATTTAATAACTGAACAGCATATCACTCTAGAGAAATCAGACTTCAGCAACACTCAGGGTTTTTAATATGAGAGTAGCTTGATTAAACAGTATGCCATTCAGAGAAACAAAAGAAACTCTTCTTCGTGACATGACTGACCTAATCCCAAACTCAGGGAACGTCTTAGTATCTAATTCACTGCCATTCCCCCACCCCCACCCCTATCTCCTGACCAAGTCAGAAGGCAGATGGGTGCCAAAAATAATTTCATATGGCACAACAAATGCAGAGAACATGTTTTTGCAACTGGTACTGACCAAAAAAAAAACAAAAAAAAAAACTGTATCTGGCATAGACTTGCCTGCAAAGATAAGCAGAGCATATTATATTCAAAACAAAGGAAGACTGGCTCCAAGCATTCCTGTGGAAAAAGATGAAGTGTGTTCCAAGTCCCAGGGTACCAAAGAATCTAAAATCTCCTGGCAGATGAATTTAATCACTGTTCTGTGCTCCTTATAAGAACACACATACAATGGAGTCATGAAGCTAAATCAATATTTACTTACTTGTGAAGCTCCTACTGAATACCCAAATCGCTACTGAGTGTTGAGGCAGATGAAATGAAAAGTATGCATGATTCTTTCTTATTGGAAATAAAAAGTTTACCCACAGAATTAAGAATGTACATTCATGAGATAATTAGCAAAAATCCCTGGAAAATCTACAATGTTATGTCCTGTGGGACATTGTTGGTACAGGACTCGGCAGCACAGTATGCATGTCCTAGGAAGCCCTCAAGAAGACAGCGAAGTTTGTTTTGGTCCTCAACAGGGGTAAGATTCATCCAGACAAAAATGGAAGGAGGTGGATCCTCCAATCTCCTATTTCCAAGGCCCATCAATGCCCCGAGACACAGGATCACTGGCAGATTGCTGAGAAGGAATGTAGTTTGCAGTGGGCAATGGAAGAAGACATGTGGAGAAATGGTGAGGACAGTAAAGTAAGGCAGAGTGTGACTGATAATGGGAAATGACCATCAACCCCAAGGGATCGGCAGGATATAATGGGAGCCTTAGGGAAGATTATTTCTGGAAGGGAATTAAAGTCCCAGTTTCAAAAAAAAAAGAAAGAAAGAGAATTACTGCTTCAAAAAAATAGATCTCCACAAAAAAATAATAGGGTTGAATCTAAGTTCATCTGACAGGACAGGGTGGTACCAAGAAGATAAGAAAGCAGTCACTGGGGAAAGGAACAGGGTCCTGCCCTCTGGCCTTGTAGCCTTCCAGATAGAACAGTTTCCCTCTACAAGTTGGAGTCACTAAAAAGTGATGAACCACAGTATCTTGCCATGGAAGGAAATTTCCAGAAAGGGAAGGGTAAATCTTTCTCCTTTGTCCATCTTTCTATCCCTGGGAAAAGACAGAACCAACTAGGCATGGCCCCATACAAGAGAAGGAGGGGTAAAAATGGACCTGGAGATGTGATGAAATGAAGCTTAGTGATCTAGAAATCACAATAAATCAAGGCCTCTAGAAAGAGTTGCGTGTTCCCCAGGACTCCCTTACCCAGCATAATACAGTAAATACAGTAAATACAGAAGTAAATAATACAGTAAATACAGAAGTAAAATTACAAGATACAGAGTGATCTGGAAAATATCCCCAAACTTCACATGTTTTATGAGCTTGCTTCCAGGCAACCAGTGCTTCCCACAGCTTCTACAAGGCTCACAGTAAATTCTCTCCTCCCCCACAAAAATCCTTGTCTGCTGCCCAGGGAAACCAGATAATTATCAGCCCCTTCAAACCCCTCCTGCTCTGTTTGAAATTCAAACAATGAACCACCTATGGAATTTGAAGAATGGAGACCTGAAGTCTATAGCTGTTTAAAACAAATTCTTATTTATATGGATGTTTTAGCTTATACCTCAGAGTCCCCCTCCCCAAATAAGGGTGGCCTCTTCTCAATAGTTCCCTTGACCCAGAAGAAAATAACAAATTCTGGAAGATAATTCCTCAGCAACAGTTTTTCATATTAAGTCCCATCATGCCTCTAGACAGTCCTATTGGACAGGACCTAATTTGACTCCATATTAACTTTTTTCTTGGGTCCCAAGAAATCCCTTATACATGCTTGTCTCAACAAATTCTGGATGTGCAGTTCAAACCCAAGACAGAACAATTATTTTTCATAGTTAACTGCCCAAACCTTATCTTTTGACTTCTCAGGCATCAAAGACCCACTGAGCCCCCTTTACTCTACGAGCCCCCATCTGTCCCCTATTGAGTCCTTCCTCTTAGACTTGCAGAGAGAAACAGAGCTATGATCCAATTTTTTATTGGAAACATCATAGCAACCAGAAGCTCTTTCCAAAGAAATTCACTTTAAATATTCTCTCTGAAGCCCCATTTTTTTGGCTTTCTTATCCTCTCAGCTATGTCACTGGAAACTTCCAATTTAACAGGTGGCTTTTTGGCTGTCAAATTAAATCAAGTGTTTCATAGTGGAAACACACAGGATAAGGAAGACAGTCTTGAGCTGTTTAATAGTGTTTTTATTGTCTTTGACTTATTGAAAAGGAATTCTTAATTCCTAAATTAAGAAATTTACAAAATGTTGAAAAGATATTAGTAATTAGCTAGTTCAATCTCTTTATTGCACAGAGGATCAATCCAGAGTTCGGCAAGAATTATCACAACATATACAACCAAAGGATAAATTACTGAGAATTTATTTTATTACTATTAAAGAAGGATTAAATATGCTATGGTCTTCTGGGAATGACAGCTGGTCTGGCATCTTTCTCCTTCTGGGCTCCCTTCTGCCTGGTAGATAGTGAACAAGGAACACCAGTCAGGCAAGAGAAAAATATATTCGGTTACACATAAAAGAGAAAATGACAGAACTAGCTATGATTAATTCAGTGTTGTTGGTTCATAAGGTGATAGGAGTAACAGAAGGTGAATTAGACATACAGAACAAGGTGTTCCTTGGTCACTATCTACCAGGCAGAAGGGAGCCCAGAGGGAGAAGGATGCCAGACCAGGTGTCATTCTCTTGCAGTTAGGGCTTGGATACAATTTATATTTTTCCAGTAAGTACTCGTCTGGGTTTAGAAGACAAAGGGAAGCAGAAGCTAGATTTCTTTGACTATGTTGATCTGAAAACATGTTCCAACCAGTGTGTTTACATCAAGCAAACTCCACGTCCCACCCTTCAGGGGCATCTGGGGTGGCCTCAGTAGTTTATTGCTCTCTGGATGCTAGTTCTAGTCATGTCACTTTACAAGGGTTGTGGCAGCACCCTGAAGTCTGCACCTTCCACCCCTTGAAAGTGCCTAATTCCCCCTACCATATCCCTTTCTTTATGAAGTAGAATGACTTCTGCTTCCTATATTAAATCCTGAATGATATGCACACAAACAATGACATAATCACTTAAAAATGGAAGAAACGTCTTTGAAATATCAAATCTACAATCAGTCAGCAAGTCCCAAATATCTATTTCCAAAATTTTTCTTATGTCCATCCTCCACCCCCTGACACTCTCTGCTCTAATTTAGGTCTTCGGCATCTACGGTATAGACAGTTGAAATAACCTCCTGGGATTTGGTGTCCCCACTTGGAGTCACTATCTACTCTAGCTTCCATGTGACTCTTTTGTAATCTTGTTGATTCCTGGCTCAAAATTCTTGAATGGCACACCATAACCTAGAGAATAGTATCCAAATTCTTGAGGGTGGCACTTCAATATCCTTCATGATCTATGTCCTGCATGTCTAATTCATCTTCTGTTACTCCTATCACCTTATGATTTAACAACACTGAACTAATCATAGCTAGCTATGTCATGTTCTCTTTTATGTGTAACCTAATATATTTTTCTCTTGCCTGATTGGTGTTCCCTGTTCACTATCTACCTGGCAAGTATCTATTCTTCCTTGGAGACTCAGGTCTCTTCGTATTTCCACTTGAAGTCACACATGCTTCTCCAGAGAGACTCAGGTGTTTCTGCCTGCATGCTGGCTCTACACTGAACCATACTTCCACTGTAACACTGGTCATTTCTCTTTCTCCTTTAGACTCTATGCATCAGTGGAAAGCACTGTCTTCTCATCTTCAAACCCCGAGGGATTACTATAGTGTATGACATTTGATAGACATTCAGGGAGGTGAAGAAGGGCAGAAAGCGGTATCAAGTAGCAGGAAAGATGGGTATAGAATTGGGAGGGAACAATTAGGAGAAACAAGTATCAGTGTCTTCACATTCTGTCCTTTGAGTTTACTAGTTCTACAAACTCATCACCTCTGAGTATATCAGCTGCTCAAATCAGGGCCTGCTAACCTTTAGAATTGAGCTTTTTTTATTCATTGTTGGCACAACAAAACCTTTCACTGTGGTCCAGGTGCATAGCTTTTGTTTATATATTCTATAGTTCCAAAGCAAAAATAAATAAAAGGATCACTGTTCCTTTAATCTCCCAGGGGTTTCACCTTACAGCTCCAATGACCATATCAGTTACTGTTTTATTTTTTGAAACCAAGACCAGAGACCCCATTCTTGTCCCTCCCCACCCTACTCCTTTTCTTCCTCTGTTCCCCCCAATCCCTCCCCTGTTCTCTTATCCTTACCATACTTAGTCCTTCTGTTCCAGGTTTTACCAGGGTTCTACAACATGAAAAATGCAAGGAAAAGGTATTTTTACTTTAAGAACTATAACTCCTCCCCCTTTCCTAATTTTTACATCAAAGACACTGTTAAAAGCCATTCTCCACTACATTTGGAGAACTGCTGGTTCCTTGGGAAAAAGGAAAGTGGTTGATTAAGAGTAATACTCTTAGAGCTAAATATTCAAAGTGAGTGGGGTGATTTCATACAATGGATTTCTGCAGAAGTCTTGAGTTGTAGTGATGACACTGTTTCTAGTTAGCTCTGAGACCTTGAAGAAGCAGCTTCTAATCTGGGAGTAGTATTAGCTTCATTTGTAATAGATAGCATTGGATTGATGATCGTCAAGGACCTTAAAGCATTGCATTGATGATCGTCAAGGTCCTGTGACTCTAGATTTACTACTGTTACTTTCAGCATCTAGAATAATAGCATAATCAGACGAAACCAGATTTAGTAACTTACTTAAATAGAACTGATAGAAATAATGAGCATAGCTATTAATGTATGTCTATGTCTTTTTGCTTTAAGGTGAAGATCCTGATACATAAGCCTCAGCTGGTTATTTCTACTGAAACTCCTAAGTATTCAAGAAACCCTTCTGAAGAAGTTCTCTTCAGACTGTCCTATAGGCAACCATGGGGAAAAGAGTGGCCATTGTCGGGGCTGGTGTAAGCGGCTTGGCCTCCATCAGGAGCTGTCTGGAAGAGGGGCTGGAGCCCACCTGCTTTGAAAGGAGCGATGATGTTGGAGGCCTGTGGAAATTCTCGGTAAGTGAGACACAACTGAAAGGTGGAAAGTTCCACAGTAAATCAAATCTGATCAGTTCTCATTCAGATGTGGGAGGTAGGTCCAAAACTGGAAAGTAAAACCATCTTTCCTCTGTCACACTAATATCCAATCACTCAAAACTATTTCACACCTGAAGTATTTCAATGTCCCCAAAAAGGACATCGCCAGTTCATTATACCCTGTCATCTGCATGACACGCTATTATAGCTCTCTAGGCTGCAAGGAATACAAGCATCTGTAATTAGTGAAAACCTGCACCATCACCTCCCCATATAACTATTATTCCCACATGAGTGGGAAAGAAAAACCTAGATTGGTGTCAGAAGTCCTAAACTCTACTCTCAACTCAGGTCTGTTGGGTAGATAGAATTTTAGACAAGTCACAGTTTTCTTTCTGGACCACCCCCCCCCCAACTTTGACCCCCTCATTTGTCAAATGCAGGGGTTGGACATTAAACTACATCTAATGTGTTTTCCAATTCTAACCGGCATGATTCTATAATTTACTCACATAGATTGAACAGATATTAGAAGTGATTATAAATGGTGATTATGTGTGTTGCGCAGGGTTATTTAATGTTCTGGCAGCCCCAAATCCAGAGAGAAAAATTATTCTCTTTTCCATTCACATTCAGTGATTGAGAGATAAATAATCAGGATATAATCACCACACACACACTTTTAAAATTTCAAATGTTAGGTTTGGGAAACTTCTTGCCTTTCTGTCCTGAATTTTCCAGCCATTGTGGTTGGATGTAGATGATACATATTTGGGTTGAAGACATTAAATCTAATCACTTCTCTTGTAACCATACACTGCCCTAGTCTTAATTACCACCCAGCCTGAATTAAGAGGTTGCTTCAATGAAGTATGGCAGTGCTAACTTAGAACACATTTGTGTCATCTAAAGAGATTTTGTTTAAAAAAATTTAGGTTATATAGCCCTGCATGTAGTGCAAGAGATACAAGAGAATCTCTATTTTCCACTAGGGGATAAGCAAAAAGTTTTGTTGTTTATTATTAAGAAATCTACTTCTTTATTTACATTTTCTCAGGGAGCTTAGTCATCTTAACTAAATCATGAATTGGCTCTTTATTATTTCATTAGCTACAACTAAATGCTGGTTGGACACCTATTTTGGCAAAACTTTGCACCAGTTACTGGGATATGACAATCACTCTGCATAGGTATCTTCTATTTCAGTTGATGAAGCAAGACAAAACAGAGGTCCAATATCTAGGTAAAAAGTCACTTCACAGCAAAATCTGTCCTGAAGTCATGTGATCAGCAAATGTGAGTTGAATTGACATGAGGTTCTTATAGTCTTTATCCATCTCACTTTGCATTTCACCACAAAATTTTATAACATTTAACTATAGGTCACCACCCCAGATCTCATTCAGCAAGTTATAGAGAAAAATCCAAAATCTCCAAATATCAGAACACCTCTGACCCTTCACGGCTCATATTAAAGATTTTAGATCTTTACAACAGCAAGATAGTCCTTGGTTATTGTCAACTTAAAGAAAAACGTCTGAGATTTAGAAGAAGGTAGACTGCTGATGTCTTAGCCAAGAAAAGGGAAACTTCCTGCAGCAAGATTTAGAAGAAGGTAGACTGCTGATGTCTTAGCCAAGAAAAGGGAAACTTCCTGCAGCAAGCTGAGATGTGAGGACATCCTCAGACAAGGAAGGTAGAAAATCACTATGTGACATAACTTTGGAGTGGTTCCCATTGCTGTCTGAGTGCCTCCCCCACAACCCAGGCTGCAGTCACCATCAGTGTGCCAGTACCAAGTAAGAGAGATTTCTAGGAAGGGGTACTAGGAAAGGCACAGAGAAGGCAATGAATTTTTCAGATCCAGGGACCTGTAAGTTAACCAGTGTAGCCAGTTCAGAAACTTCATACAAGGAAGGGGAAGTGAACAGACCGATGACACAGTCAGACTGGGTTATCACAAGAGCTATGGCCTCTTCTCCACCAGCTCACTACATAAAAGCTGAATTATATTCACAGGCCGTGTGGGAATGTAAGCATAGATAAATATTCCAGACTTTAGCCCCCTCCACACATTTTTCTTTTCTAAGAAAACGTGCTTTGTACAACACTTGTTCAGGGGGAGATCTTTGGAAAATGTGTTACATAAACCTTAATCTTGCAAGTCATGTTAGGCAGAAGGTATTCCAGAAGAGAGAAACCTAATAACTCTGAACTTTTTACTGTGTGCTTTTCCTACAAAATGAAAACCAAATGGGTTTCAGTCCTTAGCAAGCTGAATGTAAGCAATATAGGAGCACATGTCCTCAAAGGATTTCAGTGCTGGCTATAATAAGGCTACTCAACAGCATTGTACAACAACACAGTACTAGTTTGATTGCAAAAGGGGAAAAATGTGGAAACGGAACTTTCTGGGCTTTTGTTACATTCACTCATTCATTTATTCACTCAACACATACATATTTGAGCATGTTATATATAGGGTATTATGTCAAATACACCTGTAGATAGGAGGTCCAGAAGGCAACCAGCATTTTAAAACAGGGAAAAAACAAGTATTAGAATAACTATATTATTATTGAATATGTGATTAGCACTAAAGATAATCAGAGCTTGGTGGAAACAGAGATAACTCCCAGTTGGTGAAAGGGAAGGCAAGGAAAGGCATGACAAGGAAACAACTTTTAAGCTGGACCTTGAGGGTATTTGAAGAAGCAGAAATGGGCCTGGTAAGCAAAGATGGAATATGAAAGAAGATCAAGACTCATTGCTAAAATGCATGCCTAGCATTGCTGAATTAGCCTCTGACCTTGCCCTCAAGTTGCTTATGTTCTAGTCAGGAAGATAAGAGATGAACGCAGTTAAAACCCAAGACAGGGCCCTCCCTGGTGGCGCAGTGGGTTAAGCAATGCACTATGAGGCAAACCGCAGCCACTGCAGCATGAGTTCCATCTCTGCTGCCAGCCAGGGAGGGGACCCACATGGCACGACAGACCTCTCCTGCCTCGCCCGCTGCTCCCCTCAGCAGTATGTTTCAGTCACTCTGCCTGTTCTGTTCCCCACTCTGTCTCTGGTGAATCCTCTCACCTCCCCTGCCTCTGACCTGTACCCCAGCTCTTGTATGCATAAATAAATAAACCTAAAAAAAAGAAAAACAAGACAGACAGTAATCACTATATGCCCGGTTGCTTGGATCTCTGGGTTTCAGGCAAGTTTCTCAACCAGAGACAGAATCTGAGCTTAATTTCCTCCTTACCGGCTCAAGCCACCCCCACATATTGAAATAATGAAAATCCGAGCTCTCTGGAGTAATTGTTTGTTGTTATATAATACATCTGTTTTCCTTTGTTTGAGAACAGTCTTTTGGAGATCTTTCCAAGGAGCTGTGGGGCACACAGTCTTCCATGCTCATGTTATGATTGGCCAGGGTTAAGGGGTAAAAGAGCAGACATTCATTAACGATGGAAGTAATCCAAGGTCTTATCACCTCTGTTTCCCAGAGCAGTCTTACATTTTTTAACCAGTCTCCAACCCACAGCTCCACCCTCTGTCCCTTCAATGGGCAGCTGAGAAACTTCCTTCCTCACTCTCCTCCAACCATCAAGAAAGGAAATCACTAGGGTCAATGGAAGAGACTCAAATCTGAACAACCTGCCAAGCGTGAGCCATCCCTCTTTTTCTGACCCTAGCAGAAATTCCAAAGTGAGGCTTTAAAAGTTACAATACTGAGCTTAGCTACTTTGAAGAAACACAGCAATGAATAGAAGTTTTATTTTCAATACTGAAGCTTCAGTCAGCCCTCCCTCTCCACCCCACCCCCATCAGAGCCCAGAGATGCAACCCTCTGGAGGATTCCACACTCTCTGGCTCATCTTCCAAAGGTCAGTTGGGGCTGGAGGGAGATGGATGTCTTGAATCCAGCGGCAACATGACATTCCATCCTTTCCCTTCATTTCACAAGTGTTCCTTTGCATTTGGGAGAACAGAGGCTGCCAGCTCTTAAATGTGCTTTCAAGGTAGCACGTTGTATGAACTTTTATCCTGTCCTTGCAACAAAAAGGAAATGTTTATTTTTAATTTAGCCTCCAACCATTCTCAAAAAGAAGCCTCTTTTCAGTGACACAATGCCTTGACAATGAAATGCCAAGATTAAACACAAGTTCTGAGACTTCTGGTTTCCTGTGTTTCTTTAGCAAGGAGTGAATACCACTAACTGGGGAGTCATAAACTCCTCAAACACAGAATTCATTTACAATAAATGATAGTGGGGGGGGGGGTCTCAAAGTGTGGTCCCTGGGCCAGCAGCATCAGCCTCATGTAGAACTTGGAAATGCCAATTCTCAGGCCTCACCCCAGACACATTGTGTCAGAATTTCTGGATGTGGGGCTCAGGAATTTATGGTCTAAGGGGCACTTTGGGTGGTTGTGATGATGCCAAAGTTGCAAACCACTTCAGTAGAGGGTTCTGTTGCTGGTGAAGCGCTCTCTGAACTCCATAGAGTCAGCATAAATATAGCTGTTTAAATAATTAACACTGTTTCGTTCAACATTGTGTCATTATAAAGATTCCTGTCTGGGGAATCAATCCCTGTCTGAGTTTGCACATTCTTCTCACATTGCCTGGGTTTCTTCAGGCACATCCCAAAGATATGCAAGTGAGGCTCACAGGCATGTCTCAATTGTCCCAGTTAGTGTGAGCAGCGATGAGGATATATGAGTCCCTCAGGTAGAAAAGTGTCCTTTCCAGAGGTGGACTCTGTCTTGTGTCCTACGCTGTTGAGATGGGCTGCTGAGTCGGAATAAGTAGGTTGGAAAATGAATAAGTGAATGTAAATGATTAATAAACACTAGGTGTGTTGTGGGTCTTTATTTAAAAGTTTGGTGAGGTTTTTGTGGCCAGAAATATGCTATAAGAATTTAACTCCTGGGAAAAAATTAAAACTTTAACTCCTGTTTCTAATCAATTAACTTACAGTCAAATAGGTTTTGTTAAATGCATTTTGCTTAACGTCGCAGTTTCTAAGAATTTGTCAAGGATGTTAAGTGATGACTTAATATATTTAAGGTAAAAGCCTTCTTCAGACTCTTGTGTTTTGTTTTTATAAACATGGCTATGGGATCAGAACCACTGCTATGATTAGATAAAAAAATAAATAAATTTCTAAACACAGGACTAAAATAGTGTTTAGAGTAAGAGGACTAAGCATACCAGCTCTGGGTCAGTGCTTGCACAAGGCTTTCCTTTCCAGGTCTCACAGAAAACTGTAGAAAAACACCATCTATGGCTTCCTTTTTAAGTTTTGTTATTCTTCCTAGGACCAAGCTGAAGAAGGCAGAGCCAGCATTTACCAGTCTGTATTCACCAACTCTTCCAAGGAGATGATGTGTTTTCCAGACTTCCCATACCCTGATGATTACCCCAACTACATGCACCACAGCAAGCTCCAGGATTACATAAAGACATTCGCTCAAAAGAAGAATCTTTTAAGATACATACAGTTTGAGGTAAGGGCCTCATGACAGTGCTGTTGGTACAATACTTTCATGGGTTGGAAGTGAAGCAAAGTTACAGTGCTCCAGTATAGAAATTAGAGCCAAATCTTCAGACACCTCACCAATCAGATGTTGGTTCAGATAACAAATTCGAGCATGGTCTTCTGCTCTGAAGGTGTTCTCCACTAGTCTCTGAGAGATTTTTCAATAGTCTTCTAATATCTATTACAAGGAGGCAGCTGTACTCTCGTGGTATACTATCCACTTTTCATTTTAGAGACAATCCCAGACTCTCTAGTCCATATTTAGACTTCTGTGGGTTTGATGTCAATGAGTTGTGGATTTACTAGAAAACCAAGTGTTGAAGAAAGCAACAACTTGAATGAACAATTGATAAGTCATTGCCTTCATCTTTTACCCACTGCATTCCTTTAGACTAGGAGTCTTGGGAATTATGGCACAAAGGCAATATTTCTGTTAATAACAGCAGTGCCCTGTATTTGTTTGGAACCCTTAACCTCAACTCATTACTGTTAAATGCACAGCATATATACCCAATAAGAAAAATAATCAGCAAAAAGAAAATTGGAATTATATTTACATGATTTTATATGTGTAGATAATATTCACATTATGGAAGTGACTAGTTTTTCCAAAGGAGAGCATCTATATAGAGAAAAGGAGAGACTAAAGTTGAATCCTGAGAAAATCTCATATTTATTGATTTGTCATTGAGGTCAGAGAAGGAAAAAGTCACAATTGTCAATAGAGGGTGGCAGTAAGCAAATGACATGGCATCTTTCACAGGACTATTCAGTGTTGTTTACCCCAGCCCTACTAACTAAATGTCTAAGAGTAAATACACTCCTGGTGAGTCATTTTCCTTTCAATATTTGCATATTCACTGAAGGTTCACTGTGATGCCTACGTTAATATCTCCCAAATATTTCTCAATGACTAGGACATCCCACAACCATTATTTTTTCCCTAGAAATGCCACTAAAAAAAAAATGCATTATAGCTAGAAAGAACTTCTCTCTGGTTTTCTTTAAGACCCTGGTTTCTAGTATAAAGAAATGCCCAAACTTCTTAGTCGCTGGACAATGGGAAGTTGTTTCAGAAAAGGATGGAAAACAGGAATCCTCTGTATTTGATGCTGTCATGATTTGTTCAGGACACCATGTATACCCCAATCTGCCGACCGATTCCTTTCTTGGTAAGTTTGGAAAAATATATAATAATCTTCGGGGATTATATACACACATCCATATTTGAAGTAGATCTTTCCATAAGTTGTACATGTTTTTTCTTAAGATTCCAAATACTTCAAAACAAAAATTTTAAATCTGATAATATGATATATAGTAATAATTGACCTCCCAAATATTTATACTAAAAGAATCAAGGACCTGCAAGTCAAGAGCCAAGGAAGAGCTTAATGATCTTAAAGAGTAGCGATTCGGGAAGAATGGAAGATTAAAACCATTAATGTTAAAGAAGCAGAATATTTGAGGGTTTTGAGTACAGACTTGTATTCGACTAGTCTCTTACCATAGAATCTTAGACGATAACTGCTTTGTCTCAATTTCCTTTCCTTTTAAAATAGAAATATTGTACCTACCAATAAGAGAATTAAATGGTTAAAACATATAAAACTTTTAGCCCACCCCACAGTAAGAACTCAATAGTTATTACTACTACTTATTATTATTATTAATGCACAAATATCCATATCTTGAGTTATTTTAAGGCACCAAAAGTAATTATTTGGGAGTTTAGTGTCCAAAAAACACTAAAAGAATAAATATATTTCAACTAGGGAACTTTTTTGAAAAATTGAGACTAAAAAACTTTTTTGAAATGTGAGTTTTAATCATTTCTCTTGCAAATCAGCTCAAGCCACTCCCCCATGTTCCACTTAGGCCTAGACAAGTTTCAAGGTCACTACTTCCACAGCCGGGACTATAAGGGCCCAGAAGCCTTCAAGGAGAAGAGGGTCCTCGTGATTGGCTTGGGGAACTCAGGATCTGACATTGCTGTTGAGCTCAGTCGTCTGGCTGCACAGGTACATGATCTAAAACATTTTGAGAAACAAACCTAGGCAACAGCTGTGCTACCAAAGCAACTTCTCAGGTACTCAGGATGGTGCTTACCAGGTCCCACCACAAGAGATATACCTATTGTTTATTCCCAATAAATCAAGGATGACTTGAGGCATTCTCCCCATGAAGTGAAGCACTATAAACTATGCTGGAAAGGAAGTGCATTCTGCCAGGATCAGGGGAAAGTGTGTGTGCATATACAAACAAGTGTGCATTTTTTGTTTCAACTTTAAGCTCTGATCTCCTCCACACAACTGGTTGCTAGCCAGATTCTATATATTATATATTGATTTGACCGTATTCCTTTTTTTAAAAATTGAAATAATATTGGTTTATAACTTTATCTAGATTTCACATTACACAGACATATATATCAACATCTGTGTATAATACATTATGTTCATCAGCAAAAGGATAATCTCCATCCAACACTGCTCTGTTGACCCCTTGTCCAATTTACCCATCCTATTTCCCCCTTCCCTTCTGGTAACCAGTATTTTCTTCTTGTAATCTAAGAGTTTGCTTCTGTTCTATTCATTCATTTTGTTATTTTATTTTCTACATATTAATGATATCATATAGTGTTTATCTTTTTCCATCTTACTTTCCAAAACATAATGCTTTCTAGGTCCATCCCTGTTCTTGCAAAGGGCAGGGTTTCATCATTTTTCTAGCTAAATAGTACTTCATTATGTATATGCATGACATCTTAATCTATTCATCCATCAGTGGACACAGATATTATTTCCGACTCTTGGGTATTGTTATGGTGCTGTAATGAACAAGAGAGTATATGTATCTCTTCAAATTAGTGTCTTTGTAGGTTTTTTTTTTTTTATAAATACCCAGCTGTGCTTTTGTCTGGCTCATATGTTATTTCTATTCTTAATTTTTGAGGAACTTCCATACTGTTTTCTATAACTATTGTACTAATTTACATCCTACCGAGTGTAAGAGATTATTGTAACAGTATTTCTTATGATCTATAATGCAAAAGGCACTGTGTTTATCATTCCAAAGTTCTGAAAAACACAGAAGATTTTGTCCTTATTATTGTTCATTCATTCAACAGCTACTGCTCAACAAATATTGGGTGCTTTTGATCCCTTATAAGTATGTCCAGAAATAAATCACACCATTTTCTAATTTTAAGGAATAGTAATTGGATAGCAGTGGGTTGGCAGGTACACAGATATTATCAAAAGGAGGTGATGAGACTGTAGGTGGCATTCATGTGACCGTGACAGCACTATGAATAGAGACACTGACTTGGACTGGATGACATCAAAGAAAACTTACCAGAGGACTCCAAGCTGAGTAATACATAACCAGTAAACCCTAAAGAAGATTAACATTTTTAAGGAAATAGATGTTCAATACATGAATTCTTAAGTGGCTGTAAATAAAGGTTAGCTATTCTTTAAAAGTAAAGTTCCCTTTGGTTATCACATAAGTGGTAAAATAGATAAACAACTGAGCTTTTCTCAGAGCAGAGGCAGCTGCTTTGTTTTGGTGTGCCCAGAAGAGGTACTGAGTGTATATATAGGAAGGACTGAATAAAGAAAAACAGGGACAGAGAACAGAATTAAATCCTTGGCATTTCTTCCACTTAATTTCAGCTAGCGATTTCATTGGCTTTCCCTTACCCAACCCAGCAACCACCACCACTCCCTACCACTGAGGCTCACAGGGTTAGTTGGTCTCTACCAAACCTACCATCTTAACCTATGAGTCTGTGAAGATCAATCCAATCTCTTAACTAGAGTCTTCTTGTTCGAGATGTCAAGTTCTCATTCCTACAACAATAATGCCCTAGCTCTCTTGGAAAGAGAAAATGTCTCTGCCTCTATTATAGTTTTAATCATGGACCCTTCATCTGGCTCACCTCTTAAATAAGTATAGGGATATTGAAGGAAATACATGGAGATGTCCACAGAATTGCATCATATTTGCTTATTTCTTCCAGAGTGATCTTGACATCCATGTTGCCTTTCCCCACCAGGTCATTATCAGCACCAGAAGTGGTTCCTGGGTCATGAGCCGGGTCTGGGATGATGGCTATCCTTGGGACATGGTGTATGTTACCCGCTTTGCAACTTTTCTGCGGACTGCCCTTCCTTCGTTTATCTCAGACTGGTTGTATGTCAAGAAGATGAACACATGGTTTAAGCATGAGAACTACGGCCTGATGCCTCTAAATGGGTACTACTATAATCCATATTTTATCTTTCAAAGCAGTGGACACTAGCTTGTGTTGAATTTTTTCTAGATCTAACTTTAGTTGTCCCGTTGAGGTTGATGGGATTAAAGGAATATATGTATAATGCAGTATTCTCAGAGACCAGGCATGGAGTGAAAGTCTTGTTAAAATTAGTCAAAAAGGAGGGGGCCTCCCTGGTGGCGCAGCAGGTTGAGCGCCGCACTGTGAAGCATCCGCAGCACAGCAGCGGGTGTTTGATCCCTGGCTAGGGAGGGGACCCATATGGTGAGGCAGACCTCTCCTGCCTAGCCTGCTGCTCCCCTCAGCAGTGTGTTTCAGTCGATCTTCCTGTTCTGCTCCCCACTCTGTCTCTGGTGAATCCTCATCTCCCGCGACTCTGGCCTGTACCCTTGCTCTTGTATGGATAAAAAAAAAAGTTAAAAAAAAATTAGTCAAATGGGAAAGGAGTATGGAAGAAAACAAAATGGCAATGGAACAGGCAGGCAGATCACCTTGACACCAAGATTCATTCATAGTAGCTATAAGCTATAGCAAAGAATTTTTGAATGCTGCCCCCGCTCATAAATTGTTTCTTTGAGGAATCTCTTCTCCATGCTAATGGGTAAACGGGATAGTGTACTCCTCAAGACTGTTGTAATGTTCAGTATGATAAAAAAAATAAGAATTACTTTATAAACTATAAAACCATGTTAATATTGGTTCTTATTAATCTCAGATTTTCCCATATACCTTCAAGGAACAATTAACAAAGTAGTGTTAGTCATATGCCTCAGTAAATAGGAAGACTCAGAGCAAAATATGCACGTTTTCTCCAATGCATAGGGCTAATTTTTTTTTTTTTTGTAAGACACTCAGGAGGCAAAGAACATGTCTGGCAATGAAGATTCACAAAACTGATATAGCCTGTAAAATTAATGACATTAATATACTACTTTATAGAGACAGACTTTAACACCTATTTATCATAAAGGCATTCTGGGTCAGAATAATCATATCAGTAGAAAAGAGAGAACAGTAAGTGAATAATAAAATAAAGGATTTGCTAAGAAATTTCATCTTTTGGTCTATGCTAGCAAAAAGAAACAAGTTAAGAAAATGTAAGAGGAAATGTAATTTGAATAACAAATGCCAGGTTTGAAAACCAAACCCTCACTCCACACTTACTTTACTTAGCCTGGCATATGCCTATAATCTCAAAGAAAAAAAATGTTGATTTCATGCTTTTAAAATTATGTTTAATGTAGCATTTCCAAGCCCTGAACTGCTTAAGGTTTTTGTCTTAGAAGAGAATTTCAAGCTATATTTGGCTTTGCCTTTTAGACAATTAAAACATAGTTTGGAAATCCATTTACTCTAAAATTAAAATCCCTCCCAGAAAGAAAGGGTTCCAGTTACTCTAAGATATTGTTGACACCCTCTCACTTCCTGTCTGGGGGGAGTGAATGAGGCAAGAAGAAAAAACTTCAATGACTTACTTTCTGCCACTTTATAAGGTAAAAGAGGTTGCAAAATTGTAGAAATTGGTGATGAGGAGTGTAGAAATATAGACAATTCTAAGATTTATATTTATTTATTATTTGAGATAATTGGAGGAAATTTCAGAATCCCCAAAGGAAACTTACATTAAAATGAAGAATGTCATCCAAAATAAATTCATTCCTAGAATTTTGACAACTGATGGGCAGTATTAAAGTTGTTATACTTTCTTCTGGGCCCACAGTTGATGAAAGGAAAGCAAACATGGAAATAAGACATCCCACAACAGCAAAACAAAGTTCTTCAAGATGAGACTTTCAATTATATTAGATCAGAGATAACAATGATGCTTGCGTTTGCCAGATGTTGCTTTAAGTGTTTTATACGTCATTGCTCACTTAATTCTCACAAGCCTTATGTGGCAGATTCTATCATCACCCCCACTTTATACATAAGGAAACCAAACAGAGAGAAGTAGCTGCTAGTAAGAGATGGAACTATATTTTACTTGGACTATCTGACTCCAGAGTCAGCTCTCTAAATTATTTTATTATGTCTAGAAATTAGTTTTATTCTTGTCAAGTTGGCGAATTTCCAGAGTCTACATACCCATAAGAGAATCTTCAAATTACATGGGGCCAAAAAGCAACTCAGGCAGGAATTCTTAAGGATTGTCACAGACCCTCACAAGACATTGCTCCAAAGAAGAGAACTTCATGGACCTCAAGTTGATGTTTACTCAAATTTGACTTTCGTGCTAGGGACTATTCTATAAATATGTCTTGGAAAGGAAGTACTTTGCATCAAAAACTTTTGTCTCTTGCTTCTAATCTCTTTGTTTTCTTGACTTTTGCTTCACAGCCCTCTGCGCAAAGAGCCTGTGTTCAATGATGAACTTCCATCCCGGATCCTGTGTGGCAAGGTGTTCATCAAGCCCAATGTGAAGGAGTTCACAGAAACCTCAGCTGTGTTTGAAGATGGGACTGTGTTTGAGGCCATTGATTATGTCATTTTTGCAACAGGCTATGGTTATGCCTACCCTTTCCTTGATGATGCCATCATCAAAAGTAGAAACAATGAGGTCACCTTGTTTAAAGGCATCTTCCCTCCTCTGCTGGAGAAGCCAACCATGGCAGTGATTGGCCTTGTCCAGTCCCTGGGGGCTGCCATTCCTACAACTGACATGCAGGCCCGCTTGGCTGCTAAAGTGTTTGCAAGTAGGTGGGCCATTCTTTCTTTCATTTATTTAATCAACAGTCACTTATTGAACAGTGTTGCAAGCACTGTGCTAGGGGATAGAGGTATAAGGGAACAAAATAAATATGCTCCTTGACATCACAGAATTTAAAACAAGATGGGGAATGCCACATTTGGGGAGGCTTTAGGGTTTTCTGGTGAGGGGAGTTGGAAGCATTAAAAAAAAAAAAAACATAAAGGTATGGGAGAAACTAAAAATATTTTGGTGTTAGGGAAACAAAACAAAACAAGGAGACAGGGTTGGAAAGACATGGAAAAGGGACCAGAACATGGAGGGCCTCATAATCTGTCTTAAAGAAACTAGAGTTCTCATAGAGGAAGTGGGAGACTTTGCAAGGCTTTAAGCAAGGGAAGGACAGCTTGTGTCACTGCAACTACAAGGTATATTGTGAAAGCTGAAAACACTAATGTGATCAGGGGTCATGCTAGAGACATATCAGAATATCAATGCCAGGCCACTCTTATTCTACCAAAAGTCTACTCCCCTTTTCTCCACTCTATACCCATGGTCTCCAGAGGCTACAAGTATGCTTGTGGGCAGAAATCAAGAATATGAAGATTACTATGAGAAGGGCAATGTCTCAGATAGTACTTAATCCACTCCAATCATTGTTTTAAAGCATCCTTTTATTCAAGGAATTGCAATCTTGGCCAATATCTTTCCTTAGATTATAGGTAATGAAAAAAATGCTTCAATTATAGAATGTGTATGTTTTCTAAAAATGTTGAGAATAGATAGACTTCTATTTCAAATATTCTGGGAAGAAGCATTACTTAAATAAAGGCTGTAATGAAACGCTTTATAAGAGAGGTCCCCTGCAAAAATATACCTATTGTCTTTTTCTCTTGATGGCACATCATGACAAGTATCTACGGTTTTAAAGGGACATTGGATACAATTCATAAACCCATGAAATTTACTTGAAACAAAAGGTATCAATTATTCGATTCAGCAAATATTTTTTAAGCACCTATTATGTGTCAGACTCTCTCTTGACTCTTGGGACATAACAAAACAGATCAAAATTCTGTTCCCTTACTTTTCTACTCAAACATCTGACCTCAAGGTATTAGTAGCTGGACGTAAGAGACTAGTAATAACTTAGAAGTACTCATGCACTAGTGATGTCATAACACTTACTGGGGTAAATGATATATATGCAGCAACCAGATGAACCCTCCACTGACACAGCAGGCTTTGCAAAAAAAAGCTAAAATTTTCCTGGTACCCTTTAAAATATTCTCCCTGACTGCAGACCAATGCTGGAAAATCCTAGCTTCCTTACACGGACCCATTTTAATTGTCACGTACTTTAAACTATTATATTATATTGTTCCTTAAGATAATCCTTAATAAGACAATATAGATAAGTTAAGCTACTATATATGCACAAGGCATACCTAAGGCATGATGAGGCCTTCCACAGAGTTACAGAATATGAGGTTGTACAGTTTGAAGCTCCAGACTTCTCCACTATCACTATGCTGATGCACAGCTTTGCTGTTTCCAGAATGAGTTCATTAACTTCTTGCATCTTTGTTTCTGTGAATTGTTATTTTATTACAAATACCAAAGATAGCTCCTCTTAACATAACCTTTTAGGAAAATAGTTCATAAATACTGAATGAAATTCATGTGTCATTACACATTTCTGACTTGTTTTTTTCAACATTTTTCTCATTTCCTTTCTAGATTCATGTACCTTGCCAAGTAAAACTGAAATGATAGAAGACATTGATGAGAAAATGGGGAAGAAACTCAAGTGGTAAGAGATCATACTTGCTAGTGAAATAAATCCTGACATTTGCCTTTTATGTAAGAAAACATTAATGTATTATAAGTAGTTAAAGTTTATAGTTTTAGAACACTTGCTATAATCAAACAATATTAGATGGGAAATTCATAGTATTTATATTTCTTCTGTATGACACTAGAGCATGGTCTCAAATAGGGGTGATTTTGCCCCTCAAGGGTAATTGGCAAAATCTGGAGACATTTTTGGTCATTGCAAGTGGAGAGGACTTCTACTGGCATCTAATGAATAGAAACTGGGGATGCTATTAAGTATCCTACAATGTAGAGGATAGTGCATCTAAACAAAAAATTATCTCATTCAAAAATATCCAATGTTTTCCCCAAGAGTTTTTTCCGATCTGTCACATGTCTGTAGCTGGAAACTGAGAAGTGCCAAATGAGGAATTGAAATTAGTTCATCAGCCTTTGTGTTTTCTACTTTAAAAAAAAAAATTTACTTCTAATTCATCCAAAAATGTTTTCAACTACATCATAATGAGATTTGTAGAAAGTCATTTAGTGGCTAAACATCAGATATTCAAACGTGATTTTTTTCATGTTCATTACTTTAATGAAACTAAATCCTTTGCAACTTATTTTTCAAAATCTATTGAAAGGATAATTAGATAATGGATTGTATGAATAAGCAACTGTATAGAAAATTTCCTTCTTCTCAAGCTTCTAGTGTGTCACTCATTGAATACTCCAAGGTAGTCACTTGCTCAGGGTCTAGAGAAGAGAAGATTTAGATTCTTGAGACTCAACAAAACCTCCCCTGCACCTCCTTCCATTCACAGGTCAGCTCTGTGAAGTGGGCACTTCTATATGCTAACAACACATGCAGCTCCCTCCGCTATTACCCTTTAGATTTAGAGGCTAACAGGATAAAGAAGAGTTAAAATAGAGGTTTCAATGTCAATTTTACTACTTAAGTAAGCATTAAGGCTGCTCTTTAGTGTTCCTAAAAGTAAATGAGACCACACTTCAACTAAAAGTATGAATCAATTTATATTAGGAATTGCAACAATAGTAGAAACATACATAAATCCAATTTTTAAAATATTTATATAAAAATATGACATTGGGACAGATGCTAAGCAATGTTATATAAAGAATAATCACATAAAATAGAGTTTACTTGAGACTCTAGAGCCACATCATCAGAGGCAAAAGAATAAAACAACATCAAACATAATTAGATAATAGGGAGGAAAGAAAAAAATGAACTCATTCACAACCAAAGAGCAAATGATAAATTCAATAATGTGCAAAGAAGAGAGGAGTGGTCATATTACTAAAATAAATGACTAAATTTTTTTTGAGATAGAAAATAAGAAAATGATACAGCAAATCCTCACTTAACATCATCAATAGGTTCTTGGAAATTGTGACTTTAAGCAAAGCTACCCATGATGAAAGCAGGTCCAGGGATATCATAGGTTTCCTTCAGTGTAGATAGGGATTGATTTTTTTATTTCATCAACACTACCATGTCACTACATTATTTGAGGTCTGGACTGTACTCCTGTACTGCTTTTAGCAACGATGAAACTCATTCCAATATGTTCTTTTCTCTCCTCAGGTTTGGCCAGAGCCAGACTTTGCAGACAGATTACATCTCATACATGGATGAGCTGGGTTCCTATATAGGGGCCAAGCCTAACATACCATGGCTCTTCTTGACTGACCCCCAGTTGGCCCTGGAGGTCTACTTTGGCCCTTGCAGTCCATACCAGTTTAGATTGATGGGACCGGGGAAATGGGAGGGGGCCAGAAATGCCATCCTGACCCAATGGGACAGAACAATAAAGACAACCAGAACAAGAGCTGTCAGTGAATCTCAGAGACCCCAACCTTTTTACAATTTGCTGAAAATCCTTTCATTCCCAATGCTTCTTCTGGCTGCTTTCCTTATATTTTATTAATAAGAAAGTCCCTTGGGTCTAAGAGCTCAACCTAGAAGTTTAATGAGGTAAGTCTATATCAGGGTATAGCTCCTCTTTTTCCTTCCTGCAGATGTACAAATGAATCCTGATCCATTTGTCTCAAAGTCTAAATAAAATGGAAAATCCTCTGCTTCTCCCTTTCTGATGTTAATTTATACTCTGAAAGTCATTTTGCATGTTAAATTGGCAAGTTTGGAAATGTCACAAATAGAAAGATGGAAGGATGAATGAGAGCACAGATGTTTAGGTTGAATGAAGTGTAATCAACTTGTTAAAGGATATTTTCTCATGGAGAGAATTGACATCACCACAGTTTTGACTATTCCAATTTATGATACATTGCTCCTTATTATTTTTAGCTATTCCTTAATTTCTTTCAGCAGGATTTTGTAGTTTTTAGTATATAGGTCTTACCCCTCTTAGATTTATCCTAAGTATTTCCTATTTCTTGATGTTATTATAAAAAATAGTTTAAAAAATTCTCAATTTCTTGTTTATTACAAGTATATAGAACTGCAATTATTTGTTCTAGGAACTTTCATGTGTATTATATAATACTTCCTACAATGTCAATCATGTCTAAAAAATAAAGATAGTTTTACTTCTCTTATTCCAGTTTGAATGTCTTGTTTCTGTTTTTTATATTTTTGTATTTATAATTTATAATTATATGGCAACACCCAGGGGAAAATAAATAACTTCCCACTGTAGCTTAGAATTTCAGTTTATATAGCATCTTCAACAAAGAATAACAGATTTACAGAAAAATGATTGCACAAAAGAATGTGATTTTAAGCTTGCATGAGCATGATAAAATCTATTTAATAAATTTTATTATGTAGTTCCTCAATGCCTTCTCTGGGATAATGGGGCCTAACATTGTCTCCAGGAATAAAACTTGACAGATAGGGAGGAGGAACACCTTTGGAGATTTATGTCCTGCTTTTAGGCAAATAAGGAAAAGATAGAGAATTTTTCTTGTTTTTGCTTTTTCTTTATTGACTTCAGCTCAAAAGCGGGCATATTTCAGGATGTCATAATTGCTGCTCCATTATATCATAAATTCCAAACACCTTAGTCTAAATATAATACTGAATATAAGCTGGTCCGGTCTGCCCATTCATCTTTATTTTCAACCACTTGTCTTGTTATGCCCTTTACTTCTATCACTGAATTTAGTAATCAGAGATGTCTTCAGATGCAGTGTCATAATATGACATTTAAGAAAAAGAAATGAAAGCAAAATGAATAATAGCTTAATTTTTTTTCTATTTATTCTACCTAGAATGACTCTCCCACCCCTATCCAACCTAACAATCCTACATCCTTTCTAGTGAAAATTGTACTTTATTTCTACAAGTAAACTCAATTATCAACTTTCAGTGAAAACTTAAACTATTTAAGTACTAAGTATTTAGTGCTTAAGTATTTTAGCACTAAGAAATAGAATTATATGGTAAAACATTCAACACAATTAACATAGAAAAGTCAAATTAAAACAATGTAGTGTCTTTTCAAACCAAAGGGAGCATCGGGTCAGGGGCAGGGTAGAGAGGGTAGAGACCAGGATGAGGGCAGAAAAAGCACAAGGGACTGAGGTGATGGTGCATGGGTGAAATGGTGGTGGGAACTCCCTGGGGACTACAAGTGATGTCAAACATAATTAAATAAAACATAACAATAAAAAAAAAGCATCTAAGTCAAATCCTCAAAATTATGAAGATTAAATTAAGAATATATTTTTAAATGAATATTATTTGTTTTTATTGTTGCTCTTGAAAATAAAATAAAATAAAACAATGTAGTGTCTTTTGCCTGCTAAATGGTATTGACAGCACACCATGCAGGTGGGGATATGATAGGTTGGTCTCTCATAATTAAATGGTTAAATTAATAAAACATTTTCCCTACCACCACCCTTTATATCTCCTTGTCTCTTTCCCTCCCCTCACCATCTTAACCTCAGAACCTTCATGGTATTTATTAATGTCCATTAGTTATTGTAAGTATTTTACTTTATCAAGTCATTTGCTGTATAAACATCCATTATATGTTTTTATCATTGCTTTACTATATATAATTATCCTCCCTCCATCTTGCTGAAAATTGCTGCATTTTGTCTTTCCTTATAATTGAATAGTTGTTCCTTATGTGGTATTTTCATTATGTGGCTATACCATATCTTCCTAGTCTAATTGTCTATTGATGGCTTAAAAAATATTTAAAGCTATAAGGACATACAGCTGAAATTTCCATGCATATATTTAAAGTTTACATTTTATATTGAACTGCAACGACCAGGTTTATTCAACTGTCTTGTGTTTAGATGTAATAAGGTAAATCTTTGCTGACTACCTTTTTTTTAAAAAAAAGTATAAACAAAGTCTTAATGACAATGTTTGTTACTCACTCCACCTTTAAAAAATAAAATGTCATCTTCAGGCATTTGAAAGCATTAATTCTTCACAGAACTTTTACTAAACCAACCTGCTAATCATTTAATGAGTTTTGTATCTATTAAAGGACTGACTCATATTACAAACCTGACTCAATGTATTACAGAATCCTTTAGCATCCAATCCTAGATGCCTTCAGGGGCTTGACTGATAAATAAATGAGGTAAACAGAAAGTTTGCCTATTAATCATTTTATTAACAAGTAAAATATAGAGGTGTTAATATTTTCTTCTACAAAGAAATATGCAGGCCCAGTGTAACCAGATTTTCTAAATTTGTTAGAAAGCCTGATAGTAATATTTTTATCTGTTAATTTTGTCTATATTTTTCATGTTTAGCAACCATTTTAAGATTTGTAAACATTGCATGGGCCAGGTGAAAGTAGTTTTCAGCCAAAGACTTTCAGTTTAAGATCTTTCCCTTGCCTTTCCTGAAAATAATAGGTATTGTCTGAATCTAATAACTATATTCAGAGTTCAAAGGGGTTTTAAAGATCACCTGTGTTGACACTTGTATGCTAACTACAATATCCACATTATCCAAACACTCATTCATTACCCCCTGAATCAACTTTCAGATTACTGCCTGCCTCTGGCTCTGATTCAGTGTGACCACTATCCTTTCAAAGTGGTGCTTCATTCACCAACCCTCTGACAGAGTTTGTAAGCTACAGCTTCCAAATGCAAAACTCCACAACCAGAAATGAAGCTGAATTCATTCCAAATTATGTAACTCTCTCTGTGCCTTCTGTGAGGTAATAGGGTCTAAATTTGTCTGCAGGGATAATTAATTATTTAATGGAATACTGAAAAAGAAATTAATGCTTCTAGGAGTCTATTCTATAAAATTTTGTAGAAATGCACGAAGATGGATGAATGAGGACATTCAGTGCAGCTTTCTTTGCAATTCTGAAAATCTGGAAAACACCAAATACTCACTATAGTGTAAAATAACATATGGCACAATATATATTATCAACCTGACATGATAACACTCTCTCTTAAATATACTGTTTTTTAAAAAAAGTCACAAATTCGTGCATTTATTATTTTCTCATTTAGGTAAATGTACGTTATATATAATGGTCTCAAGAATATTTATATATATATATATATATATATACATCTGTCACTAAGCAATGGCACTATCTAATGCACATCCAATTACTATTGCACCTGCATTTGAGGAAAGAAAAAGATTTATTTTTTAAAAAAACATTTATTTATTTATGCATATAAGAGCTGGGGTGCAGGCCAGAGGTGTGGAGGGTGAGAGGATTCACCAGGGACAGAGAAGATATCAGAACAGGCAGATTGACTGAAATATACTGCTGAGGGGAACAGTGGGCGAGATAGGAGAGGTCTGCTATGCCATATGGCAGGAGATTGATCTCATACAGTTTCATAGCGCTGTGACTTAGCCCCTTGTGCCACCAGGGAGGCCCCCAAAAAGGTGGGGTTTTTTAAAAAGATTTTATTTATTTTTACATACGAGAACTGGGATACAGGCCAGAGGTGTGGGGAGGTGAAAGGATTCACCAGAGACAGAGTGGGGAGCAGAACCCGCAGATTACTGAAATGCACTGTTGAGGGGAGCAGTGGGTGAAGCAGGAGAGATCTGCCACTCCACGTGGGTCACCTCCCTGGTCGGGGATCAAACTCGTGCTGCAGTGACTGAGGATGCTTCATAGTGCTGTGCTTAATCCCTTGCATCACCGGGGAGGCCCCCCTTTTTTTCACTGCAAGGTCAACCATCAATGTGACAAAAGGCAAGGCTCAAATATGTTTCCCCAATATGAGGGGTAAGACTTATTTATAGAAACAGGGAAAAGTTAGGAATCTGAGTTATAGAGTTGGCAAAATCTGATTGGATAGTAATTGGTTCATTATGGAAAGGGTGCATGGATTCTTGGGATTGGCTCCTCACCTCTAAATAGTGCCTGTGCTGTCACTTTTTTCTGTTTTCTTGGTTCTGTGTTGATAGTCTCTTGGTTCTAGTCAGCTTTGTCAACTGCTTCTGCACATTCTTGAGTTATATGACTCACAGATTATTGTCATGCTCTGTTGCCTTTGTAAGAACAAGTTCAAAAGGTAGTTAAACACACAAAACTATTCATAGGGATTGGCCATGATTTCACACATATATGCTCAAAAATAATACATTCATCTATGACTTTGTAAAGAATTCTTTTTGCAAAGAGGAATCTTTCAGCCTAAAAACACTGACAAGAAATCTGGTTGATGAATTTTTTGGAGACAAGAGGAAATGAGAGATTTTACATATGAATTTTAGTTTCAACTGCAAATTCATTTTCCTGTTTCTTCAACAGCACTATTTTGTGCTTTGTGTCATTACCACTCCCTGTATTCAGAGCACTGAGTTTTGTATAACAATATTTATTGTTATGTGTCAAGGAGGGCTGTGACTAGTAAGTTTTGTACTCACTGTTGGAATGCACTTCATCAGAACAGTCAAGGGTGTGGATCAAAAAAGAAAATTCTGTATTTGTTCTGATAGAAAATGTTTACCTGTGCCCTAACAGGGCTGCCTCAAGAGGCTGGAGCAGCAGAACAGTGGCATGTTTACGATGAAGAACCCTAGGGAGAAAAACAAAGAAAATATCTGAAAAGTCCCTAAACTAAGTCTCTGTGATGTTTGTTAGTTGCAGGAAGAAGCATGAGATAATGACCTGACTTCACCTTCACATTTATAAGGGTAGTCTTATGAGAATCAAATAAACTTTGGTCCTTACATCGTACCAAGTACAGACAGTTCTGACAAAATTAGCTCCTTTGAAGTTATGAACAGTGATTCTTCTTTATCCATTAACTAAATTTGTTAGGAAACAACCTGCTTTAGTTAACTGGAAATGTTGGAAATTAACTAGATAATTTTTTCCTTTGTTAAAAGGAAAATAATTATGTATTCTTTCTGTGTATATTAATTACCTATATAGACTGAGGCCCAAAAATTTTTTATATAAATATATTTATTTAATTATATTCCCCAGGGAGTTCCCACCACCTGTGCATCATCAGTCACCTCAGTCCCTTGTGCTCTTTCTGCCCTCATCTCTGTCTTTGCCCTCCCTTCCTTCCCCTCCACACCCCCACCATGGTCCCTTTGGTTTATCTTTGACCTTTTGGTCTTGTTGAGTTTTTTGTTTGCTTTTGGTTGTAATTGCCCATTTCCTTGAGCTTACTCTTCTTCTTCTTTTTTTCTTCTGTTGTAGTTGTTGCTCTTCCATATTCCTCCTAATAGTGAAGCCATCCGATATTTTTCTCTTGCCTTCTAACTTGTTTCACTTTATCATAATGAAATTTTATGACCTCAAACCTTGTAAGTTATTTTTTTATTTTGTACACAAACTCTGCTGATTATTGCTCATCTCATTTGGCCCCATTGACATTGAAATCTACATCTATGTAATATGGACTATTATAACCCCTATGGAAAACAGTATTAAGGCTTCTCAAAATATTCAAAATGGTCTGCCATATGATCCAGCAATTCCATTTCTAGGTATCTACCCCAAAAAATGCCAAAACACTAATCTGAAAGAATATTTGCATTCTTACATTCATTGCAATACTATTGACAATAACCAAGCTATGGAAATAACCTAATGCCCAAGGGAGTATCAGCGGATTAAGAAAATGTACTATATATACATAATGGAATACTGTTTCATTCTAAAAGAAGATGAATTCTTGCCATTTGTAACACTATGGATGGAACTAGAGGGAATAATGCCAAGTGAAATAATTCAGAAGACAGAAGAAAACTGTAGGATGAGTTCACTCATATGTGGGATATACAGAAATAAAAGATCAGAAAATCAAACCAAAAACAAATCCTAGAAATGTCACTGTAGAATTCAAACTATAAGAAGGAGAGGAGGAAAGTGAAGAGCAAAGGGGGAAGGGACCCAAAGGACTGTGTAAGGACTATGGGTGCCTTGGTGGTGGGTGTGGTGTGGTAACATATATCTGAAGAGATTGTGAACCTGTGTCTCTGAATCATATATAATGAGGTAAACCAATATTACCTCAATTAAAAAAATGTATACCTATGTAAATCCTCCATATTTATGTAATTAAATTTGTCTTTTTCTCCTACTAAACTGTCTAAGGTAAATTTGGTTGCTTGATCAATATGAGAGGAACCCAGAGAGCTATAGAGAAAGTTCTTCTCTGATTCTACATAGGCAAGTGCTGAGATCTAGAAAAAAGATGACCAGAGGTATTGAGCATACCCTGTCACTGATACATGCTGCAAGTCTGGTATGGCAAACTCAGACTCAAATTCCTTTCAAAGGCATCCTAGCACCTCTCGGATAATGTCATGTTCAATAGCAGTCAAAACCACCTCATGATCTGGTCCTAGTCTATATCATCCTTACTTCTTCCTGGCTCTCTCCTTAGGTTCTAGTAATATTTGGAAGAGCAGTATTTTCTAAACTCAAACTGTAATGATTCTCACCTATTTGCCTTGGCTCAAACTCTCTCTTTTGCCACAGTACTTTCCATCACCCCACACATATCTCTACCACTGCCCCCTTAAAATGTTATCACTGTTGTTATTTATTCCTTCTCCATAGCAGGGTTTTCTGGAGGACATTGTTCCAACTCCTCTTTTGCCCACATTTGGCCCATAGAATCCTCATATACAATCTGATTTCCAAAAGAAAAAAAAAAGACATACAAATTTACACTCTGCTTTTAATGATAAACTGCTTCTAAAAATTGTTGAGATTTTCCAGATAGGATTTCAAGATTTAGCAAATAAAAACAGTGGGAACCCAGTTAATTTTAAATTTCAGATAAGCAATGAATCATTTTTTAGTGTAAATATAGTGCATGCAATATGTGTATTTTATCTGGCATCCTTTTCTCCATGATATCTTAGTTTTATCAATTTAGCAGCTAGTGTGTGAAGCTCTGTGCTTGTGCCACAGGAAGGAAACAGATATACCAAAGACATCAGCTAAATGAAATAGACTTAAAATGGGATTTCAAGTATCAATCAATAGATAGAGCAGTATTTGTTTGGCTAGAGCCTTCAACCATTCCTGAGTCATAACTGATAGAAAGATTTTCTCATGGGTCCAACTTTAGTACAGTAAGTTCTCACTTAATATCATCACAGTTGCTTAGACTGACTTCAAGCAGAATGACATTTCACAAAAGCAAATCTTTGAATAACATCATTTTGTGCAGTCAGCCAGGATCGTGTTTGTCTCACCTTCTAGCAAAATGATGAGTTTGAACAAAAATAATGTCATTTGAGGACTTATTATATGTTCAAATGCTTATTTGTCTGTGAGCATCTCCTCTCTGCCATACTCTCACATCTGTTGTTATGACCCCAGGTCTACCTTTACCTTTCACTCCAGCTATTGTTCAGCTCTGCCCCTGAGATATCCTAACACCACTTCTAAAACTGGTTGAACCAAAAAGGGTTTTGTGCCTGGTATATGATGGTTTGTTATGCTTAAAATCTTACAAAGAATCTTTAAATTTCTCTCTTCTCAGCTATTTGCAGCTATTCAGTCCAAGCAGCGAAAATAGAGAACACCGTGGAAATAGATGTCAAATCACAAGAGATCCATAGTCTTACTTGCCTTCCTTACACACAAACAAACATTCGAATGTGGAGTATATTGACCTTATGTAAATCAGTTAATCTTACTGGCAGCCTATGCTCTTATTCCCACTATTCCCTCAAAATAAATCTAATTCTATGAAGTATTAGCAAATCATTCAGATTTTTCTATGGGCAGACAAGAGATACATCTGACACCATAAAACAAAGCTTAACTTAAAATCCTCACTGGATATTTCAGCTTCTTCTCAAATCTCCTCTTTGATGATACATCATCCTCTATGGGCTTCCAAATCTATCTCCCCACAGCTACTCTATCTTCTGGTATTAAACTTCTCCCACTACTTTGACACCACAACCTTCCATTCTTTCCTTATTAGAAGAATTCTATTCTCTCTGGCTTTTCCCATCCAACATGCTCACACCTATCATCTCAGTAATAAAGGATGCTCCTTTGAAAACAGTATGAGCATTATCTATAACAATAGCTTTACTACTTTTTCCCATAGTTCATTATTATTTGTCCTGTCACAGAGAAATCAAGGACAACTTTAAAAGATAAAATAAAAACCACAAAGAAACATCTTGCAACTAAGAAATATAAAGGAGGAAAAAGATAATCACTTTGTCTTTTTAAGAACATAGAGTCAAGAAGACTATAGTTAGGAGTTTTGATTTTGCTGGGAAACGGATTTTTGTCACCACTCTCTTCTTCACTTCTATGTCAAAACTTTTAACATTTGCATACTAACAGGGTTTGTATCTGTGTGTCCTTTAAATATCTACTTGTGACAGAGCTTGTTATTGATCAGATGCACTGTTTCATTCATATCGTAACTTTTTTTTGCTTATAACTATGGTACACAGAACAAAATGAGATGAGATGTAAAATATTTATAACATATTAAAAAGCTCAAAAAATTAATGGGAATTCAGTGGAGGACAGGGATGTGGCATAAATTAAATTAACAACCTAAGAAAATAATTTGATTGTAGTTTTATGGTGAATTTAATATAGTATATATACATGCTGATTTTTAATTATGCATACCTGAAACATATATAATGCCACAATGCAAATTTACTTCAAGTAAATAAATATAGCACAGGAAGGAAAATATTCAATATTTTTATTTTAAAATCTATTTGAACTAATAAAAGAATTCAGCAAAATAAAAAGAAAAGAATCTGATTTCATATTCTTCTGGGTGAAAATTTTATTGTTCAATGGGAAAAAGTAGAAACAATACAAGTGCAAAAGTTATTGTGATAGCTCCAGACTTATTTCAATAATTCAGAAGTTGTGATAACTCCAATGTAGTTGTAACTGTGTTTTATTTTATCTGTAAAAGAGAAGTCTCACACTTAATGCTATAAGCAACATTACTATACAAAACTAAAACTACAATAGAAATCTAAGAGTATAAAATATTTTAAATACATTGGAAGAAATCATGCACCAAAGATTATGTGCTAAAGTATGTTTTACTCACACTAGTTATAAACAAATATTTTTGAAAGTATGTTCTTGAAAAACTCCAACAGGGCAACAATTTGTCTAGTAGTACAAGCATGTGCAATACCTGGCACATATTATATACTCAAGAAACATTTACTAAATAGGTATATTTATCATTTATTTTTAAATAGTACCTCATTCTAACATTATACTTTTGACTGGTTTTATCTCCCTCCCAAATCAATGAATTATCTCTCATTCATAAAACATTATCAGAATAAAATATGAGTTATATTAGCATGTGTTTTAGAAAATTTAAAAGTAGACCAGAAATTATCCTTGACTGTAAAGTTAAACTGTATGGTTTTAAGTGAGACAATTTAGTAGGATTAAAATTATGACGCGTCTGTTGAGCAGAAAGCCAGCAAAAATTCAAGTTATTTGTTTACTTAAACATTGGTCATATTGAAGGTGTGTCATTATTAGGTTTAAAGGATTTGTTCAAACATAATGAAAGACTTCCTGATAGTGAGTACTACTAAAGAAGAATGAGCAACAAGGAGACTTTCAGCATCTGTTTTTCTAAGAGACTTTATAAAGCTAATAGAAATTCGTTAAATCTCTATGTAGAATCCCTTAAATGCATAAATTATTAGTAAAATTAACTGTGGCAAAGTATAACTTCTGTTTTTATGTTTTAAAAATAAATAATAAGTGAACAGTATTTCAATGGGGGACAACCTATTTAAGAAAACAAACAGGTCAGCTATTGCTGCAACATAAAATCTGTAAAAATAAGAACTGAAAATAATAAATGATGATCTCTTCCAAAGAAGTCTTCCCCCTTCCAGGGTTCTTTCAAATTTAAAAGTAATCTTTATGCAAAAAAAATCTTAAATTCAAAAGTAGTAAGACTATATCAATAATCCTCAAGACATCCTAGTAGACCAAGGTATCATTTCATTCAAAATCAATTGACCCTGAACGATAATCACTTAGCAACTTGTACATGCAGAACATTGTGCTAGTAAGGAAAATAACAGCTAGGCCCTGCTTTCCAAGAATTTATTACCTAATTGAATACATATTCACAAATACAAATTTAAACCAAAAAATCTGAAGTAGCTGAGGACAGTTGTATAATGACCCATCTCCGGGATCTCTTAATGACATGACTTGAAACAATAAGAAAGGAAAAGTAATCCCTATATCAAAACAGCCCTGAGAGTAACTTCTAGTCAGAGAATTCCAAAGTAGCAAAATAACTGTGAGTAAAAAGAAAAATTTCCAAATCACAGTGTGAGAGCTATCTGCCATCCCTTCCTCCAGCTGATACCTCCCAGCTATGCCACAGCCTTCTCCTACATGTTCTGGTCATTGGTCTTTACTCTGGTTTATCAAGATGGCCCCATCCAAATTCCATCTTCCAAAAATTTCATCAAAATTTGGTCTACAAGTAGGCAAAGTCTTCTTAGATGAGACACCAAAGTATAAGCAACAAAAGAAGAAAAAATAAATTGTACTCCATCAAAATTAAAACTGTGTGCTTCAAATAACAACACTGAGAAACTTAAAAGACAACCTACAAAATGGGGGGGAGGGGAAATATTTGCAAATCAAGGGAATAGAGTATTACAGCCTTATAAAGTAATCCATTCCCTATTTGTACAGCAATTCTACCCAGAAAGATTTCCTTACATTGAGGCAAATTCAGCTTTTCTGTAACACTCACATTTTGTCTAGATAGATTTTGAGATCATTAACCAGAGAAGGAAATGAAGATATAATTGGAGAATTGCTCACAGGCTAATTACAAAATGTGTGACCCAAATGTCAATTAGGTGGCTTATCTTTTTTCATTTATGTATTTATTTATGTACATATGTACTTATTTATGTAAGCTATAATTGATATATAACATTATAAACAGCCTGTAAGATCTTTACCATATAACATTCTTTTTAAAGGCAATAATACATTTTTCAATATATCTCCTAGAAGATAAACACCAAAGGTATCTTCAGTGACTCTTTATGTGACAGGTTTTAAAAAGCTCATTATCATACTGGTTATTCTTAAATGTTGTTGTAGCCAAGCCAAACTTATTTCCACACACTGTCAAAAAATTTACATTGTAAAACAATGGTACTTCATTAAAAATAATCAAATGAATGTGTGTATGTGAAAGCATTTTTACACTTTAAAACACTTTGTAAGTATAAAATAGCAAGAGAACTTATCTGCTTCCTGGAAGGCAATTTGGCAAAACATGATAAATTGTTAAAACTCAAAATGTCATGTAAGGACCAGGAGCATCAGAAACCCCTAGAAGTTTGTTAAAAATGAAGACTCTCATGTCCATCCATAGCTACTAAATCCATATTTGCATTTTCAAGAATACTATCAAGTGTTTCTCACACACAATATAAAGTTTGAGGAGCACTGTAGACTTAAAAATGTAAACACAGTTTCTCTCAGCAATCCCCTTTTTAGGTATTCATCCTGAGCATATGATTAAATAAGTAGGGACAAGATATACATAAAAAATATTCATTGCAGCATTTTTATAATAGCAAAAACTCAGAAATAACATAGAAAGTTGTGGGTGCTTTGCAGTTCATTTGTGGATGCATCATTTCTCCCTAGAGGGCTTGTTGGTACTTGGATATCTAAGTCCCATTTGCCAGTCTGGGCCATCTGAAGAGACAGCGTCTCAGCTGGTACTGGTGCCAGGAAGATGCCTGCTCCCAAGCTGAGGGTTGCTGCTGGGAACATAAGCATATGTTCATTCTGACACAAAAGGCCACTAATAGCTCCAATTATTTTATCTCCTAGGGGAGCACAAGACAATCCGCCCAAGGATTCAGTCATCTTCCAAGGATGCTGTCAACATATCTATATAATGATCTCTGTATGATTGTCAGAAATAATTATTACTTACAAGGCTTCTGTTGAGATCATTAACCAGAGAAGGATATGAAGATATAATTGGAGAATTGCTCACAGGCTAATTACAAAATGTGTGACCCAAATGTCAATTAGGTGGCTTATCTTTTTTCATTTATGTATTTATTTATGTACATATGTACTTATTTATGTTGACTATAATTGATATCACATTGTATTATATTCATTATATTTTATACCTAGACGGGCATACCAAAAATGTCAACACTATTGTTAGTTGTCCTTATGGTAGGGCTAAGGATAATTTTAACTTCATTTTATTTATTTATATTTGCTAATGAGCTTTGGTTATATTAATTATGAAACATTTTTAACTTTCTGCATGAGGTGTGTGTAAGTGTATATGTTTGTACTGCAAAGATATTCCATTATTACCCTGGACCTCAGATTATGAGTCTTTTGCTTAAGTTCAGGACTTTTCACAAAGTCCTCTGAGTTTCAGCTGGCAGAAAGCTGAAGGAGAAGCTCCGCCCATTTCTCACAACCTCCTCCAACTCTTAAAATGCTACTGACTTCCTCCCAGCTCACAACTAACGAGAAACTATTCTGCCAAAGAGACAGCACCAAAAGGCAAAAAACAAAGGTAAGGATAGTATCTGGGGGAAAAGCTGACAAGGAAACACTTGGCACACTAAAGAAGGGAACTGGAGCTTCAGCTCCTACTCTTAGTACTCTGTTACTTAATCCTTTGGCTTTGTGAAATGGATTGCTTTTAACTATTAAAAGAAGACATTGCAAACAAGGTCTGCAGCAAAGAGAGACCGCTTGGTTTCTCTCAAAGGGAAGAGGAAACTGGGATTTGATTATTGAGGTGTTTTATTCAATTAGTGCTGCTTATTAAATTACCACTGGTACAATGTTTAAACACTATTACCAGACCACTCCGTAAGGAGTCTCATACTCACTGCCCCTGTGAATTGACAAGGATTAATCAACTCCTTAACAGGAGACCATGACAAAGAAGGTGGCCGTGATTGGAGCAGGGGTCAGTGGCCTGATCTCTCTGAAGTGCTGTGTGGATGAGGGCCTGGAGCCCACTTGCTTTGAGAGAACTGAAGACATTGGAGGGCTGTGGAGGTTCAAAGTAAGTGAGCTCTTCTCTCTTGAGCAGGTTGTGCTGCTATTGCAGGGTGAATCATAGCTAGGGGAGGACGAGATTGAGGGATGTTCTAAGTGATTTTGATCAAAATTATCCCAAGTCACTATACAGGAACTGAAGAAATAAGCTGACTGACCTCTCTCCCAGGTCCTCACTCTCCTAACCCAGGTGGCAAGCCCCAGCATGTAAAGGATCTTCTCTTGTGGGTCTGGCAACTCTCCTGCAACCTATTTTTGCCATTATCGAGTGGCAACACTGCTAATATTATTAGTATGCTAACATTAGAGAACATTTTACGAAACATAAGTGATGGCGATCCTTTTCAAGAAAATACTTTTACCCCACTCATCAAGCAGATGCTTTTAGGCTCTCACTACTACTGTACTTTTCTCTGACAACCTATGTTTGTGTGCTTAACTCTACTGATGATACTCTAGTTAAAGACTTCTGGGAAACTCTTTAAATATATTATTAAATATATTCTACTCATTAAATTCATTATATTAGCCAAACCCAAATATTGGTAATGCTAACTGTCCTTCAAAATATGTGTCAAAATTTAAAAGATACATGAATAGACAACTGTAAAGAGTTATAATTATTCCTCTCCACACTCTTTTGTATATGTACTAGGATGTCACCTCCTAGGTGTGAGATCTTGGGTAAGTTATTTACATCTTGGTGTCTCGTTCTTCTCAATTGTGTAGTGGGGTTAATATCAGAAAAGTGTAATTATCTCATAGAGCTGTCTTAAAGATTGAAGGAGATAATTCACATAAGAAACTAGTAATTGAGTTAGCCAATATTTTTATTCCAATAAAAAATAAAATTTAAAAAATGGTAACCATAATGACTATGCTTGTATTTTAATGAGAAGAAAACAGAAAGAGAGACATTAAGTGACATGCTGTGGTCACACAATGGGAGGACTTGGTCTTCAAACCTGGGCCTACATGATTCCTGAGCAACTAAGCCCCTATTTATAGCCATGCCCTATTTTCTATTGTTGTTCAAAAAGCTCAAACAAAGTTTTGACTCAGAAATCAAAAGCAACATCTTTAGGATAAGTATCAGGTACACCTAAAGGAGGTGGGACCACTTCAGAGGAGCAGACCAACTGAAGAGGAGAGACCAACTGAAGGGCTCTCCCTACAAACTGGCCGATTAAGGGAATGACAAGTTCACCAGCACAGGTACTTGGCAAGTTTAAAATGAATCTCATATCCAAAAAAAAGGAATTTTTAAAAAAATTTTTTATTGTTAAATTTATACATATTTTATATCAATTGTAGTCCCCATGGAGTTCCCACCACCATTGCACCAGTGCATCGTCACCTCAGTCCCTTGTGCTCTTTCTGTCTTCATCCCAGTCCCTCCCCTTCACTCCCTCAAGGTCCCTTTGATTTGTCTTTGTCTTTTTGTTCTTGTTGTGTTTTTAAAAAAGGAATTTTTTTAATATTCGGTTTCTCAAATGCATATGACTAGACACACCTAATGAGCTTTTTCTTAAAGGTACCGATTCTCGAGCACCAACTTAGACTTACTGAACCAAAATATTACTAGGAGAGAATCTATTTTTAACAAGAATCCCATATTAACCTTATGATGAGACAAGTTTAGCAAACATTGTGCAAATACTAAATACCTTAAAATTCTATTGATTCAACTATCCAAGCGCAATCAGAGTTAGTGATGTAAATGTTGATGTATATGAAACAGACTAATTTTGCAGAGAGGAAACTGGAAAACATTTTGAATCATGTTCATTTCTTACTAACAACTCACCATTAGCATCATTGTAGATTTTCTTGAGAAGATGATATTATAAAAGAATCATTCTTCTCTACCAGACATGTATCATTTTTGTCCATTCTAGGTTCCCCTAGAGATTTCATTTGTGACCCATCCTCTTGCCCCCAGTAGTTTTTTAACTTAAGGGAGAAATATAACAAATTACAAAAAAATTTCTATTTAATAATAATTTAGCTTTTTGTTTTTATTACCTGCTTTGGGATTTAATATCAAAAGTCAACACTCTCTTACTTGGTTATTGATCATTTGGAAGCAGAATGGTGAAAGTTATTTTGACTGGTTTGTCAAAATCAGAGTTGAATGAATTCCGGGAAGTTACTTCCTACCCCAAAATACTTCTCTTGCAACCTTATTCCCAGTGTCTGAGATTCCAGACTTAAAGATATCTTCACATGGGTTACAAAAGTTAGATTAAAATCTGGATCATTTAAGTTGCATTAGATATAAAATGACTAAATATATAATTCCCTAGAACAAAATCACAATTCAAATCTCTCTTTAAACCATATCCAATAGATAAATATAAACAATTTTCTCTACTAAAAGAAGACAATGAATTTCCCTGCATAGTAAAATGCACAATAAGCAAAATGTAATAGCTGGCCAAAGGGGCCATGGGAAGGTATTGATTACCAGAAGAAAGGAGAGCCAAAGGGTAGACAGGGTGCTGAAAAGGATGTAGGGAATTTCCACACCCAATCCCAGGATGCTGCCTTTACACAATTCTGCCGCCCAGAATCAATTTTCAAAGCAGAACATTCTTAAATTTCTAAATTTACACACAACCCTTTTAAGATCATTTAACACACTTAGTCGAGACAAAATTTAAGAATCCTTGTCCTATGCCAAACTCAAATGGTACTGAATTCTTCCAGAAGGTTCTCCAGTACCCTCTAGTGGCAGATTTGGAACCTATAATAGGTGAGAAACTTTTTCCAGCAATGAGGAGAATTTGCCATCTATCATCTTTTTCTTCACAAAACTCCTAGAGAGGAAGTATTATGATAAATCCTCATTTACATCTGAAGAGGAAACAGAAGTGTAGGCTAAATAATTTGCCCAAGGAAACTAGGTGGTGGAAATAGCCTAGGATAAAGGTCTGTAAGATTGCTGAGCCCACACTTTACCTTACTGAGGTATTCAGAGAAAAGTATAATTTTTTCTTTAGTCACTAAAATTTTCTGTCTCCCTTATTGTTCTTTACACTTGTGTTCAAGGGAAGTTGCCAAAATAGAATTATATTTTTGCTTACTTTTTAAATATTTCAACATAAGTATATCTTTTCCCAGTACCTATACTAAACTATTTTAATTAATTTTCATATAACAGTCCCTTCATCTTGATGTTCTTCTTCTATATTCAATTTGAAATAACACTTTCTCTCTTCAAATGTGACTCCCCAAGATCTAACATTTCAAATTAATCTATTTTTGCAACATGAACTTTTTAGGATCAAAGAGGTGTTTGGCAGTACTTTAGAGAGAGACTCAGATACAATTACTACCCTCAGATTAAAACAGGGGTGGGAAGAGCACAAGAGACTATGGTGATGGTTCGCAGGTGACTTGGCAGTGGGAATTTTACAGGAACTACACCTGAGAAGAGAAATCAAACATTGTGAACAATGAGAAAGAGAAATTTTATATATATAAAGAAAACAGCTACCACCCTTGGACAACTTATAGCAATTGGTTTATTAATGACCCACTGATTTGTGCTTCACTTGTTCTGAAACCTACAGCTACTAAAACTACTTGATGTTGTGTTAGTTATATAATTATTTTCATATGATTATCTCATTTTATAGTCACAATACTTCTGTACATTAGTTATGAATAATTCCAACATAGAGGTGAGAAAGCCAAGATTAAGTTGCTTGTCCATAGTGATATAAGGGGTAGGTGACCGGTCTTGGAATCAACAATACGGAAATTAAAGCTACATGGGTTTTCCATCATGTTTACCTCATATAACTCTAATGATTCATGATGAGTTTGGGATCAATTCAAAGGATCCCTGGACCTTTTTCATTTGAAGCATTGATAATCCAGTTCTTGTCTTTAGCCTTGGAAAACTGATGGTTTTTACTCCTATTTATAGGAATTTATACTTGTGCATATTAAATATTATTTAGTTGGTTTTATCTTTGGTCAGGAATATATTTGAAATTTCAAACCTCTATCAAGTTTGCTGTGCTTCCCTACTTTGGGTATATGCAAATTTGATCATTGATTAAAATGTTGACTATAGGAAGATTAAAGTGTGAAGCAGGTACCTGGGACTATCATCAAATGGGACTTCCAAAGTGGTGTCATCTCTACATAGACCTAAACACATACTATTATTTTTCTATACCTCATAGCCTCTCTTCTGTTTTCACTTGCATGTTCTTTATAACTGCACATTCTGTTCACTGAAATGTTAACATTATACAGAACTAGCTTAGAACAAACAACCATTTCCTTTCCAGAAGAGATAACTGCCTTACCCCTGTTTTAGTTTCAGACATTCTCTTTGATAAGATGATCCAGAGAATCTATCACAGCATAACTCAATATAACTTAGGTTTCTTCACTCTCTTGTCCCTATAATGGAACCAAATTTAGCAAGTTAAGTATTTGTAACTTTCCCAAGCAAGCAAATATAAAATATCATAGTCCTTAAGCCTCTTTGCCAATAGTTTAATACATACTTGGTTCATTTTCCATAATACTTTTTTAAAAATAATAACATTTGCATGTATAGAACAGGATATAGCATGCCATTAGCTTTGAGCAAAGTCAGTTACTTATTTTCGTCATGCTACTTAATGTCCCTTTTAGTATCATTAAACCCTATTTGCAGTGATAGAAGAATGCTCTTATTACAGAATATTATATATTCTTTCACTCACTCAACAAACATTTTAATGGTTGTTTACTACACACCAGGCATTATTAAGTATGAAAAATATAGAAATGCACCGTCTGTGCTGTCAAAGTCCATATATAGTTCAAGGGGGCAAATACTAAAGGAACGCCCTTTGGGAGAGCGATTTTAAAAGACTCCATCTACTATGTGTTATGGAAATCAGAGGATCTCACTTAGCAGAGAACAGGGAGCACTTCCTAGAGGATGTGATGCTTTCATTTGTTTTGACAAGTAGAGATTAGGCATGTGAATATGGAGAGACAGAGTTTGAGGCACAACAAATGACAAGTGCACAAGTATGGGAGTTTAAGAAACCTGATGCTTTTACAGGATAGAAAGTCCTGTCATATGGTGGGAATGAAGGATGCAGGTAGATGAGTGTTAACTAGTAAGACTTGAGGCAATAACCAGAGTCCCCAGCATGAGGAATCTGTCCTATGCCAGTGAATGTGCCCTTTACCCTGATGGCAGTGAAGAAAGTAGGTGAATTGTATGGTGAGGGATGGAATTAGGCTTTTGGTAGTGAAAAAAATGTAGTATATACGAATGTTGTTTTAATAACGTATCTCTGAGACTTATGTAATGTCATTAGGCAATGTTACTATAATTAAAATATTTAATTATAAAAAAGAAAGTAGGCAACCTCTGAGTCAGGGAGTTTACTAGGGAGATCTGCTAGTGATCAAGAAACCTAGAAAGGTACCAGTCAAGTGGAGAGATGCCAGAATCCAGCAACTCCTTGACAAAGATAGTGGCTCCCATGTTCATCATGCATAGAACCATCTAGAAAACATTCCTGAAATACAAAAAGATGTCTGCACCCAAATCAGACCTACCTAGACTTTATCATTTTTAAAAATTTCCTCCAAATTCTTCTAGTGCAACTAATAAGAAAGTAAGAAGTTTCAATCATATTTATTTCAAGTAATGGAACATAGTTAGGGTCTGCCTGAAAGAGTGAAAAGATAGGAAATATTTAAAGAAAAACAATTTTTTTTAATTTCTAACTGCTCAGACTAAATAGGCATGAGAACAAAATATTGATTGGTAGAGGTTAAAATAATGATGTGTCATGATGAAAATGATTAATTGTATAAGTTCTTATAATTTACATTTTTAATAAGTTAATTATTTTGGCATTGTAAGTTTGTTCTCTCAAATTGATTGAATGTTAGCATTGTAGTCTTCCATAAACTTAGTTTTATATCTTTTTTATTTTTACAAAATCAAATATAAATTGCATTCGAGCATCTGTTCAAAAGATCATAAATTCTAAATCTGTCTGAACTAACTTTGTCTTGCTACATTCTTCTGACACTGAGAAAATTCTATATTATCAAGATACTCCATTTTATGATGATTTATCTTAAACAAGTGAATTGTAGCAAGTTCTATCTACTAGGAAATTCATAGTATCTATATTTGTGTTTAATATATATTTGTTAGGCAGTGCTTGCATTGTAAATAAATATGTGAGTTGATTTCATCTGTTCTGAAAACTATTTCCTTGTCTTGTTTTGGTTGAGAGTACATTCCCTCATCTCTTCCTATCTCCACTTTCATATACCCACAGCCCACATGCATTTTAATTTGAAGTAATAATAAATTCCAGGGAGGCAAAAATTGTGTGTTCTGTTTGCATCTTATTCCTAACCTCAGGGTCTGAGCAGGAGAGATGGTTGATAGACAGGTTATATATATTTGTTTATTAAATCAATAAAAATCATATTCTTTTGATAACTCCAGGCAACTCGACCAGCTTTATCCAGATATGTCTAACTACATAGACATCTACTTCAGACAACATAGAAAGAAGCACATATAAAGTTTTGTTGTTTTTAACTGCTGGCCACTGATCAATTCAACAATAAAGATTATTACTTGAACTTCAGAAAAAGAATGATGTTACCATCAACTGCTGACAAAATTTATAAGTAAAACCCTAAAAGGAGAGTTTTACTCTGCTCTGAGTTACTGTAGAGACTCAGGTATCAGAACCAGTTTTGCTATTCAATACTCAAAAGTCCCCTTAAAATTACCTGACAGAGAAGTCAACCACATTTTAAAAACAACTTACTGGCACTTGAAAAAAACTAATATGTTGGCTACAGTGTAAGTCAACCTGAGTTTAGTTGTTCAGAACAATGACTGGCTTATTAAGATGAACTCTGGTGGATTGTAATCATAGTAATAAAGGCAGACGTATACTGAACTTTTATTTAGAGCTAGGCATTGTGCTAAACACTTTATCTAATGTCATTAAAAACTGGTAACAATTGTTTGCTGTTGTAATTACTAATGAACCCCAGTTTATAGAAGACATGAAGAAACTGGTTTATGTAATTTGCCCATGGCTATAAAGTCAGTATAGGTGATAGAATTAGGATCTCAACCTAGTCTGACTCCAGAGGTTTCCTACTTAACTACTCATGAAATTATAACATCTTGGGGGGAAAATAGTATTTCTTTGCTTCATGAAATATTTCACATTTTGAGAACTTGGTTGGATAATAAACTCAGACATTCAGTTTTGCCAAGGACATTTTGTTCAATCATTCTGAAACATCCAGAAATAGTTTACATGTCAGCTTGACTCTAACATTATGAAATTTGAAGCTAGTATTTGAAAATAAAAATAACATTAGTTATTCATCAGAGTTCAGATCATTGTATCCTGGTGTATAAGACAAAAGCCATCTCATATTCTAACACAATGCATTCTCTACTTACATATAGCTAACAGCAGCACCACATCAAACGCACCACTAGAAAGCTGACTTGCATGCACTAATACACTAGCTTTTACCAAGTCACTTGAGACTATAATGAAGTTATCATATGAGTCAATGTTCTGTACTAGAACAGTTCAATAAATTGCTCATTAAAAACAGCATTTGACTCCTGGCATGAGTGGAAGGAGGAAAGGAAAGTAGGGTGGGAGTGATAAAAGGAGGGAGGGAGGGAGGGAGAGATAGATAAGTAAATGCATGAGTGAATGAAAAAGAAAGAGAAGAAATGTGTGAAGAAAGAATCTTTACAAACTTAGACAACTTTAGCAAGGATTCTATATATTGCTCTTAATTAATGTGATCTGAGAATAACCATCATTTTAGCTTTGATGACTCATAATGGTATTGATAATCTCTGAAATTAGGACACAAAGAGACCAATACATATTAAGAGCTTTACTGATAAAAGAGGCAAGATCCCAATTTACTCCTTTTAATTATTTGAAATCAAATATAGCCTCTTGTACAGAAAATGCATGTGTGATAATGAGTGTGTAGTTATCAGCTATTTTGGTATCAGAGCAGCTACCGGACAAGTTTTTTTTTTTTTATGCTGCAATGAACAGAGGATTGTAATTATAGATTTGCTGAATCCTAAACTTCCTCAATAACAGTAGGCAACTGACATTAATATTGATTTCTAGAACATACCCTGTAATTGATGAGGGGACTGAAGCTCAAAGGCACTGACTGCTCCAGACCAACAGTATGAAAGAAATGGGTTCAAACCTACATCTACCTCCAAACATAGGTTCATTCCGCTAATAAAGCTGCCTCTTTCAGATTTGCCAAAAAGCTAAGGAATCTCTATCTAAATAGTCGGCAGGAAAGTAATTATTTTATTTGACTAATGAGAAAGGATCATACACCATTGATTTATTCTAGTGGTGGCAGGATTAGTGTTGAATATTTACATACTATTCTGCAGGAATGACTATAGTGCAGTTTATATAAGGTGAGGCAATTAATTTCAACTAATGACTGAGTTCCTAGAACTTTTCCATTTCTTTACATCCCACCCTAATATTAAGTCATAATAGCAACTACTATTTGCCTGGACAACGCCTTAGTTTCTGCATACCCAGAAGCATTTATTGAGGAGTCTTTGGATAGCATTATTTAAATTTTCTTATAAAAACCTCTTTGGTAGCATGCTCATCTCAGGAATTTTGAATCACCGCATTTAACTTTAATGTAAACATAATTTTAACATAAAAGAGAGTATCATTATACAGAACACTACTATCAGAGGATTATAAACTCTATAAACTACTAGAGGAAATTATATACTCAGTGATCACAAAACTTACACTCAGAATCAAGTTTAAGATTTTACTGCTATTAATGTTGTTCACCTTGTGTACATGAGCAAGGTTGCTTTGCATAGTCATAAAGTGAAGGTATGGGATTCAAATTAAGATGAGAAAAGTCCCTGCACCCAGAAGTGCTTATTTTAATTGAAATTCTTCATTTGTTCTTTAACTAGCATCACAGGGTTTACTAGTTCCTAAGGAGGTGGCAAGCGGCATAGCCTCCCAAACAGAACTTCAGAATGGTTATCGTTGCCAATGACCAACATTGACTAGGCAGAGAGGTGGGATGCTAAATATCCTGCAAAAAAGGATTATCCCACTGTCAGGACTACCAATGACATTGCCCCTCTGGTGAACAACACTGGAGGACCCCAACTAAGCCCTGACAGATAAGGGGAGGGAGTAGATGCACCTCATCACCCTAACCTTTCAGCCACACGGCTGCATTGATAGAGGATCATATCACCTCACCCAGGGGTTAGATTTGGAAAAAGATTTGACAACCATGGGATTTTTTTTAAACACATGATTATCATTCTTTTATTTGGTCCTTTAGGAAAGTGTTGAAGATGGCCGAGCAAGTATCTATCAATCTGTCATCACTAATACCAGCAAAGAAATGTCCTGTTTCAGTGATTTTCCGATGCCTGAAGATTTTCCAAACTTCCTACATAATACTAAACTTCTGGAATATTTCAGGATTTTTGCCAAAAAGTTTGATCTTCTAAAGTACATTCGATTCCAGGTATTATATTGGGATGGGGCTGAGAGTGGAAGATTTTTTTTTTCATATATTTCAGCTCACATTTAAAGAATATACTTAGTGAAGTGAATTGTGAATAAAACAAAATGTTCCAATCTAATTCTTTGCTGAAAAATAGATCATGAAAAAAACTCCAAAAATTTTATCATTATCTCTGATACTATATGTTATATATATTCACAGGCAGCAAAATTGTCTGCTAAAATCAAAGGTTTGAATTATGGTGAAATTACAATTGAAGCTGATATTTATAAGTACAGTAAAAACTATAAATATGGTTCTACTATAGATATATCTAATCTCTATAACTACTGAAGACTCCAAACTTCATATCCCTTAAAAGTATATATGAAAAAAAAATTGACAATTATTTTGCTTTCCTACCTTCTCTGTAGAAATGGAATTTCTTTTATTAATGTGCTAAATAAACTCAGGGCACTCCATCTCAGAAGTCTGTGGAAACTATTTTTGCTAATTATGTTTTTTTCAGGATGTTCTCTAGCAACATAAAGACAGCCAGATCATTTTGAAATACAATTAGAACTACTGTTCTTGTGCATCCTCAAAAACAATAAATCAACATGATAAAAATAACATTCTCGTGAGATGCTGAATTTTTACCAGTAACTGCAAACTAAGAATGAATAATTATACTTAAAAAGTAAACCTATATTGTATCTCTGAATTAATAAATATGGCTGAAGCGCATTACTTAACAGATAATTTTCTCAATTTAGTTTTTAATTTTGGAAGTTTATTTTTCATTTGGATATAATTTTAGTTTTGGATATCACTGATTTGTATTATTTTAATATATGGTTGTTGATTTTGGCAGAAGTCAATATTTATAAATACCATTATTTGTTCAGTCTTTGTCTAAGTAGATTGTCTCCAATACCTGGTAGATCTATCATGTAAATGACAGCTTCTTTATACAGAAATTTTTATAGTCTTTGACCACTTAGCTAACAATACAGTTAACAGCTGTGTTTCCTTATTTTGATGTGTGATTTCAATTATCTGAGTTTTTTAGTACCATGTCCAAGTTGCAAGGAAGCTATTTCTCTTATTTATTGTACTGTTGTTATTGTTATTTTCTGGAGCTAAGAAATGGTCTTTCTATTTATTGGTCTCTAGTTGGCATAGCTGTTAAATGTTAGGACTCACCTCACACTTTAAGAGTATCTACTGAATTTCTCATAATTTTCCACATGACACTGAAGTTCCACTCAAACCATGTTATTTATTGAGGTAATATTGGTTTACAATACTGTAAATGATTTAGAAGCATAGGATCACACTCTTCAGATCACATTCTTCAGTGTGGTGACCACACCACACTCACCACCAAATCACCTACAGTCTTTCACCATAATCCACTGGATCCTTGTGCACTTACTCACCCTCTCTGGTAGCCTGAATTCTACAGTCAGATTTTGGGATTTGTTACTCGTCTTTTCTGACCACTTGTTCTGTTTCCCTATAGTCCGCATATAAGCGACACTATCCAGTATTTTTTCTCTTTCCTACTGACATTTCTCTTAGCATTATGCCCTCCACTTACATCCACATTGCTGCATATGTTAAGAGTTTATCTTTTTTTTAATATCTGAGTAGTATCCATTGTGTATGTACACCATCTATTCCCAATCCACTTATATGTCCTTGGGCACTTAGGTTGTTTCCATAATTTATCTATTGTAAATAATGCTGCAATGAACTAGGAATGCATCTATCCCTTCAAATTGGTGTTTTACATTCTTCAGGTTGACACTTAGAAATGGAATTGCTGAATTTTATGGTTGACCTGTTCAATTTTTAGAGGAATCTCCATGCTCTTCTCCTTAGGGACTTCAAGCCATATTTTGTATAGTAAGAGTTCACACTGCTTTAGCTAATATATACCTGAACTACATATCTGAAAAGCATGTTTAAGGAACTCAAATACTTACGAACAAGTAGCATGCCATTCCTCTGAATGGTAGAAAAGCTTTGCTTTTATTTGATTTTGTTGCTTAAATATATCAGACACCCATATCTATGTATACTTTTAAAAATTAAAAGGACTGCAGACAGTAAACTACACAATTTCTTACAAATCAATGAACCAATAAATTATTTCACCCAAATAAGATTATGAACTATATTGCTAACATGATGTTCTCTGTTTTCAAAATAATAAATACTAACCACTAACCTTCCTGCAGTGCTGAGATTGTACCAGGAATTGTGCAAAATTTTTCAGATGAAGTGTCCTTTCTAATACAGTCTGCACAGGGTAGACACAAAACATTCTCAGTAAATATTGATTGTGTGATCACTGCAGTGACTGATATGTGTTTGTATCCAGTCCAGACCTTGTCTTCCTTTCTTTGTCTCTCTCAAAGTCCTTGTTCAGCCCTAACTGGTTCCCACTGCTGAATCAGGCCTCTTGCACAACCAGCAGATCTTTGGTAGCTGCCAAAGAAGAATAAGAGGGGCTCACTTAGTAGTCTTTGCCTGAGGTAGCTTGAAATGGATTCAAATGGAACATAAGTGGAGTCCTAAGTTGCATCTATCCACCCATTCCCAGAGCTGGATGTTACCCTATTACATCAGAGTAATGTTCAATAATGCCTTCTCTGTGTTTTTTCAAGACCACCGTCCTAAGTGTGAAAAAATGCCCAGATTTTGCATCCTCTGGCCAATGGGAGGTTATTACCGAGAGCAAAGGCAAGGAGCAGAGTGCCATCTTTGACGGGGTTATGGTTTGCAGCGGCCACCATATCCTCCCTCACATCCCATTGGAGTCATTTCCAGGTGAGGCCTGAGAGGATTTCAGCATTTCAAAATAGGTGTCCAGATACATTCCATGCAGTTTGAATTGATAATAAACAATGAGCTACTGCAGCTGGACATAATAATAAGATCAGGATAGAGACAGAAAGATGAGAGGCTCCCAACATCATTTCTAACCATTTCTGTCCTACTGATCTCTCTGGCTTTTCATACACCTGGTATTTGGCTAACCTCCTCTAGAGTTACTAAATCTTCCCCAGAATTTCAGAGAATTTTCACCCAAATTGGTTCTCTAGTAGAAAGGCCCTGTTATCCACGTGCTGATCTCAGTCTTTTTCTATCCCACCAACACCTGTGACTTTGTTGCGTGTATAGAGCTTTTCCACAGAGCCATACCTATGGACAGGGAAGAGTTCCTGGGAATAAGTGCTCCTACAAAACAGTGATGGAGGTGGGTGCATGCAAGGGAGGAAGGCCGACAATAGAATCCTACTGCCATCTGTTCAGGTACCACCCAAGTCCTTTTGTCAGACAGTGTACTTCCTTTCAAAGACCCTCAGGAAATTATCTAATGCAGTGGTTTCCAGTCCAGGCCTCACATTGGAAACACCTTTGGAACTTCTACAGTCAGAAACACCTCCAAAGACTCAACTGATATTGAGTAGACATTGGGTAATTGTGCTGCTCAAGTGATTTTAATATGAAGTCAGCATTGAAACCTACTGATCTGAAGCAATGGTTCTCAGAAAGAATCACCTGGAATACCCCAACTTGATAATATTTCTAATTCACTAGGTCTAACTTGAGATCAGGAATTTTCATTTCTAACAAGGTTCCATGTGTTGCTAATGTTGTCTGAGGGATCACACTTTAAGAACTATGATCTAAAGGTTATTTCAAGCAGCCCACCCTCAAAAAAGATAATCAAAGTAATGTATTTCTGGAAAATAGAAAAAAGACTTGTCTTCAAAGAGGCTATCCCATTAAATTGTTGATTTACAGCAATGTGGAAACTATCCCTCAATTTCTATGTACCCGGTTTTTTAGTTTTAGTTTTAAATTTTGTTTTCTTTTGCAAAATAAGAATAATAAATAGCATTCTAACTATAACACAATAATAATAAAAGCATTTCATAATATGTTTAAGAAACACATAAATGTTTCCCATATGATATTGAAGTATCATTGTATAGTCCCAAATAGGATAATGGGTGGTCAGAAGCCAGCATCTACTCATGAAAACCATCTATTCTTTAATAAAAATCTAAGCTGCAGCTTCTATAATCAGTTCCCTTGGTTCAATACCACATGCTTAACCCACCATCTCTTATATGCTCTATTTTTTGAGTTTGCTAATTGGTCTTACTATTGTAACCACCTAAAAAGCTAAAAAGGCCAAACAAATGATTGAACCCAGAAAGGAAAAGCTGACAACACAATTCTATTGAAAATTAATTTACCATAGTTCATGGATTTCTCTCTTCTTTTCCCTGAAGGTATTGAGAAGTTCAAAGGTCAATATTTTCATAGTCGTCAATATAAGCGTCCAGAGGGATTTGAGGGGAAACACATACTGGTGATTGGAATAGGAAACTCAGCCTCAGATATTGCCGTTGAGCTGAGTAAGAAAGCTGCTCAGGTAGGATGTTCTTTGCTGACTTTGTACTATGGTGGAGAGGAAACGGGAATGGCATTTCAGAAAATCCCAGCTGTATCATCAAGGGTCCAATTACTCATAATTGGTCAATCATAATTGGTCAATCCCTTCTTGAAGGATAGACCTAGGTAAAGATGGGAAAATGGCCGAGGGCCCTCTCCCCAAAGTGGTGGGTTGGTTGGTTGGCTGGCTGGTTGATTGGTTGGTTGGCTGGTTGGCTGGCTGGTTGGTTGGTTGACTGGTTGATTGGCTGGCTGGTTAGTTAGTTGGATAGTTGATTAGTGTGGTATTATAGAAAACTAGAAGTCAAGAAACCAGAGTTTACCTCCCAGCACAGCCGCTAATGAGTCACATAACTAACAAGACATTTCACTTTCTGGGTTATGGATCCTTTATTTGTTTTAAATGAGATGTTTAGACCAGATGACTTTCAGTACTAAAGACTATTTCACACTAGGGCTTAATGAGAAGTTGATTTGCTCATATTTTGCGGAGTATCTTTTAGAAATTTAGTGTATGTTTGAATTCTGCTTGAAATGTAAATAATCCTCATTCACCCAAGAACCATGAAAAGAAAGATTAAACAGACAGAAAGAGTAAATAGATAAACTAGAGCCCCAACCATACAGATCATAGCTATTTAGGTGCTCCCATGGCCTTCTGACCATTGTCATCTTTGCACCTGCTCAGGAATGACACTGCTGAGCTGCCAAATAGTCAAAGACTGTAAGATGTAGATAATGCTGACAGTGATAGTTGGGAATGACTGAAAATAAATCCCTTCTTGAAGGATAGACCTAGGTAAAGATGGGAAAATAGCCGAGGGCCCTCTCCCCAAAGTGTTGTCTCTCCATGGAGGCTGAACCCAGGAGCCCAAACACTTACACCAACATTCCCAGCCTAGTAAATTCTGGCTATACAACATACCATAGCATGCCCACAACCACTAACTGTCCTCCCCTGATTCTCACATATTCAGGACCCAATAGTAAAAGTGATAAACAAACATAATGTCTCCTAAACAGGTTAAGGAAAGTGTTGCAATGTCACTGTAACTAGTTAGCACCAACCAAGACACAAAGAGGGTTACTGGACCCATGAGGTCACACAACAATTTTTCACTTTTCGTAGCTTGAAGACCTCAATGTGAAGAACAAATGAGGCAGAATCAAGAAAGGGAATGCTAGTTATTCATTGGGAAATAACTAACTGTCAAGTGTGAGGAGGAGAGGGTGAAAGAGAAATTGACTTACCTACTATCCAAGAGAAGCCCCATACTAGACCATTATATGTTGTCAGGATTTGGATCTTGAAAATGCTCCAGAGATACCAAATCTTGGGTCACAAGAGTCAATTCCTTATGTGGGCCTTGCCATGTAATAAATCTATCTGTCATAGCTGCATTTATGTGCCTTATAGCTCCTTAGATAACCTTTTAAACTATCCCTCTTCAATATCAGTTAGATTAATAGTATAAACCATAATTATAAGAAAACCTTTTTAAGAGTTATATCTGCAGGGGGCAGAACTAGGTACATCTGCAAAGCCCAAAATAACAATCTAAACACACCTTACTCCTGAGGGTTCCCTGAACCTGTTAAAAGAAGTTCACATTCATAAATATAGAGCAGTCTCTCCCATAGTCCAAAAGCACCATTCAATATACTACAGGTGCAGAGTCGTATACAACTACCCCAACAAAAACCAAACCTCTGGCCCTTATTTTAAAGTATTCTTATCAGTGAAAGTCTCAGGTATATCACACCAGCAGGTGGATCTAGCCAGGGTAGATGCCCCTTATGAAGGGATGGTCACTGTAGATTCCCTACTAAAGGATGATGCCCTAATTTTAACTGCATTCCTTTCTTGTTATCAGGTGTTTATCAGCACCAAGCAGGGTTCCTGGGTCATGAGTCGTATCTCTGAAAACGGGTACCCCTGGGATATGATATTTCACACCCGTTTTAGCTCCATGCTCAGAAATGTCCTGCCACGAACAGTTCTGAAATGGATGATGGAACAACAGATGAATCGGTGGTTCAGCCACGAAAATTATGGCCTTGAACCTCAAAACAAGTAGGGCTATTTTGATTTTTTTATGGTATGATCATTAGTAAGATTGTCAAGAGTGGCCCCTCTTTGCAAAGAATCAATTTGCTAACATGGTAGTTTAAGTTAAAATCTAATAGTTTGGGTATCATGCAGGTTCTAGAGTTTGCAGTCCAGATTTGTTCTGTATGCCTTTTAAAAGTAAATACCTAAGATATTGAAGTCATAATGCTATTATCTCCTCCAGAAAACAGAACTGGGGTCATAGAGAGAATTTTCTAGTACCAAGAGCTACTCAACATTGGAAAAGACCACTTTAAGAGGCATGTGGTGGAAAACATCCCAAATTCTCATCTGATAATTTGTGCTTTGTAAACTCTACACCATGAAGTTTCTTCCCATGGGAAGCTTTTGAAAACATACTCATTGTCTCTTAGCCAAAAATCAAATCTCTGTTGATCACAACATTACAAATTTGTAAATAAACACTATGAATGTTTATTTTTTTTTTCTTTAGTTGGTAACAGTCTTCTTCCCTTTAAAAAAAAAACATTGAAATCTTTCAACAAATGTCCTTTAACTGCAATATTCTAAGGTCTGATGTATATGGCACATATCGTCCTTTTTTTTTTTATTAAATTGGTGCTCAAATCTACAAAGGAAATCTTAGAAATATGAACTGGTCTTGTTCCATTACCTATGTCATCACAGACAGCATGAAATCTGGAATCAATAAATACAACCAAATTTAATTTTAAACATTAATTTCCACACTGATTTCTTAGTATGATTCAAAATGAGTATGAAAATTAACAAATTTTCCCTTCTTTATTGATGATCAGATAGAGACTCAGTAGCACACCAAAATAGTTGAAGGTGTATAACGTAAAATAATGATAGAAATATCAATGGAATGTTGCCAGTAATAATCAGGGATTGACCAGTGCATTGACCACCAGCACTGGCACTTTGTTTAAGCCCTTAGGGATGCCTTCTTTTTTGAAATGTCTTTTACCTATATCCCCCACATGTCTCCCCTTATTTGTTGAGGGGACAGAATTGTGACATGAGAATAGTCAAATAATAAGGTTTGGGATAAGCCAACTAGTCAAGTTAGAAATTCTACAGATACCTGAAAAAAATCTTTTAATTCTCAGAACCAATCCCATGAAATATCAAGAGACTTCTAGAATCTACTTTCAGGGTTACTTCTGATGTTTTCTTCTGTGTGTTTCAGGTACCTTATGAAAGAGCCTATACTAAATGATGATCTTCCCAGTCGTCTACTCTACGGAGCAATCAAGGTGAAACCAAGAGTGAAAGAGCTCACAGAAACATCTGCCATCTTTGAGGACGGAACAGTAGAGAAGAATATTGATGTCATTGTCTTTGCAACAGGATATACATTCTCCTTTCCCTTCCTGGAAGATTCACTTGTGAAAGTAGAGAATAATATGGTCTCACTATATAAATACATGTTCCCTCCTCAACTGGAGAAGTCAACCCTTGCATGCATAGGCCTCATCCAGCCCCTAGGTTCCATTTTCCCAACCGTTGAACTTCAAGCTCGTTGGGTAACAAGAGTTTTTAAAGGTAAGTAAATGACTGAGGTTTTCACATCTGGTAGTTTTTCCCATAACAATTTTAGATAAGAATGTTGCCAACAAGAAGGTTGCAACCTTGGCTGCTTTCACCTTTTAACCTCTTAAAAAGTGAGTGAATGATTTAGAAAATAACAAATAGTCACATGTGGTATAATAAACATCTGCAGTCACTTCTTTAAAATATTAAAAAGTTTTGATTGGCACAAAGTCAAGTACATGTTATCCTTTCTTTGTATCATAAGAGAACGGTTAAGAAAAACATTTATGACTCCTGGTACTACTCAATGATGTTTATAAATTCCTCAGAATATGTGCAAATCAAGACCTAGGGCCCACTCCATACTTAATCCAAACTAACTCTTATTATCTAAGCATCTTGAATTCATAAATCCCTACAAAGTAGTAATAAATACTGAAAGCTTTCTATCCAAGAATCTATCTAGCACTTTGTACTCCTCTGAGGATATAATCTTCCTGAATGCAGGGTTCAATTCAACTCTGTAAAAACACATTGAATACCTAGCCCCATGCTGAAACCTGGTGGGATAGAGTGAAATTTAAACCAATTTTACATAAAAAGACAAATGCTTTGAAGAGGAATGCATGGAGTGTGGGAAATAGAGACATGGTTCTTAGCAACAGAAGAGTGGGATAAAGGGAGGGCACATGGTCAAGGACAGTTTCCTAGATGGGTGGGTTTCTCAGGGACAGAATCACTTAAGCCAAAGCACAGAGTCTTGATAGATATTGAGAATTATAAGGTACTTAACATTCCTACAACATGACATGTGAAGCAGAAAGGGTGAGAGGTTGTTCTTGAAGAAGGAGCCAGGAAATAGAAACTTATAGAGTATGCTAAAGAGCTTGGAATAGAAAAATGTAGGTCAGCCCTTTCCAAATATGACTACACATAAAAATCCTCTGCTGGACCCTTAGGGACCCTGAGTAAGGAAGCCTGATCTGAAGACCTAGAATCTTCATTTTTAGAAAGTTTCAGTCAGAGGACCCAATGAAGTGTTCAAAGCAAGGAAGAGATCTTACCAGATTATATTTTTGATCGATTGTATCAACAGAAGTGCAGAGAATAGGCTTGAAAGGAGAAAAGCGTGAAGTTCAGAGACCAGAAAGAAGGTTACTGCAATAGTTTATACCAAACTATGAATGGAGCTGAGCCTGACAGAGAGATAAACACCAGGATTTAAATGTGAGCAATAGTTAGGGTTGAAATAATCTTGGTATCATGTGGGGAAATTAAAGAAAGAAAGAGAAATCAAGGGTAAGTTTTTGGTCTCTGACCATGGAAAGTGGGTAGACAGCAGTACTGTAAATAGAGCCCCCTAGTCCTTTACCCCAGACCATTGAACCACCTCCCCTTTTGTTCCTACCTCTATCTTCTCTTCCCCTCTAGCAACCTCAATTCTGCAGTCATATTTTTTGCTTTGGTGTAATTTTTCAGAACTTACCATTTTCAACCTATCTGAAACTTATTGGACAGAGGACATAATCATATACAAACCATAATTCTAATATGAATCTACCTTCTCCATCCCCATTACTCTTAGTTTGCTCTACTCTGTCTCTTAATATCTCTCCACTGGTCTCACTATCTTAAAATTCAGCTGCCTGGAGCTTATTTTCTGAAACTCTGCATCTAGAGGGATGTTTCCAAGGCAAGACTGATCTTGTCACCACAGCAGAAGATCCTTTCATAGCTTCCCCTCGCCTTCAGAATAAATCTCCAGTTACCTGGTATGGCTCCTTAGCTCCACAGACTCATCTTCTTTTTCCAGTTCCTTCTCTTACTCCTCTGCACCCCAGAGTTCATGCTGTAGCCTGTGTTTCAGGGCTTCATCATGTAGAACTCAATGGGTATGGTACCCCTAGACTGTAGCCATGACTGTTTAACACAGGTAAATGCTCAGAGATTAGTTATAGCCATTAACTCTTAGCTAAAGCAATGATATTGACTCAAGCCCACTACTCAACCAAGCTCTTATTTTCTAGGCTTGTGTACCTTGCCCTCAGAGAATACCATGATGTTGGACATTATCAAGAGGAGTAAAAACAGAATTGAACTGTAAGAATAGTTTTTACAAAACTTCTTGACATTGAGTATACTCTGATCTAACTACCTAAAGAGCCACCTAACTGCTTATTAAAAATGCAAATTCCTGGTCCACAACCCAGATTATATGAATCAGAATCTCCAAATGAGAGTAGAAATATGTTGGTTATGCTCTTCCTCAGTAATTCTTACGCATACTGATTTTAGGGCAACTACTTAAAGATAGAAACTTTACCAAAGCAGAACATTTTTCCTTGACATCACTTCATTTCAGTCTTGTATGATGCCTGTGTTAGATTCCATATCTTCTCAAGCCACCCACACTCTATGGTTAAGGAGGGCATGGTCTGAGGCCAAGGTGGTAGCAGTAGTCTACATGTCTCTGGAAAGTTAACTGAGGAATCTCCCATCAAATTACATTGGAAAGGGGGTGGTGAGAAGTGAAGGTTCAGGATTTGTACTTTTTAATGCAGTGAAATGGGGCTCACTGGTGATCAAGTACCCCTGGAGAGTTGACTTGGAGGGATTATCTCATGTTCAATTTCTAATTTATCTAACACTTATTGTGTATCTACTATCAGTCAGCTAGACAGCCAGGTACCTTAATAATTTTAATAGACAAATAGTAGGCATCCTCTGTGTAGGACACTGAGCGATGATTTCCTCTGTATTTCCTCATGAATCTTTGCAGCAATCTAGAGGAGTTTATACCTGCCTAGCGACTTGAATCTGCCACTTAGTAAACATCAAGTAGTATTCATGACTATGAATCTTGTCCATTCTTAGAACATCCATGAATTCATGGCTATTTATTTTTCAGTCAACTCTCAATCTGGGAGGGGACTCTCCTGATGAGATAAATTGGCATTTTCCACAGAAGCTCCATTCAAAACTCATCTACTCATTCAGTCATTCCTTCATTCTTTCAATACCTATTGAATGTCTGATCTGTAAACCTACCCATTTTACTTTTTCATTAAGGTTTGGAGAGAGCCAGAGCCAAATATTGCAGACCAATTACATTGACTACCTGGACGAGCTAGCCCTGGAGATAGGTGTGAAACCAGACCTCCTTTCACTCTTCTTACAAGACCCCAAACTGGCTGTGAAGCTCTATTTTGGACCCTGCAACTCCTATCAGTATCGCCTGGCTGGGCCTGGGCAATGGGAAGGAGCCAGGAATGCTATCCTCACTCAGAAACAAAGGATATTGAAGCCATTAAAGACAAGGGCTCTAAAAGCTCCATCAAATTACCCAGTTTCCTTTCTGTTGAAAATCTTGGGGCTTCTTGCAGTGGTTGTGGCTTTTTTTTTCCAACTTCAATGGTTCTAATCTGGCAGCATAAAGCCTTTATTGTCATTCAGTATGTCTTAAAGAAAAGCTAAAGAATAAAGCTGAGAAAATGGTCACATTTCTTATATGTTAAGAGAAACCCTGCTGTAAAAATAAGATTGACTATGTCATAATAGTTCTCTATACATTTGCCACTTATCATAGAATAGGCATTGTGTTATATGCACATTATATGTATTATTTCATTTAATTCTCACAATTCAGGGCAGGATAAAGTCACCACACATATTTTGCAGATGATGAAACAGACTCAGAGCAGTTGGATAACATGTCCAAGCTCCTCCTGGGATTATAACTCAGGTAAGCTTGACTCTAGTGCTGACAACAACCTCACCCCCCTAACATATTAATTAATGGAAACCTGTGTTGTTGATAAAGTAATTACTAGCAACTTATTTTATTTTTAATTTCATTTATGTTACTTTTGGGGGAACTTTCCATAAAAAAAAAATCACTCTTGTAACAAGTATGACCTGATTAATTATATGTATAATTCTTGGCTTATATTTCAGCTGGATCAAAAAAAAATCATTTGAAGACATTTCTAATGAAAGAAGCCTTTCTTTTTTTTAACAATAAATTTTAGGTAATCATTGATGTTCTGAAAAATAAGCATTGAGAAAGACAAATATATTTGTCAAGTAGATAAACGCCATTGTAATGATTGAGTCATATCTAGTGGAACCTGACAGTTAAACAATATGTAATGTTTGTCATCTGACTAAGGGAAGACTATCAGTTTGCCAGGCCTCCCTGGAAGTACAAGGGGTTAAGTCTCAGCACTGTGAAACAATGTCCTACACCCTCCCCTGCACCACTGCAGCACAAGTTATATCCCAGCCAGGGATATAACATGACCCTCATGGCTCAGCAGACCTCGCCTGTCTTGCAGTGTATTTCAGTAGATCTGTCTATTTTGTTCCCTACACTGTTTCTGGTGAATCCTCTCTCTCATACACACACACACACACACACACACCCAGCACCTCTGACCTACACCCCAGCTCTTGTATGCATAAATAAATAAAATAAATATTTAAATCTTTTATTTAAAAAAAAGAATATCAGTTTGTTCGAAAAAACAAACATTTCTTGGAACTGAAGGATAAAAAAGATCCTAACAGTCCAATGTCAATAGACATTAAGCAACATAATAGATAACCATGAGGTTGTAAAACATTCATCCTTTCCACTAACTGAACTGGGGGAGATAAACTTTGCCAGTAGTCCAGACCAAAGTCATCCAAGATAGGAGAAAGGTCATAGATAAAACATTTAGGTAAATTTTTTCTTTTATTCCTTGAAAATCTTTATAGACATTGTTCTTCACTATGGCCTGGATTTCTCCCTCTGAGGTCTAGAACAATGTGATAGCAATCTATTTAAGTAGGAACTTAGAGTTTATTAAAATGACACCAGCATTTAAATGATTTTCTTTTCCTTGTTCTTATAAATGTCTTGGGGGGGAAGTAACTGCAGATGGTATATATGCTTAGTTCCTAATTTAAAGACATTACTTTGCTATATATTATTTGCAAGCCATTATATTAATAATAATAATAGAATTTATGAAGCCTTTACAGCAAGAGTAAGCAATCTACTGCCTATGTGTCAACTCCAGTCTACAGTTTCTTTCAGCAAATAAAGTACTATTGAAACACAGCCACATCCATTTATTTATTATCTGTGACTGCTTTCAAGCTACCCTGGCAGAGCTGAGCATTTGCAAACAAAAGAGATGACTCACAAAGCCTGAAATATTTATTGTCTTATCTTTTACAGAAAAGGTTTGCCAATCCCTGCATTGTAATGTGTATCATAATTAATTTTCATTAATCAAGTACTAGCAAGGGTTATCTTATCCTACTTTTGTAGTGGGCAAGTTTAAAAAAGAATCTTCAGATTAATGTTTAATCAGTGAGAAAAAAAACAGCTCCTTTAGGACAAAATATTATTAAATTTATATCCTTGAAAATTTTAGAAAAAGAATAATGTCTTGAAACCTTTCTAGCTGGTCTGCTTTTCGAAAACATCACTAGTTCATCTCCAGAGACTAAGGTTGCCTAAAGAAGACTCATCCAAGTTGATTCTTCTGCCTCCATGCAGACCGAAATGTGAAACTATCTCAGAAAAATCACCTAAGACAGTTTATTACAACCTATGACCTACAGACGACAAAGAATATCTCAGGAAGTCTGTAGAAGCACAGAGTCCTGAATCCAAATGTAATAATAATTCAGAACAGCTGGAATTCTTATTATGACAAGCTCCCTGGAAGCTGTGCATAATCAATTTAAGATCCACTCCTGCTTTTTGGCCTCTCAAAAAAAAAAAAAAAGCTAACTTCAGAGGTTAGTCCTTGACATTTTCCCCTTCCTCAAAACCAAGTTACTCCTTATTTTAGTCTTCTACCATTCTTCTCATCCCCTCTTCCCTTTCCCTCTGTGAACAACCATTTTATTGTCAGTCTGCAGGTTTATTTCTGTTTTGTTTGTTTTTTTACTTGGTTTCTTTATCTTCTGTATGTGAAATCATCAGTGTTTCTCTTTCTCCTCTGACTTATCTCATTTGGCATAATGACCTCAGGATCCATCCATGTTGGAGCAAATCACAAGCGTCCATCCTTTTTTATAGCTGTGTTCCATTTTCCATATATATCACATCTTTGTTTTTTCATTAATTTCCCTGGTTAATCCTTTGTTGCTTCCACAACCAACTGAAGAACACAGGTTGTGCCTTCCCCTTATTCCAAACCTTTCCTAGAAGTCCAGATTTGGAGGTTTTCGTGAGTAACAACAAACAGGTGCCGTGGAGACTTTGTCTCCTGCTAAATTTGGCTCCCTTCTCAGAAACCTTCCATTCCTCCCAATTCCCTCCATTTCTGAGTTTCTCCAAACTGGTTATAATTTGTGTTTTCTGCCTTACCTCTCACTACTATGCCCCACACCTGCTGTCCAGCCAAACCACTGCCTCACTAATCTAAAAAGACTGCTGTAAATGGGCTCCCTTCTTATTTTTATAATCCCTAGAGAAGTCACCACAGCTTCTAGGGTTTAAGTTTTCTCATCTGAGCATAAACAAGGAGTCATATGCTCACTAAAATCCATTAAGTAGAATATTAACGACCCTATCATAACTCCTTTACTGTCAATTATTTTTTAATGATGTTTAAATTGTCATTTGTATCATGTTTGCTGGCACTAATGGCAAAGATGACAATTTTTGTGACTAGGACCTGCCAAAGTCAACTTCTAGAATATACAAATATTAGGATACTTTGGCACTCTTCATAGTGAGATAAGAATTATATTTCATGGGACTCCCTGGTGGCACAGCAGGTTGAGCAACGCACTATGAAGCAAACCACAACCACTGCAGCATGAGATCGATCCCTGCTGCCAGCCAGGGAGGGACCCACGTGGCACAGCAGACCTCTCCTGCCTCGTTCACTGCTCCCCTCAGCAGTGTATTTCCGTTGATCTTCCTGTTCTGTTCCCCACTCTGTCTCTGGTGAATCCTCTCACCCCCCCCCCCCCCCCCCCCCCACCCCCCCCNCCTCCCCCCCCCCCCCCCCCACACACACACACCTCTGGCCTATACCCCAGTTCCTGTATGCATAAATGAATAAATCTTTTAAAAAAAAAAAGAATTATACTTCGCAGCCAAAGGGTGACTTCAAGTCATTTTAAGGATGAGGGACTGAACAGAATGCTTTTAGACAAGGAATGAGAGTTCAGAGAGGTCAAGATAGTGACCGGGGTGCACGGTCAGTCCTGTCTACTGAAGACCAGTCTGTGTTCCTTCCACCAGGCACCCATACAAACCACTGCAAGACTGACTGTTTAGCCTTATGTAGGGTAAAGGCTGATCAGGTATTTCCACCCTCTCATCACTGATGATGGACACCTGCGGTGCTGCGAGCATTCCAGGGTGGGCATGCGCAAGTGGGCGCACCTGTGTTGGGACACGGGCATAAATGGGTGGTGTCATGAGGACGCCAGAACTGCGAGGACCGACAGAACTGCGAGGCCGACGGAGAGAACCAGCAGGAGCAGCAGGGCAGAGAGAAGAAGCAGCCGAGAGGGTGAGATGCGCCGGGGGATGGGAGGCCTGCCAGCCTCCCGGACCCCAGCACCCCTGCCTGCCATGTACCTGGCCACCTCTACTAAATAAAGCATGAAAAGCCACCGAGGGCCCCAAGACTCTCCTTCCTTGACGCGTCTGCTCAGAACCATCCCGAACTTGCCTCCAGTGCCACCCCGTTTCCTGCCGCTACAGCTTACTTAAGCTTGTTTAATATTGCAGAAGAGAAATATCTAAAACTTGTATTTTTATACCTAGATACCCATCTCTGCATATTCAGGGAAAGGGTTTTTAATTATAACCAGTACAAAGTGTGTTGTTGGACATTCTTATACTTTGAGCTGCAAACCAGTAGAACATTATTAATTCTATAAGAGCATCAATTTCTCTTCGTATTGAACCAATTCAGATTCTAGCAACCTAAATAGTAACTGTATAAAATAGTAAGTCATCACTTAGTGATCATTTATTATGTTCTAGATGGTATACGAAGTTCAGTTTTATTTCATTACATTTAATCCTCTGTCGGGTCAGAGAAAAGTATCAGGCTTTTCTGCCCTCCCGCCACTGGTGTGACAACAGACACCTGAGGTCCTGCACGTGTGCCTAAGTCGGCACGCGCAAGTGGGTGCACCTGGGTTTAGACACGGTGTATAAGGGCAGCATGGCGAGGACACCAGTAGTAGAATGAGAACAAGAGCAGCAGAGCAGCTGAGAAAGTGAGATGCGCCAGAGGCCTACCAGCCTCCTAGGCCCCAGCACCCCTGCCTGCCAAGTACCTGGTCGCCTCTGATAATAAAAGCATAAAAAGCCACCGAGGGCTCCAGGACGACTCCTTTACCCCGCCTGCCCAGAATCATCGAGAACTTGCTCGGTGCCCTTGTGGGCACCATATCCTCCTAACCCATTTTATGCATCAGGTAATTGAGAATCAGAGTAGTTGAGTGACTTCCTAATTCATGTGGCTATACGTGGGCCCAGCTGGGTTTCTCTAAAGGTCCTGACTGAAGTCTGTGCTAAATGGTGATGTATAGTGAATAGTGAATCAATTTTAGAAATCATTTATTGTTTCTTTATTTGTCAGGATTTGTCTTATATCCAAATAAAATATCATGTTAATTAATTTTCTCTCCCTATACCAAAAACAGAATAGATTCCCAGGAGTACTACAAGTTGATAAATTACGAGTTGTCAAAGAAGTTTCAAAATTTATTTTAATATGTTTATGTCTAATAAGATAATATAAAATTATATTGACATCTACATTAATAAGTAGTATATTAGGCATTAAGGTGTCAAGTAAGCATGGTATCAGTATTTATTTGGAAAAACACATTCTCACAAGTGCCTGGAGAAGAAAAGGGACTTGAGTTGTGGGTAAAATGGTGTTCTTCAGAAGAAAAGAGAGGAATGTTCAAGTTATGTATTTTAAAATAGAAGGAATGAAAACAAGACCCAAAAAGAACAGTGGAGCCAGCAGACTAGCAGAATGCTGTGTTGAGTGCAATGCAAACAGTCCTTAGGACTCTTCTTGCTAACTATGGAAAACGAAATGATAAAATTATCATGTTTATGCTCAACCAGTACTTCAATTTTTTTGTTTGTTTGTTTCTACTAATGTTAACAATTTTCCTGGTAAGACCAGGTATCTTTTTCCATGTACATTTCAAGGTAAGAGACTAAGTACTGGTTTTTTAAGATACTACTTGTGGCACCAGCTCTCAAAGAGTCTCTGACTCTAGGTCAAATATATTTTGGTCTTTAAAAATACACATGAACTAACAATAGACTTGTAGGCTTCTTTCCTGAGTAAAAATTTAAAATGTGAATTCGTTCAGTTGTTATCATCTTCAGAGTGGCCAGAACATAGCTGAACTTCAGAGCTAACAATGCTAACTTCATGCCAAGTGTTTAATAAACTTTAATAACTGTAAACAAAAGATGAATCTAAAGTGTAAGCTGCAGATTCATTGATGGCACAGGCCCTCTGGATGCATGGCCAAACAGTGTGGCTATACTATATTGAAAGTCAATAGGAAAAAGGATTTTTTCTTCCAGAACCTACCCTCCAACTTTAGTCTTACCAGTCTGTCCTGGAGTTTACTTTCTGTGCTTGTGGACACCATTTCAATATTACAAATCAATAATGAGGACACCTTATGTTGATGGTGAATTCTGATGATTTCATTTATAGGTGGAATACAAAGAAACAAAGCAAAGGAACAGGGAAAATTAAACCAAAACAAACCCTAGAAATCTGACAATAAGGGGTGAGCAGGAAGCCCAATGGTATATTCTGGAGGACAATGGGTTCTTTGGTGTAGGTGTGGCATCATAACATAGATCTGAAGAGGTATGAACCTATATCATTAAATCAAATGCAGTATTGTAAACCAACATTACCTGCATTAAAAAAAGATGCAATTAAAATATGAAATAGATAAAATAAGTAAATAATAACTTCTATGTTAAGCAAAATGCAAGATAACTAATCTCCAGTAAGCAAAGAACAAAATTAGTATAAACAATCCCAAATATTTTATGGAAAATATTTATAATAAAAAAGTAATGCTAATTTGAAATTCGAAAAGAAAATCTAAAAATACTTTATCTGGTCTAGCGATGAGATCACCATCATTATCACCTTGACGGCCATTCTAGCAGGCTTACTACGGGCAAAAATTTCCACATAAAATATCTCCTCTCATTCCCACCAAGTCACCTAAGGCAAGTATCATCGTGTCTATTTTTTTTTTTATAGTTTACATTCACAATGGAATTTTTTTTTATATTTAATTGTATTTGACATCATTTGTATTCCCCAGTGGGTTCCCACTACCATTTCACCCGTGCACCGTCACCTCAGTCCCTTGTGCTCTTTACATCTTTGCCCTCCCCTCCCTCCTCCCACCCCCATGGTCCCTTGGGTTTATCTTTAATCTTTTGATCTTGTTGAGTTTTTATTTGATTGTTTGGTTGTGTCTATTTTAAATCAAAGAAACTGAAGCTTTTGTTACAGGGTAAGGAAAGGGGTACTTTAGAATTTTTAAATTTGTCTTTTTTAAATGGGTTTTGTTATTTGCTGTATTAAGATAAATATATAAGACTTTTAATGGAATGAATTTTAATATAATTAGGGTATAATATAGAAAGGATAAAAATATAGTTATTAAGTTAAGCATTTAAAGTTATTTATTTTTTGAGGGTAAAAGTTTAGTTAAAGAGAATTGGTTTAAAGCAAGGCTTAAAAGTTTGCCACAAGTTTAAAGGATTTTTTAGTAGAGATTTATAGAAAAGGGTTAGAAAGAGTTAGATAAATTTGGGAGGAAAAGAGCAAAATTAAAATTAAGATGAAAGCTGCCATTATTAAGTTTTCCACGGGTCTCTTACCTACATATGTTTTAGCCAGTTTAAGACCAAAAACCAAGTGCAGTGTTTTTATATGCCCTCTGCTCCACATGTTTTTTTATGGGTTTTCTACTGCTCTCCATCCTGCTTCCTTTTTCTTCCCTTCCTTTTGTTCTCCTGTCCTTTATTTTTTTTTCTCCAGCATTTTTTTTATTCCTGTTTAGCTTTACCCACTTAGGACAGAACTGGGATTTTGGAACTTCCCCTTTTCCTGGGGACCACCCTGTTACACTTTGACAAGTTATGTATTTTTTCCAAGATTATTAACTGATGAAGTCAACACTTGGACAGAGGACAAAAAAAATGACAAAAGTCATATTCCTCCTATAAGTTTGTCAGATTCCCCTAGTGCAGAGGCAAACAGCTGCACTTAAAAAGCATTTAAACCTTAAATCCAATAATGTGGGTGATGTGCAACTTAAAAATAATGATGATTTTCTCTAAGTGTGAAATGGTTCAAAACCCTTGAAAGTGAATCTTTGTGTAGCAACTGTTGATATGATTGTCTTATTTTATCCTCCTTCCTTTGAAGAGTGAGGTTGATAAACCATGAAGATGCTGAGACAGCCTAACTTCATTTCTAGTTTGCAGGGAGAAAATGAGTCTAAAGTACACATCTGTAGCATTTCTCTGTTGCAATTATTCAAGTTAAAGTGTACACAGTGGTTAATCATAGGTTCCAAATTCTGCCTGACATTCTTTACCTCTTAGACCCGTTCATCAGCATGCTGGGGAACTCCAGCCTAACTCCAGGGCACGTTGGTCCATTTTAATTTCTGCTAATGCCAGAGTCCTAACTGTGTTGGGGTCCAAGTCTCCAGGAATCACAAGCGCATAAAGTAAGTAACCAGATATAATCTCTAATTCTTTTGGATTAGAAGGGTGGAGGTCCAGATTTTTCTGTTTTGTCATTGTGTCTGTGACCCTGGAAGGACAATAAAGCCACTCCCTGCCTCAAAGTACAAAGGCTAGAAAAGGCTTGATTAATTGTAACAGAGCAGTGACCAGATATAATCAAGACTTCTGGGTACTGGTAAATTCACCTCTGGGTGGATTATTAAGCTTAGCAAAAGGGGAAAACTTGGATCACTGCTGCTAAGTCATTTTTCTTCTAACATGCTATCACAATGGTTTGGGGGTTTGTCTAGCAAAGGTTGGCATTTGACACAAATTGAGAGAAAAGCAATCCCCCTTCAGAATCTAATTTTTATTGGTATCTTCTGCTATTTCCTAGAGTTAAATGTACACCATTCTATATGCATTATTACATTTCTTGGTTTTCATGCTATCAGATTTTTTTCAACCCCACTGCCATCTGAATTCTCAACATGATAAATTTCAAGAGTTCTGAAGTTCTTGTAGATACCCAGGTCAATGCCATCTGCTTTATAAATAGAAAAGCTGAGTCTCTGTCCACAGTTACTTCTTAGTTTCCTCTCCAGAGAACACTGTGGATTTGGAGCCTGCTGTTTGTGGTTGTGGTTAGGAATAAGCTTGAGGAGGTGGGGACAGTTGCTGGAGGACCAAAATCCGAAAGCATTATGGAAGAAATATTGCTGGACAAATGGATGTGGAGATACCCACCCAGTCACAGAGTTTAGCCTAAATTCAATTAACATACCAATGCAAATGCAATTAACAAGTTAGATTAATGGCCCAGTCTCAGCACGCCTATCTAAACAGAGCTGCATTTCAAGGGGTCAGATAGCAGGCTGGTCTGTCTCCTTGGAGCAATCTCTGGAAGGTTACCTCCCTGAAATACTCCCCTTTTTCTCTGGGAACTAGCCTTTAATCATATGGTTTTGTCTATTTTTTTACCCATGTGGCAAATGTAGAGACTGTAAAGTATAACAAGAGTTCCCAGCCTTTGTTCAGGGACCTGGATTTTTCAGAAAAGGTCTGTGTCCAGGCCCATATGCATATGAAAGTGAAATAAAGTGCTTAGGCTCACAGAAATCGTTGAGTACCACCTAGTTTCTCCTTCCATAGCCTGGGTTAAGAACCAGAGTAATTCTATACCAGCATGACCCTACTCAGACCTGATTTTATTGACAGTTTGTGCTTATTTATTCCTACAGATTAAGTGGGTGCCTTCCCTCACCCTCAATTACCATCCAAACTACAGGCTGTCATTACTCCCAAAATGTATAGCCCACAGCCCACTTAAGGTTATTCTATCACTGTGCAGTCTCCATGCCAATGTGCTAACAAATTTTGTGTGTGTGTGTGTGTGTGTGTGTGTGTGGAGGGGGGGGAGATAGAAGCAAGAGAGAAGAATGGAAAATGTATAAATAAATGTCTAGATACCTTTATTTGACAGCAGATACAAGATAATTTGCATTTTCCCAACATCAATAGATGAGGTCCTCCTTCCATAAATATATATATACTATATAATAAACTTTCTAATACTAATATTTCTACATATTTGTAATACTAATCTTTCTAAACTTCCTAGTTCTAGGGGCTCTTTTTTTTTTTTTTAAGATTTATTTATTTATGCATACAAGCACTGGGGTAAAGGCCAGAGGTGTGTGGGGTGGGGGTGAGAAGATTCACCACAGAGAGTGGGGAGCAGAACAGGTAGATCAATGGAAGTACACTGCTGAGGGGAGCAGCGGGCACAGCAGGAGAGGTCTGCTGCGAGATGTGGGTCCCCTCCCTGGGCTGCAGCAGGGATCGAACTCGTGCTGCGGTGGCTGTGGTTTGCTTCATAGTGCACTGCTTAACCCACTGTGCCACCAGGGAGGCCCGTTCTAGGGGCTCTTTAGTATGCAAATGATTCCTTCACAAGTCCCCTACCCTCTTCACCCCTCTCCACACCCCCAAGCTACAGTTCCTCTTTTAAGTAGTCAGATTCAAACAACTTAAGTATTTCTAGGCTTACAACTTTGCAGTTGTAATTGTTTGAAAAAAAAATACACACATTGAAAGAAAACTAACATTTTATTTCATTCGTAAACAATCATAATTATTTAACTATGAGGTTTATGTGCATGTCGGACACAATTCTCCATCCTTGGAATCAAATCAGAGGTTGCCCTTCATTCTTGCTTCACCCAGCTTTCATGCAGTCCTTGCTTTTACCATTGTAACTGCCAAAAACCCAGCTTCACAATGGTATGTCCTTGAATGAAACACAAAGATATCTGATATTAAAATTGTAAACTCTCTCCAGCTAATACTTAGCTTAATTCAACAGACATGGAGTATTTCTGGGCTTTCCTAGAAAATTTTAAATAACTGAGAGTACCTCCAAAAGGGTTTGGGAATGACAGCCCTGGCCTCAGGTTCTGCCCTCATATCATCCTAACAAGCCACAATAGACACTCAATCTGACTTCACACAATGCATATTTGCATTTTACTTCTTTGAAGTAGAGAAAGTAGTGTGACATCCTCAGAAACAAAAGGAGTTTCTAATTCCCCGGTTAAAAATTTCTCACTTTTTGCAGGCAGCAATGATTTCCCAATGCATTTAGCAATTTAGTGTTGCTTAAGTTATTTTACTTGTTTTTCTTATAATTCTCTTTCACCCAATGACCCACAACCTTACTAATTTAGTCATATTCACTTAAATTTTATTACTTATTTCTTTCATATATATTCAGATTTTCTTTATTAAGATAATGATGCTGATAATTACATTGATTTAAAACCTTCCAACAATGGAAAGACCAATTTTTCGTTAAATAGTCATAAGGAACAATAGCATTTTTAGATGTTATTTTTGTATTAATAGTTAAAATAACACTTCTGTAATAATCAGTGGCATTAGTGAACTTTTTACCTTAATAAAACTTCCTATTGTGTTATCAGTCATTCTGTCTAAAAATATAGCAGTCACTGCCTGGAAATGACTTTGAGTTAAAAAAAAAATAGAGGACAAAACTTTTCTAAAAAGCACTATTTATATTGCTAAATCACTTTGGTTTCCTATAATTTTTTTTTCTTTTAAGAAATAAAAAGATCAAATTATCTCCATAACATATATACTAGTTTACAGAGACATAATACAAAGTACGTCATAAATTTTGCCTCTTCCAAAACCCCATCACAAGCCCCAGAGAGACTGAAAGTAACGACACACTGGTTTCTTATAATTACCAACAAGTGACTGGCAGCGCTAATTTTGTCAGCATGTAAGGCAGTATTTACCTTGTATGCTTTTGCAAATGTGAGTACAACTCAACTGAGACTTTGGTGACACTGTTAAAAGGCAGGCAGAGGGGCACCCCAGAACCCCCAAACCTGCTCACTCTAAATAGGTTTTGCCATCTGCTGCATCAAGACAAAACATATAAGACCTATAAATAGAAAGAACTTTAATACAATTAGGAAACAATACAGAAAAGACAAAGAATACAATTACTAAATCAAACATTCAAAGTTACCCCACCCCCTTGAGGGCAAAAGTCCAGCCAAACAGGATTGACCCAAAGCAAGGCCCAAAAGCCTGCCACAAGTCTAAAGTACCTTTTAGTGGAGACCCATAGAAAAGAGTCAGAAAGAGTCAAACAAATCTGGGAGGAAAAGAGCAAAATCAAAATCAAGATAAATGTCATTGGTTACCTCCCCAAGAGTCTTTCACCCCTTCCAACCAGTCCAGGACCGTGATGCAACTATAGTTTCGTCATATGTCTCTCTGCTCCCTGTGCCTCTTCAAATTTCCTTGCTCTCCATCCTGCTTCCTTCCTTGTCCAGTCTCCTCTCCAGCTTCTTCTCTTCCCTGCTCACTTCCATCCTATTTTGGGTGGGGCAGGAAACCTGGAACTTCCCCTTTTATCTGGGGTGGGACCACCTTGTTACAACACCAAGTAGATATGAACAACAACAACAAAAAAAAAAAAAAAAAAACCTTTAAAGGTGACTCTGAAAGCTATTTTGTGCCCTCCTTTTCCCCACTTTTCTGTCATCATCCTTCTATTTCCTCACTAATTTCTTTCACTTACTACCATGCAACGTTTAGGGACACATTTCTTTTTTTTTTTTTTTTAAAGATTTATTTATTTATGCATACAATCACTGGGGTACAGGCCAGAGGTGTAGGGGGGTGAGAGGATTCACCACAGAGAGCAGGGAGCAGAACAGGCAGATCAACAGAAGTACACTGCTGAGGGGAGCAGCGGGCACAGCAGGAGAGGTCTGCCGCACCATGTGGTCCCCGCCCTGGCGGGCAGCAGGGATTGAACTCATGCTGCAGTGGCTGCGATTTGCTTCGTAGTGTGTTGCTTAACCCACTGCGCCACCAGGGGAGGCCCTTTAGGAACACATTTCTAGCTTACTCACTGATTCCAAATATTCTGTAACTTCATAAATAAACCCCAAATTGCTAGACAGATATCTGTACAAATATGAGATTAAAGAAATCTTCCAAAGTGAAAATAACATATGTCCCAAGTATTATGTTAAATGCTTTTTATACATTACTACATTTATTCTGACGACAGTTGGTTCTTCTAACTTAGTTTTAGAGAGGAAGAAGCAGATACAAACGCAAGTTATTCTTTAAAATAACACCCCTGGTAATTAGCCAGCATTGAACTTGAAACCCAGGTATCTGAGTTGCAACTTTTCTACTATCTTTGGAAATGTTCCAGGGAGATTTACTGCTCAAAAATAAGGTTAGCTGTATCTGGTCCATGCTAAGTTACAGTGATAGCCTGGAGAGGTGATTTCTGTTTATTGTACATTTGATAAGAAGTCATTTTGAGGAAAATTAGTTCCCAGCAAATACTTGCTCTGACCCAGGATATTGGCTCCCAGCAAATACTTGTTCAATTAACTTTCTTTCCATTGAAAAGGATATAAGATTAAACACAAAGGCTCACTGATGTGAAAGGCAGAAGGGCATGCCAATCCCTGGAGAAATGTTTGTATGTAAGATTAAATGCAGAGGCTCACTGATGGGAAAGGAAGGGGGAAAAAAAGCCAATTTGGGAAAATGTTTGTATAGTTATAATAGCTTGCATTTATTGAGCATTTTCTGTGTGCCAGGATCTGTTCCAAGCCAATTAATATGTATTAACTCACTTCACACTCACAAAACACTGCCTTTTTATGATACACGGATGGCTTAAATAACTTGCCCAAGATGATGTGGCAGTAAGTGGCAGAGCTGGGCTTTCAGTCAGGCAGTGTGGCTTAGCACTGGTTTGCTGACCTGATATACAATACTGCCTCCAGTGCACTTTCAAGTGTGTGCTAACATGTGGCCTGGTGCCTACCAGGTAATCCCTCACACACAGGAGACCTTGCCATGTTCCCTGGAGGTGAATTAGTATCCCAGAGAGGGAAGAAAGATGGCTTCCCATGCCTACCTTTCCACCACACACCCTTACAGGTAACCACCCTCTGTCTTCCACTGATAGCATCCTGCAGAGCAGGTGAGAAGACAAGATAACAGAGAGCAAGTTTCTGGCAAAATGACTGCGACTGGGGTTCACCTATGACAGTGTCACAGCGACACCTGTGGTGTCTTGACTCTTCACCCCCACCAGCTTTTGTGTGGCCTTGTGTCATATCACTAATTTGAACTTCAGTTGCACATGCTCATTAAAAAAAAAAATGTATTTGCCAAGGTGATACTTTTTTGGTCTGCCACTCTATTCAATTCTGAGGTTACTGAGGGGAGGCTGGAGGCAGCGTGGTCCAGAACACAAATATCTATCTACTATAGGATCCAATTTCAGCCATCCTGTCCAAAGCCCTTATCTGGTTATCAAATGTACTGACATTTGGCACCAGCTCTGATTTGGAGCGTGGGGAACATATAAGCACAGGGTTAAGCCAGGGAGCCCAGCGTTTCCTCTCTCACATTCACACACCAGGAACCAGCTACAGGGGATTCAAAGGGAATGAATTCTTCAGTGTCCAAATTCTTTTTCCTTGTTTGTAGAGCAGCCAAGGATGGGGTGGGGCTTTCACATGTGAATAAAAGCTCTGCTACACTTCCCCACACAGGACAGCATGGCCAAGCGAATTGCAATCGTGGGGGCTGGAGTCAGCGGCCTGGCTTCTATTAGGTGCTGTCTGGAGGAAGGACTAGAGCCCACCTGCTTTGAGAGGAGTGACGACCTTGGGGGACTGTGGAGATTCACCGTAAGTAGAGTTTCAACAACTTTGTTATGGGGCTATCGGGTAAAGGGTTTGGTCAGTGCTTAAAGAAAAACAAATTTCTTCCACCAAGGCTGGTTGCTGTGGGGAGGGGCTAGAAATGTCTGCTGAATGGGAGGCTCTGAAGGGCTATTAAAACTGATGAAAGAAACAGTCTGAGTTTGGGCAGGAGTTCTGTCAGCTGCCTCACAAACTTTATCCAGCACCACCAGGGAGAAATGCTTCCCAAGACACCCACAAAGTTTAGAAGATGGCTTGGCTGGACAGGCTAAGAAAGCCCAGGATAAAGGGAGCAAGACCAGGGGGTTTACAGCAGGGCAAGACTGCTGTTTGGAGCAAAAGTGCTGACACAGAACAGGAATGTCAGCCTCTGCCTGCAAGGTAGAGCTACCTCTGCCTGCATGGTAGAGCTGCTTGTACATGCTTCTTTTTCCAGTCATGCTTTGTCTGAAGTAAAATGACCCAGGACTAGGGTAGGATGAGCTCTATACTCAAGACCCCACTGGCAAGGCAATCCCAGTTCTTCCCCAAACAATTTAAAGTTTAAAAATCTGAGTGGGGACAGGGGAGCAGGTATGAGGAGGGTTGTTCTCTAAACAAAACAGCAATTGAATTCTCATCTAAACAGGACCATTGTCCAGATTAGAGGAAGGAATGGAGTGAGGAGAAAGGAGAGGGACTACAAAGACCGTTCTTAATATCAACCTAAAAAGCCAGGGTCCACTGACAAGGGAAGACACTGCAGGTGCCCTGCTTAAGGCCGCTGAAACCCTGAAGCAAAGCAGTGAAGTGTTCTGTGAGCTCCAGGGCTCAGTCTGGGAAGTATCTGCATCAGGTCTCCCAAAACTCTATTTTCCATCATTCTCAAGAGGGCAAGAACATTTCCCATGAGCTTTAGATGTGCTGAGGAGACAGCTGTCAAGGACAATAAAAAGAAGCAAGGTGTCAGATTCCTGGCTTCAGAGCCCCTAAGAGGCTAAGAGAAAGACACAGCATTCCTCCCTACAGAAGGGTAAGATTTTGAACTGGAAGAAAGTAATTATTTTCTAACTCAGTAAGCAAAGCCTCAGAGAGGTCAAAGTTGCTAATTCAGCCAGAGTTCTTCCAGCATAGGCCAGCTTGGCTCATGTAAAGAAGAACTGCATATTTTGAAATGTGTCCAACCACCAAATGTGACCATCAATGCACAGAGACCTCCCCGGGTGAAACTAGGTGAAAGAGCACATCTGTTCCCAAGATTCAACTTGCTGTGTTCTAATAGGAGAGCAGAAAGCTGACACCCATGCCTAAACTCTACCTCCTCTGTCCAATGAAGATATTGTAATCCAGCTTGATACCCTCTTTGGTGAGCCTCAGAATCCCTTCTTAACAGTCAATACTCCAGACAAGCACTACTAATGCATCAGAGTTGAGGGTTAGCTTACAAGATGAAACTGTAGTTAGAGAGATAATTCAGAGTTATTTGGTTAAAGCAATCTCAGTGAAAGCAAAAAGTGAGTCCAGAGGCCTTGGGATACCAGAAAAAGATAATCCTCGTATAGGTCAAAGACACTTAATATAAACACTAAAATATCATTGGCCTAAGGATCAAGAGAAATGAGCTCTGGATCCAGCTGTGCCCAACTGGTTGTGTGATTTGAGCAGGTTAAAACATTGAGACACAAAACACCATGGGAAATACAAAACTGGGGACTCAATCTGCCCTTGGAGAGCTGTCAGGCTGATGGGGAAAGTCAGAAACAGAGATACAGGCATTTAAGTGGGGTTGGGAATACATCGTCTTGGGAAAGTCAAAGAAGGTTTCATGGAAAAGATGGCATCTGATGGACTTTGAAGGATTTCAATAGGTAGAAGAAGTGAGTGGGAGATACAAGGGAGGGAGCCAGCATTAAAAAGTATTGACCGGGCCTCCCTGGTGGCACAGTGGGTTAAGCAACACACTATGAAGCAAACCGCAGCCACTGCAGCATGAGTTCAATCCCTGCTGCCGGCTGGGGAGGGACCCACATGGCGTGGCAGACCTCTCCTGCCTCGCCCGCTGCTGCCCTCAGCAGTGTACTTCCATTGATCTGCTTGTTCTGCTCCCCGCTCTCTGTGGTGAATCCTCTCACCCCCCCCCCACCACACCTCTGGCCTGTACCCCAGTGCTTGTATGCATAAATGAATAAATCTTTAAAAAAAAAAAAAGTATTGACCATGCCTAGAAAACAAAACGAACAAAATAGTTAGTTCATTGTTATATGTGGTCCATGTAAGAGAAATAATGGGGATGGGGGAGACTGATAAATGTTTTGCCAAGGGATTCACACCTAACATAGAAAGCAATAGATAATGAGGAACAGAATTAAGAGGTCTTATTGTTATGTTTGTTTTGTTTGTATGCTGACAAGACCCAAATATATTTACCAGAAAAAAAAAATAGCTGGAAGATGGAAACAATTAAATGCATAAGCCTAAATGGGAACAAGTATATGGTAGGAAAAGGAGAAAGTGAAATTGTAGATCCAAGTGGAAAGTTTCATCTTGAAAAATGGAGAGACACCTTCAAGACTGGAGGGATAGAGAAAAGAAAACAGAAAAAAGAAATTTGAGATGGGAAGGGAAAAAAGATAGAAGCAATCATATCAGAAGATTTTATTTTTTTAGCAAAATGTAGTATCTGAGGAGGATGGAAAGGGAGTGAGGATGACTATGAAGGGAGAAATGGGAAAACATTGCAAGACATGTGATAGTAGCCCCAAAGGATGAGTAGGAGGGTGATACAGCAGTAGCCAAGATCAAATATAGTCCAATTCACAGATCATACACCTCTATTACCTCATTTATAATGAAAACATGCCACCATTTTGGAAAAAAAGGGTAAAAGCTGAATTACTGGGAGCTGCAAAGCAGGAAAAACCACCCCCACTTTCATCAAAGAACCCTCTCTTGACACAGTGGTCTCACTAGGCACCTTGAGAGTCCCGATTGGAAAACCCAAATCTGCTGAACATAAAGTGGACTTCCAGTTCTAACATACCATAAGTCTCTTGTCTTTCTATAGATATCCCTTTCCCCTCCTACACACACACACACACACGCACACACACACACCCCACAAAAGGGTGGTCAGCGGTGTCTTTGCACTCAAAGCAGGGGGTCCATTCCAAGCCCACAGAATTGAGTCTGCTTTAGTAAGGCCTGCACCTGCCAGAAAGTGTGTTGGGGGGTGGGGGTTGGGAGGGAGAGTGGTTGGGGACAATCCTTGGGCCTGTTCTTGGCATAAGAGAACATTATGCAAAATTAGTCAGGTAAACCACAGAAACCCAAGAAAGCGTAAGTGAAGACACTTTCCATTTCCAAACACAAAGATGTCCCAAAGAACATAGAGATGATAACGCGCCCATTTCATTTGGCAACCAGAAGGTTAGGATTCGGTATCTTGCAGCTGCCACAACCTTAAACAAAGAGGAAAGAGACAAAAATGACAATGAAAAACAAATACTGTCACTCATTGGGGCAGAGGAGGGAGTGAGCTTTTAAAAGGAAAAGGGATACATTGGTAAAGAACCCAAATCTGACCACCAATTCAAGTGGCACAGGTGGTTTACGAGGAACATCTGTTTGTGTGGAACATCTGTTCTCTAACCAACTCCCTCAGGCCTGGTGACATAAAGTTAACTTAGGACAGTACAGGTTGATCATCTCCACTGAAAAGTAATACTTAAAGAAATAAATGTGAAAAACTGTCCTGTCCCTGAAATTAATATCACTCTGATTCCTTTCCCTGTCTCCACAATCCATTCCTCCTCCCTGCCCACTCCCACAGACATTACTCCAAGGCTATTATCTTTCCCCATCACTTCTCAGGAGGAATGGATTTCACATTCAGAGTAATAGGGCAATTGGCAGATCTGCGCTAGGGCATGCTAAGAATGCAGACCACCAGGGTGCTAGCAGGGCCTGGCAACCACTGGCACAAACTTTGCACAGAGGGCCCAGGACCCACAAACACCAGTGAGAAGAGTCATGGGCCCCAAATTCTCTGTATACATGTTGCACACTCCAGGGACCTTGTCTTTTTCCAGAAGAAACTACCAGTGGAAGGAAAGAGAGAAAAGAAAAGAGTAGAAGTGGTCTTGGATTCTACCCTAAAAAACTAAGTTTCCACTCTAAGCTACAGTTTCTCATTGGCTAATATCTGTGATACATTATTTCACAATCACCTTCAGTGTTTCCTGGAAGCTTTTCTTGCTGCCTTTATAAGTATCTTCCAAAGTTTTTCAAAGTTGAGCTGCTGGAGTTTTTTTCCCCTACTTTTGCTTCTTTCCACCTATGTTTTAATGCCTTATAAAATAATTCCCTAGCTTATCTAATTCCAGAATCCTCATTATTCTCTAATATTTGAACTTGCCACTATAAAATGCTTCAAATTTTTTAATTCTTTTCATGGAAATCTTTTCATCATGTATTATGTATATGTCTGCTTCTCTTAAACAAATTTTACATTTTCACTGCAAAAAAGAAATTGACCATTTTAACAAAATTTTCCCTACAATGTGATGCTTTTCAGAAACCAGAAAAAAGTAAGAGAGCTTTGGCCATACATCTGACCCCAGACTACTCATAACTGATGTTTTTCTCCCTATACTATAGTTTATTCTCCTGCTTCTTGCTATTACGTCTCAGTATTACAACTGTTTTCAGCTGTTCCTATACTGTTTTTTTTCTCATAATGCAGAGAATACCAGGTTAATCTTAATTATTAAACCAACATTAAATTTAGTCCTAATATCTGGATTCAAGTTTAAAGATGTTCTAAACCTCTACTAGCCAATAAAGTAGCCATAAAACATTATCTTTATAATTGTATTCTGTGTGATTGTTATGTATGTCACACAAATCTAGTTTCATACCTTTCATGTTCATGTTTCTACTTATTCACAAGTAATGTTTGTTTTGTTTTATAGGAAAAAAAGGAACTATACATATTCAAATTGGTAAATAATATTAAAATACTTTCCCAAAGAAATCCATAATATATCCAAAAGAGAGACAATACATATTACAGACATTACTAAAACTATTAATTATTTGACCTTGCATGGTCATCTTAGATGTTGTTATTTGCTAGTTTTTCCAGTTAAAACTGGGGATGGGGGCTTCCTTGGTGGTGCAAGCATCTGCAGTCACTGCAGCATGAGTTCGATCCCCGGCTAGGGAAGTGACCCACATGGCGCAACAGACCTCTCCTTCCTTGCCCACTGCTCCCCTCAACAGTGTATTTCAGTCAGTCTTCCCATTCTATTCCCCACTCTGTCTCTGGTGAATCCTCTCACCCCTCCCCCACACCAAACACACCTTTGGCCTGTACCCCAACTCCTGTATGCTTAAATAAATAAATCTTATAAAAATAAATAAATAAAACCAGAGACGGGAAATTGGTTGGTGTTTCTCCATACACAAAGTTGTCTAATCTGGAAACCTCTGGCCTGACTCCTCACCCAAATCCTAAATCCAATCAGTTTCATAATCCTATTCAAATCCCCCTTCTCTAGTTTTCACCTGCCATTGCTTCTACTCAGGCTTTCATTAGCAGTCGAATGGAAACTATGTTTTATGTTCTTAATTAGCTTCCTTCCTTCCTTTCCAGATCCTTGTACAACTTTCTGTAGAAACAGAGTTATGGTTACAAAATTTCTGAAAGTGGAATCACTTCCACTTAAATATCACTGCCATTTAGAAAACTGCCATAATCTTAATTTTAGATTTAAAAAAAACTTTAATAATTTAGTTCAAACCCCCTTCTCCATAATCCTTTCAACAGCACCCCATGAAACCTGTGTCGAGTTATTGCTCATCATCCAAATACTACCTCCTGGCTTTGGCTTATTTCCTTTATTTTGCACTGATACCGTGTGAATCTAGACAGATGAGTTTATCCAAGGTATATTTGTTAGCAATGCAATGGATAAATTTGTTATTCGGATCATAATTTTCATAGTGGGATCCATCATTCATTATCTTGGTCATCTTAATCTTAGGGGTGTTTGAAATGTCTAAAAATTAATATTCATTTCATACTTACTCATGTGCATGCCCTGTTTATACAGGAACATGTGGAAGAAGGCAGAGCCAGTCTCTACAAGTCTGTGGTTTCCAACAGCTGCAAGGAAATGTCTTGTTACTCAGACTTCCCATTCCCAGAAGACTTTCCAAATTATTTGCCAAATTCCTATGTCTTGGAATATCTCAAAATGTACGCGAAAAAGTTCAGCCTTCTGAAATGCATTCAATTCAAGGTAAGCTACAAAACAGGGCCTCACTGGTGGCTAAGTCTCAGGCAGTCACCGCAGCACAAGTGTGATTCCCAGCCAGGGAGCTGACCCACATGGCGCAGCAGACCTCTCCTGTCCCATCCGCAGCTCCCCTCAGCAGTGTATTTCAGCAGATCTGCCAGTTCTGCTCCCCACTCTGTCTCTGGTGAATCCTCTCATGCCCCCACAACTCTGGCCTATATCCCAGTTCTTGTATGCATAAATAAATAAAACATCAGCTATAGAAAGTATTTCCTGCCTATTTTGTTTTATTTCTCTGTAGGCTAGTCCTGATCTCTATAGAGGAGATCATGAACTGGCAAGTTTCATGGTTCCTGGAAATATTCCTTTGTATTTATGTCCACCTTGAGTAAAGCCATAGGTGGAGAGGAATGCATGGTTTGAGTATAAAAGCATGCATTTCTAGTTTGCAAAACTCATATCCAAGAATCCTAAAAGACCTAAAAAATATCAAGTCCCATTTTCAGCTTGGGCCCATTGCCCATGCTTGGGGACACTGGGAACATTCACCAGGCCCCTCTACTTTCTTCCTGACGATCCCTCCACATGTGCAACAGCCCAAACACAAGAGAACCTCACTATTGGCGGGCAATCTTCTCAACACTGCCCTCCAATGTTTGAGAAAAGAGAAATCTTTGTATGTTGTTTTTCTTATAAGTCCTACCTACAGCCCTGTCCCATTTCAGAGGGTAAAATGGCAGGAGAAAAAGATAAAAGGATAGGGTAAATGACTGTGTCCTCTTTCTCCTTTGGTTTTTTATTTGTTTGTTTGGCTTTTTTTCCCTCCTCTGCAAGAACATGAGTATCCATGTAGTTCCATCTATATCCCTCCCTTTCAGAAATAAGGATGGTAAGGAATTAATTCACAGGGAATTATACAGAGAAATACAGGTGGAAAGACTGCCCCAAACAAGTTGTAGATAATGTTCACACTAAGAACCGTAAAGATAGTGATTAAAATGAAATCACTGTCTTGAAGAGATAGCTGCACCCCCATGTTTGTTGCACCATTTTTACAATGGCCAAGACATAGAAACAGGCCCAGTGTCCATTGACAGATAAATGGATAAAGAACATGTGGTATATAGGTATAATTGAGTATTATTTAGTTATAAAAAGAAGGAAATGCTGACATCTGCGGTTATATGGATGGATCTTGAGGGCATTATGATAAGTAATATGAGGAATGCAGATAAGACAAATGCTCCATGACCTCTCTTATATGTAGAATATAGGGTGTGGGGTGGGGAGGGAGAGGGGAGAAAGTAGAAGGAGACAACAGAATGGTGGTTACCAGTGGTGGACAGCAGAGAATTGGGGGAATGGGGGAATGCTGGAGTCCAGCTCCAGCTATGGCCAGGATCCTCATAGGAGGGACAGCCTAGGCCGACTTGATGAGGGAGGGGAGAGAAGGAGTGAGAAGACACTGACACTCAAGGTGTAGGTATCTCCTACTGACAGACTCAGCAGGTCTTTATACATTACAAGCAAGAAGTGGGATTACATCAATATGTGTATAGAGCAGGAAAATAACAATCATTACAATTTTTCTTGAAAACAATTTAGGGTCTTATGATCTCCAACTAAGATTAATGACGTTTCTATTACAAAGTGAAACCTTTGTGCAAAATAACATATTCCCATCAGTGTTTTTGGTTGTAGTGGTTACACAAGTTATTTATTAATGTTAAAGCGGGCACAGCAACTTTGCACAATTACAACCTAATGGTTTTGCTTTACTTTGAGTATAGGATACACTAGTAGTCACAAGGCCTAAGATTAAAATAGTGTTAATGCTTAAAACTATAGGTCCCCAATAAAGGGGAAATACTAAAATCAAAACCTAAATTATATCCATACCCCATATGATCTTTTAAAAGTAACTACTAACCTCACTATATCCTAAACCTAAAACTTACAATCACAATTTAAGCAGAACAAAGGCAAAAGGAGGGGAGGAAGGGCTATTGTGAATTATTCATCACCTAGGAAACATAGAGCCTTTCATAATGGGTCAAGTCACAGAAGTCATTTCTGAGTCCCAGGGTTAGTTCCCCAAAGTAGATGTTCAAGTTTGGGAAACTACTTAATAACTAACTTTTGAGTTGTTATTATTGAACAGCCACATTCCGGTTACAACTTTTACTATTTAGTTTTTGGTATTGGTGGTCTACATCAATTTTAGAAAACTTTGTGTTACATTATTTACCAATTAGCAATTCATCATCAAAATGCACAGCAGCCAATTATTTTGTTTAACAAAACAGCCAATCTAGGGCCTCCCTGGTGGCACAGTGGGTTAAGCAACACACTATGAAGCAAACCTCAGCCACCGCAGCACGAGTTCGATCCCTGCTGCCGGCCAGGGAGGGGACCCACATGGCGCGGCAGACCTCTCCTGCTGTGCCCGCTGCTCCCCTCAGCAGTGTACTTCTGTTGATCTGCCTGTTCTGCTCCCCGCTCTCTGTGAATCCTCTCACACACACCCCACACCTCTGGCCTGTACCCCAGTGCTTGTATGCATAAATAAATAAATCTTAAAAAAAAAAAACAGCCAATCTTACAACCACATCTCGTCGGTAATTTTCCAGTTAGCACTCAGCATGCCTTTTACAAAATGGTGACATTAATATCAGCCAAAACAACAGAGATCTGGCAGGGGCCAGCTTGTGGAGCACCCTGACATCTCAGGAGTGTCCCTCATACCCGGACCATTGTCAGACAGTACGAGTAGCATAGGCCTCGCCAGGTGAAAGGGTCATAAAAGGGGATTAAAGTTATTTTATAACTGGAGTTATTTACATAAGTTATCTTGTTTAAGTTGTGTGGTTATATAAGATAAGTTCTTATCTTATCAGAACTTATAAGTTCTGAGGCTATAACTTATAGCATGGTTATAGCTCACGATACTGGCTTGTATATTTGAATGATGTTGTGAAGAGATCTTTAAAGGCCTCATCACAAGAAAATATGTAATTGTGGTAATGGATGTTAACTAAGCTTTAGTGGGGACCATTTGCAATACATACTTAAATCCTAATGTTGTATTCCTTAAATGTATACAATTTTATAGGTCAATTAAATCTCAATGAAACTGGGGGGGGGCAGGGGGGGAGGGAGGAGGGTAATGCCTTTGATCAGTTTTCCAAGGAGCATTTCACCTTTCCTTATTTTTTAGGGAACACAATAAAATTAGACATTATCACAGTGAATGTATATGTCCAGAAAAATCTATTTTAATGCATTGAAATTTCTGAATCTGAAGCATTTCCTTCACTACATGCTGCCTAAGCCCCTACTGTCATTTAACATATTTGTTACATTATTCTTCATTTTTGTACAAATGTATGCTTTCTCCTCTCAGGTGTAGTCCCCATGAAATTTCCACCAGCAAGTCACCCATGCTCCATCACCACAGTCCCTTGTGATCTTCCCTCCCCTGTTTTGATCCTACTACCTCTTCCTCCCCTGCAGAAAGTCTCTGATTATAGTTGCCTGTAGATTTTGATTTTTAATTTATTATAATTACTTTTTTTCCCCTGATCCCTTATTTGGTCCCTCTACATTCCTCCTATAAGTGAAACCACTCAATATTTTAATTTTTCTTTTTGGCTTATTTCACTGAGCATAATTCCTTCCAGCTCCATCCATGTTGCTGTAAATGGCATGAGTCTTATCTTTTTTGATTGCTGAACAGTATTCCATTGGGTATATATACCACATATTCTTGATCCAGTCATCTATTTTTGGGCATTTAGGTTGTTTCCATAGCTTACCTATTGTAAATAGGGCTGCAATAAACATAGGTGTTCAAGTGTCCTTTTGAATTAGTGTTTTGTGTCCTTTGGATAGATACCTAGGAGTGGAAATGCTGGATCATATGGAAGCTACATTTTTAGTAGTTGAGAAACCTCCATACAACTTTCCAGAGAAATTGGACCAGTTTGCATTCCCACCAATAATGTAGGAGAGTTCCTTTTTCTCCACATCCTCACCAACATTTGTCATTGCTAGTTTGTTTGTTTGTTTGCTTGTTTGTTTGTTTGTTAATACATGCCATTCTCACTGGTAAGGTGGTACTTCATTGTGGTTTTGCTTTTCATTTCCCTGATTACAAGTGATGTTGAACACTTTTTCATATGCCTGCTGGTCATTTGCATTTCCTCTTTGGGGAAGTGTCTTTTTAGTTCTTCTACCCATTTTTTGACTGGATTGTTTACTTTGTTTTTGTTGAGTTTCATCAGCTCTTTGAAGATCTTTGTAATCAGTCCCTAATCATTAGTATTGTGTACAAAAATTTTCTCCCAATCAGGGGGGTGTCTCTTTCTTTGGTTAATGTTTCTTTTGTTGTACAGAAACTCTTTAATTTGATGTAGTCCCAGCTGCTATCATTTCCTTCATTTTCTTTGCTTTAGGTGATGTATCTTTAAAGATGCCACTGAGATGTATGACATGTAGTGTTTTGCCTATATTTTCTTCTATATATTTTATGGTTTCATGTCTTATTTCTAATTCTTCAATTCATTTTGACTTGATTTTTGTGCATGGTGTGATAGTAGTCTAGCTTCATTCTTTACCATGTAGTTGTCCAGTTTCCCCAGCACCATTTATTGAACAAACTGCCCTTGTTCCATTGCTCCTTTGTCAAATATTCTTTGCTCCTTTGTCAAAGACTAGTTGTCCATAAATCTGTGGGTTTATTTCTGGGTTTTCTATTCCACTCCATTAGCCTGTGTATCTGTTTTTTGTTAAAGTACCATACAGTTTTAATTACTATGGCTTTGTAGTTTGTTTTGAAGTCTGGGAGTCTGATACCTCCCTCCATTCCCCTTATTTTTAGTCAGGAGAGCTCTGGCTACTTGAGGTTTTTGTGACTCCAGATGAATTTAATCAATATTCTATTTCTTTGAAGAATGTCATTGAAATTTTTATTGGAATAGCATTGAATCTGTAAATTGTTTTGGGTATGATGGCCATTTTGATGATATTAATTCTTCCAATCCATGAGCAGAGGATGTCTTTCCATTTCTTTGTGTCTTCCTCTATTTCTTTTAACAGTGTTTTATAATTTTCTTTAAATAGGTCTTTCACCTCTTTTGTTAAGTTTATCCCCAAGTATTTGATTTTTTTTGGTTTCCATTATAAAAGGGACGTTTTTCTTGATTTCTTCTTCAGATTGATTGCTTGCATATAAGAAAGCTACTGATTTTTTTGGTGTTGATTTTGTATCCTACTACTTTATTAAACTGGTTGATAATTTTGATTAGTTTTTCTGTGGAGTTTTTGAGGTTCTCTGTGTATATTATCATATCATTTGCAAATAGTGATAGTTTTACTTCTTTCCCTATTTGGATTCCTTTTATTTCTTTCTTTTGTCTTACTACTCTGGCTAGAACTTCCAGTATTATATTGAAAAGCAGTGGTGAGAGTGAAAATCCTTGTCTTGTTCCAGATCTTAAGAGAAATATTTTCAGCTTTTCACCATTGAGAATGATATTGGCGGGGCCTCCCTGGTGGCGCAGTGGGTTAAGCAACGCACTATGAAGCAAACTGCAGCCACTGCAGCACGAGTTCGATCCCTGCTGCCAGTCAGGGAGGGGACCCACATGGCACGGCAGACCTCTTCTGCTGTGCCACTGCTCCCCTCAGCAATGTGTTTCAGTTGATCTGCCTGTTCTGCTCCCCGCTCTCTGTGAATCCTCTCACACACCCCCTACACCTCTGGCCTCTACCCCAGTGCTTGTATGCATAAATAAATAAATCTTTAAAAAAAAGAATGATATTGGCTAAGGGCTTGTTGTATATGGCCTTTATTATATTAAGGTATGTTCCTTCTATCCTGAGAATTTTGAGAGTCCTTATCATAAATCGATGTTGAACTTTATCGAATGATTTCTCAGTATCTATTGATATGATCATAGGGTTTTTGTTTTTCTTTTTGTTGATGTGTTGAATTACATTAATTGTTTTTTTGGATGTCGAACCATCCATGTGTCTCAGGTCTACTCAGTAATGGTGAATTATCTTTTGATACATTGTTGGATTCTATTAGCTAGGATTTTATTGAGGATTTTTGCATTAGTGTTCACTAGAGAAATTGACCTACCATTTTCTTTTTTGTGTGTTGCCCTTGTGCAATTTTGGTATTAGTATAATGATGGTTAAGCCCATTTTTAAAAAACCTTTTTTTAAACAAGCAAGATGTTCACAAAAATTTGAAGTACAGATATCAGCTTTTTGTGAGAGATTTTGTTTTTCCTTCCTCTCTATGCATTCCAGAATTTCAATGATGAACATTGATTATTTTAAGATTAAAAATAAACTTTATTTTGAAAGGTTTTTAATTAATTGAAAATTCATATTTTAAAAAGACAACTACTAAAATAAATGTAAAAATTCAACAAGCAGCTCAAATATGTAAAGCAAGTGAACTCATTAGAATAAGAAATGTCTTTGAAAACTAAAATGGAAAGTTAGCAAAGTCTCTTAATCACTGAATTATTTAGGCTTTTGTATTTGATTTGTATATTTTCTAAAACAAAACCTAGTACTCCTGGACTAGTGCTCAAAAAAAAAAAAAAAGAAGAAGAAGAAATTGTTTGAAATTTTGACAATCCCAAAAAATTCAGGCCATAAAGTTAGTACTTTCAAATAACTCTTGATATCTGGAAAATCTTTAGCAATATATTCTAAAAAGACTTTCATGAACTAAAATACTTAGGACCAAACTTATAGTTTCAATTGTTTTATCCAGGTCTCTACTAGAGGGAATTGCTCTCATACACTCATAGAAATAGCTCTATAAGAAATAAGTATATGTAACAGAAAGAATAATGAAAAAAAGACATCAAAAACCCAGGGGTTTTTAATTTTTTTTCCTTACAATGTTTGCTTCCTTTTCTAGGTGTAGTTCCCATAGAATTTCCACCACCAATTCACCCATACACCATCACAATAGTCCCTTATGCTCTTCCCATCCCCACCCTGCCTTGATCCCAATCCCTCCCTCTTCCCTGCAAAATGTCTCTGATTTGTAGTTGTCTGTTTTATTTTTGTTTTGTTTTGATGTGATTTTTTTGCTGTTGTTGATTTTTTTCCTTGATCCCCTATATTCCTCCTACAAGTGAGGCCATTGTTATTTTTCTTTTTCCTTCTAACTTATTTCACTGAGCATCATCCCTTCAAGTTCCATCTATGTTTCTGTGAATGACATTAGTTTATCTTTTCTGATCACTGAATAGTATACCATTGTATATATACCACATCTTCTTGATCCAATCATCTATTTTGGGGCATTTGGGTTGATTCCAAATCTTAACTATTATAAATAGTGCTGCAATAAACATAAAGGTGCATGAAATCTTTTTAATTGGTGTTTTTGTTCCTTTGGGTAAATCCCTAGAAGTGGGATTGCTTGGTCATATGGAAACTCCATTTTTAGTAGACTGAGGAACCTTCATACAGCTTTCTATAGCAGTTGGACCAGTCTACATTCCTAACAGCAATGTAGAAGAAATCCTTTTTCATCACACCCTCATCAACATTTGTAGTTGCTATTTTTTTTAGTATGTTCCATTATTACTAGTATAAGGTGGTATCTCATTGTGAAAAAACTTAGGTTATAATATTAGTCCTATTGCTTACTGTGAGAATTTAAGCAAATAAAGTATTTAGAGTTCACCAACTCTCTTAAATAACTCTCTAAAACACTGAAGTTAGACTATTTCCATTCAGGACATTATGATTAAGTCAATAGTCCAATTTTATTTCTAGGGTTATGTACACTCTGTGTGCCCTAAGACATTTGAAATATCAATTACCACATCAGCCAGTAAGCACTTACTGGAAACTTAACAATGTTAACCAATGACTGTGATTCCTTTTCCAGACTAAAGTCTGCAGTGTAAAAAAATGCCCAGATTTTGCTGTCACTGGCCAGTGGGAGGTTGTCACTCTGCGAGAGGGGAAGCAAGAATCCACCATCTTTGATGCTGTCATGGTCTGCACTGGTTTCCTCACTGACCCAAAACTGCCACTGGACTGCTTTCCAGGTACAGCATTTTATGCAACTGACCCATGGGTGTCATCCTAACACTGATTAATGTAGGGATCAATTCTACCAGTACCCTCACTGAATAGTTAAACTTAAGAGGTAACAGATTTTTTTTCCTCACATTCTTTATTTATTATATATATGCAGGTCTCTCTCTATATATAATAATTGGTTCTATCAAAAAATCATACCAAGGCTTTTACTGGTATTTGTCCCCAAAATAGATTCAGCTACAATTAAATATATGTGTACTTCATGAACTATCAAAACTTGAGACTACATTATTGACTTCTCAAACATGTCAAATTCAATACAATTCAAAATTGGCATGAAGTGGCTTAAGGTGATAGAAGTGGGCTCAAAATAAAACTACAGGATTCAAAACAACGAAACTGTGCTTTGCTTGTACCAGAGCACATGTGACAGCAAATGTGTGCATCTCATAGCTTTTTTATTGTAATGCAAGGAACTTCTAAACATCTAGGTGATTGCAAGAAGGGTAGGCAAATATGAGAGCTTCTTCAAAGACAACTCCTTCCTTTTCTGCCTCCTTTCCTGGGTTCTTGCTTCAGGCAGGCCTTGATCGCATCTTCAGTCCGCATGAAACAGTGCAGTTTCAGAGAAGGAACACAGAGTTTCTTGGCAATATCTGCATTTTTAATAGTCAAGCCTTCCTCAACCCTCTTCCCTTTGACTCATTTGGTAGCCAGTGAACTGGAGGCAGTGGCAGAATCGCAGCCCTATCTTTTAAGGTTGGCATCTTCAGTCTCCCCTTTTTCATCCACTTGAATCTGAAATTTTATACCATACCACATGCTGGATTCTCCGTAAATCCGGTTCCAATAATTTTAGATGTCATATCAAGGAAACCCACCTTTCTAGGACTTTCATGATAATCAACAACCTTTTTATGATAGAGCCTGGTTAGAGTTGATAGTTCTCTGGCCAGCAAGCAGGGACTTTGGAGCAGCAGGGCCCATGTTGCCCATCTCAGAGACCTGTTCCAGCCACCATCCTCTTAAGGGATTGTATCTTTATAGGTGCTTTTCTAGCTAACAATTTCTGATTATATTTTTATTTTCTTTAGTTCCAAACAAGCTATTAAAACCAACAAATATAAAGAATAAATAATAAGGGGCCTCCCTGGTGGCACAGGGTTAAAATTTCAGCCCTATAAAGCTCTCTCCAGCTACCCAGACAACAGTTCAGTCGCCGGCCAGAGAGCTAACACACATGACCAAGCAGACCTCTCCCTCTCCTATCTCCCTGGCTTGCTCTCATTAGCAGTGTATGCCCCCCACTCTGTCTCTGGTGAATCCTTTCACACACACAGCACCCCTGCACCTCTAGCCTACACCCCAGCTCTTGTATGCATAAATAAATAAAAATAAATCTTTAAAAACTTGAAAAGAATAATAAGCAGGCTTAGCTTCACTAAGGTTCAATGGCTCCCCTTCAGCAAAAGCAGCGCCCAGAAGGTCTTATAATACACAGAATGTTTAGACACATTGCTGGCCTCAGCAGCAACACATAGGTAACAAAGTCCAGTCCACGAATAAAGAAATAGTCAACTTTATATGATACAGGTGAGTCATAAAAATTACTAGGTGAGAGGTTTATGGCACTGGGTCAATAGTCAACAAGGAGATGAGACTTGCAAGGCAAGTTAAAACACCTTTGCCTCTCAGTTTCTTTTACACTGATCAGAGCCATATTGGATCCCTGTGCTGAGTTATTATTTAAATTGTTTACCTCATTGTTAAAATCTGTATGCTCTGCATTGTGGTTGGGTTTTAATTGGGAGTCACATCAGATTTCTAGTGTTTAAGGCAAGCTGCCAGGCCTTGATAAGGTTATTTTGCCACAAACCCCCAACTTTATTATTTCCTGAAAATCTAGATGTTCTATCACTTTTTCTGGAGTGGAGGGAATAGGAACAGGTTCTTTGTGGAGTGTGTGTTAGACTCCCATGAAACCTTAAGAGTATTCACCAAAACTTTCTATCCCTGTTTGATGTCTTGTTGAAATGTGGTATTAACTGCCTAGGTTATCCTAGCTATTAATACTTAGACAGTAGATCTAATCCCAACAAACTAACATAATCCCTTTCTCTCTGAGCCAACTCTGTCTGAACTCGGCAAATTCAGCCTGAATTATATTAAATCACCAAAGTGAACTGTGAACTTCCCCACCCACATGGTCCTTTACTGATAGGAACCACATTTTATTTATTTTATTTCTCCAGTATCATCTTGTGCTAATAGGTGGCAAGTAAGCTTGCCAACTAGAGACACCAACTCACAGCTCCTTCTAACATCTCTGTTCTTGCTCCCTACTTTGAAAACTTCTTTGTAAGCCAAATATTAGTAAATAAAATGTTATCCTCTCATTGATTTCTACCAACATTTAGATGGTAATGACCTCTTAAACTTTTGCTTAAGTCTTTATACCACAATATTCAACTACTAATTCATCACTTGCTAAGTATAACTAGAGGCTGACCTAGTAAGATGGAATAAGCACTCCTGTTAAATAAACACTCACTAATTTCATTACCTTGTAAATGCATCTATTCATACTTCAGATTTTCTTAAAATTGACTACACTATTTTAAATAACCTAAATTATCCATCTAAAGGATATTATTAGCTGAACAATACTTATGTCTTATGCTCATCATTGATCTTCTAAATTCCCTTATTTGACTTATTTTTTTTCTACAGGTATAAAAAACTTTAAAGGTCAATACTTTCATAGCAGAGAGTATAAATATCCGGATATATTTAAGGACAAAAGAGTTCTTGTGGTTGGAATGGGAAATTCTGGCACAGATATTGCTGTGGAGGCCAGCCACCTGGCAAAGAAGGTATTATTATTGATGTTATATAATAAATAATTTTTTCTTAAGAAGCACACCTCAGGGAAACCGTGTTTGACACCATGATGAAAGATGACAAGAATAAAAATGCCTAAAATACATGCAAGCATGAAACAGATTTTTAAAGTATTTTTCCTTAAATGCTTATAAATTTTACTGTCATTACAGGTGTTCTCCAAAATCAATTTCTCTTACTTCCTGTTTTTGTCATTTTCCCCATCAGCCAACAAGAGACATCTTGTTTTTGACCCAGTCCTATAGTTCAGAAAATCATGGCAATTTTTCCTTGCTAAGATATCCCATTTGTTCCCTTCTTTCTTGTGAATTGCAACCACCCTCATCAAGTCTATATCACCACATGCTGAGGATACTGCGTTTTCCTCCAAATAACAATTATAGACATAGTTAATATCTTATTAGGGTTCACTCTCTACCAAGCATTGCACTAAATGCTTTATGGAATTACATCAAGCAATTACAAACAAGCAATTACAAACAAGCTACTAAGATAGGGACAATTGCTGTCCTACACTACAGATGAAGAAATTAAGGCATAGAGAGGTTTAGTTACCTACCTAATGTCATACCACTAGCAAGTGGTCTTCAAGTCCAAGTCTCTTTGATTGAAGGCCTTACTCCTAATTCTGCCCTGCATCCTTGTACCACTACCCATCTTCCCATACCAAACAATCCATCCAAACCCCAAATGCCAACAAAAACATCTGTTAAAAAGCCTGCCCTTATATGGCACTATATTTTAAAACTAGTATTTCCCCTTACCTTAAAAAAGTAAAAATTACAGATGCACTAGCCTTATGTGTAGGGTTCTCCATAATCTGATCCAACTCTGTGGTCTTAACTCTGCCCAATTACTTTCCTGCATGGTCATCAAATGCAGCCTAACAGATCTACTCCACACCCTTTCTAATTCCAATGTCTCTGTCCACCCCTTTGCTCACCATGCCTCTTCCCCTTCAGTGTTCATCTTTTACCACAGTTTACATTTACATTCTCAGCTCTCTCATTCCAACACAAAGTGACCTCTTCATGTAAGAATGTATAAATATATGCAACAGTTATAATTTACACTGCTCAGTTGACATTTTAATTCTTATTATTGCTAATTGCCTTTTATGCAGTATGTTTTCTTTCAATCTATGTTGTGAACATTATCCATCCAGCAAATATACATTAGTTGTTGACTTTCGAAGTGCTGAATGTTGAGCCAGGCACTGGGGATGCATTGGGAGACACACAATAAAAATGGGATTCCCCAGTCTTCTGGAGTGTATTGGTCATGGGGACAATAGATGTCAAGTAAGTTTAAATAACTAGGTAAATAATTGCAAGAGTGAAAATAACTCCAAAGAAAAAGGATTGGAAGTATGTAAATTTGAGATTCCTTTCTGGGCCTTTTCAAATGATCTCAATGATTGAATAGATTCATTAATTGAGCCACTTATTGATTTGGAGAGACTTAGCAATTTGGTGCAATTCTCCTGAAGGAAGAGGAAAGGAGATCCTGAAACAAAAATGAACATAGTCTCACCTACCTTCGCCACCATGTGTGGGTGGAATATTATAATTTCCATTACTCTAATTATTTGGACAGTTATTGAATCAGAAAACATGCTTTGGTATACATCTTATCATTTCTATATCAACTAAGAAACTCCTGCTATTTAAGAAGATAATTCATAACTACCAAATATTATTTGTGACATAGAGAGGCAGGCTTTGTATCTGAATCATTAATATGTTCACAGTTCAGATGCCACCATATTGCTCCATTATATTAAGCATGTTTTATATATATATATATATGAAGCCAAACAAAATGTGTAACAAAAACACTGACACTGACATTGTAGCTGTGGTCACCACATTCTTATGGAGTATAGGGGTGGGGAGGGGAAAACAGACATCTGTTAAATCAGTTATATCAGCAATGTAACAGATTGACTAGCTAAATTTCTTGTTTTTGAACCACTGATACAGACAACTCCTTTTTGTATAGGTAGTAAGACAACTAGGTAAGTGAACTCAGTCAGCTGATAAACACAAACAGCCAAATAATCTGAAAACAAAACAACAAAAATAATTGTGTTATTGAATTTTACCACCAAGCCGGACAGTGGTCTCTGTTAACACCTTTTGTTCATAACTCTGTTACTACCCTTCTCCACTCTTATTGCCTACACAAAATCATCTTTTCATTGTTTGCTAGAAATTCTCATGTTCTAACAGGGGCATTTAAGCTTGTTGTGCCTTGCCACATTCGCTATGGTGTCTAGCACTGAGTCTGGCAAATAACAAATGCTCAACAGTGTATCCTCAGTCATTTAACATCTAAATATTGAGATCATTTTGTCAAACTACAAACTCTAAAATAAGCGAGGTTGGAAGTGCCAAACCATCTTGTCAGGAATATACTTTGAAACGGACAGACTTTTTGGTATTCATGAAATTTCTTAACTCTCTGGCAGGGCCAAGCCTATTCACCGCATCCAACCGAGTGACCTCTTTGATTGCTTCCAGGTCTTCCTCAGCACCACCGGAGGAGCCTGGGTGATAAGCCGTGTCTTTGACTCAGGCTACCCATGGGATATGGTGTTCACGACACGGTTTCAGATCATGTTCAAAAATTGTCTCCCAACTCCAATTGCGAATTGGTTGATAGCAAAAAAACTGAACAACTGGTTTGATCATGAAAATTATGGAATAGTACCTGAAGACAGGTAAATATAAGGTATCGACAGATCTTTAGGAAGAGCCTCAGTCCTTCCGCTGCCATGTTTAAAGCAGGCAATAATCTGTCAGTATGCTTGAGTATGAAGAAAAATGTCACATAAATTACTTGATTGTAGTTATTGTTTCAATTGAAATTATGTATTTTACATTGTTGACGGCCCTTTAAGTATTCTTACAATCTCCCTGTTATTATGAGTAAACTGAGCTAGTAAAGTGACTTGCTCAAACTCATTTAATGGTAATTGAACTCTGTGACCTTAGCAGTTAATTTAGGCCTCAGCTGCAGTAATCACGAGAGAATGGTTCCTCTGACTCTTGACAAAAGCAATACACTTGCTGTACTTCACTGGGTGGGGAAAAAATGAATTCTATAGTTGCCCTTCACCCTCTCTCTAGTGTCAGTGCCTTTTATTTCCCTGATTGAGCTGACCTTGACTTCAGTCTGGCCTTTCAGTTGGAACCTACAACCTACCCCATTAACAAAAACCAACAGTTTTACATGCTCACTCATTTGCCAAGTTTGTACCATGAGCTTCCATGGCCAGGTGACACCATAGCATGGGATCCAGTCTGTTCTTCCTCTAGATCTAGCCAAGGGGAGAGTTCCAGAATGAAGAGGAGCAGGAGGAAGAGGGAGGGCTGGCTGCATTTTTCATTGGCAGTTATCCTTCCTGTTGTGTTTTTGTTTAGGACTCAACTGAGAGAGCCAGTGCTCAATGATGAGCTCCCAGGCCGTATCATCACTGGGAAAGTGATCATCAAGCCGAGTATAAAGGAGGTGAAGGAACACTCTGTCGTATTTAACAGTCCTGCAAAAGAAGAGTCCATTGATATCATTGTTTTTGCCACTGGTTACACATTTGCTTTCCCCTTCCTTGATGAGTCTGTAGTGAAAGTTGAAGCTGGCCAGGCATCGCTATACAAGTACATCTTTCCTGCTCATCTGCAAAAGCCAACCCTGGCTGTGATTGGCCTCATCAAACCTTTGGGTTCCATGATACCCACAGGAGAAGTGCAAGCTCGATGGGCTGTTCGAGTCCTGAAAGGTAAGTGCATGAGAAATAGCAGGGCATATGTCTTCAGATTGCTGAGTGATTTTTAATGCTAGAAAACTCCAGACCACCTCCATCTCCTATCTAAAAGAACAGAGTGCAAAAGCAAGATTTGTTCTATTGTTTACTAAATAACACTCAAAATAATGTGCTGTCATCAGCACAAAAGGTTCATTCAGGTGTCAAAAAATATATACTGTGTCTACACCTACCTGTTATTTTGATTGAATCGACTAGTTCAATTAAAATTTAAAGTCCAGGGCCCTCCCTCGTGGCACAGTGGGTTAAGCAATGCACTATGAAGCAAACCGTAGCCAGTGCAGCACGAGTTTGATCCCTGCCCCTAGCTGAGGAGGTGATCCACATGGTGCAGCAGACTCTCCTGCCTCGCCCACTGCTCCCTCAGCAGTGTATTTCAGATCTGCCTGTTCTGTTCCCCACTCTGTCTGGTGGATTCTATCATCCCCCGCACCTCTGGCCTGTACCCCAGTGCTTGTATGCATGCATGCATAAATAAATCTTTTTTAAAAATGTAAAGTCCAATCATTAAGTGACAAACTTACATCATACCAAAATTACATCAACAGTTGTGAGGTCCTGTTGTATCAAATAACTAATGAGAAGAGCAGATGGTTATCTTTTCAGCTGATGACATTTTACCAGGAGATTTCTACTTGGGTCACTGACAGTTTTGCCAGAACAGATGAGTTGTGGATACTGAAAACAAAAGATGAGCAGTAGTAAAGCATCTTTAACCATTAAAGAAGCACCTAGAACTAAAATCAAATTGCATTTTTATTTGCTTTTAGGGGTGAATACGTTACCACCAACACATGTCATGATAGAGGAAGTTAATGCAAGAAAAGAAAACAAGCACACTGGGTAAGTTATGCAGACTTTTTGAGTCATAACTAAAATTGGTAAAATTAATAGGCAAAGGAAGGAGAGCTATATTGCAGAAATGAAAAGCACCTGAGACTTGGAAGGGGATAGGATACCCCAGTGAAGAAGAGAGGAAGGAGAAGTTTTAAAGTCCCCAAGTCAACACATCAGACCATGGTCATCTAGCACCACAGAGCGTTTGGATTCTAAGTCAGTAATATTAACCTTCATCTACAAGATACATTATTCCACACCTTACCCATTATCAGCAGCAAATATTGGGTTGTCAGGAAGGTTATGAGATATATAGTTGTATTTGTCCTCTCTGACACTGGAAGACTTCCCTCATTCATTCATTCAACACATGTGTACTCAGCTTTATTGTTTTTTCCTGTGACTCTCAAGCAGCAATCTAGCAATCTAAGAAGATTTGTTGCCAAATCTACCCATCACCTGTTTTTCACTTTCATATTTTTGCATGGTTGGAAAAGAAAGAGATTTTGTGATATATGAGAATTATATGAAATTCAAATCACAATGACTATTAAGTAAAGTTTTATTATAAATTCACAAACATGGGTTAATTTACATGTTGTCTATGGCTGCTTTTAAGTTGCAAAAGCAGGAGTTCGATAGTTGAATTAGAGACCATAACATGGTCCTCAAACCTTATTTACCACCTGCCTTCTTGCAAAATAAGGACCTTGACCCTCTTCTCCAGAGGAGAGGTTCCCACTGTGCTGTGGTGTTTGGCTACCACTCTGGGGTCAGGCTACTGGAAGGAGAAGGCCAGCAAATTAGGGAGACTTGAGGCCCCTACTCTCACTTCTAGTCTCATGAAAACATCTCTGGTTTTGTCTATTTTATTGTTTTGGTCTTTGGTACAAATTTCAACCTGAAAAAAGAAGATGCTCTGTGATTAAAAAAAAAAAGTATATAATCACTATATTTAAGAAACTTGTTATCACCTCTCTTATTCATAAGTATTTCCAAATTTAATGAACGTTGATATACTTGTCCAGTTACTAAATCCCAAAACAATAAAAACATTTTAAATATTTCTTCTTTATCCCTAATCTAGAATTTGACTCATTTCCCAATGGATTTCTATTGTACAATAGATAATTAAGTAGAGTTACTCAACGTAAGAGCTTCTTATCACATAGATCAGCCAGTGATTTTAGGGACTAATACAAACATGACAAGGAAATCCATTTGATTGACTTTTGTAACTTTCTACATTATAGAAATCTAGTAAAAATTGAGTTCTAGAAAGGTTTAGGAATAGTAAAATATATTTTCCTCTAGAAATTGCTAATCATTTGACAGAAGAACTAAAGTAATATTAGAGGCATTACCAGTTTTTGAAATAATAATATAATATCTTTTCAAAAAGCCCATCTTTTATATGTGGAGCATAGAGAAAACAAACTATGGGTTTGAAGTTCGAAGACCAAGTTTTGAAAGCTGACTATACCACTGGGGCATCCAGAGCAGGAAGGAGGGATGAGAACAAAGAGGGAACACAATGAACTATGATGATGGACCATGGGTGATGGGGGGACAAGCGCACTACACTAGGAACACTTGGGGGAATCCTATACTTTGAAACCATCACCAATATTTTAATCCAATGTCACCTAAATTATAAAAAAAATAAAGAGCCCATCTTGTATTTAAGGAATCAAATGACACCATTAGAGAGCTATGGAGGGAAGAGTACAGAAACCATCCCAAAGTTTGTAATGTTGTTATTTACTTTTGGTATTTTTTTCTATGATCATCATTATTTTATCTTTTTGTCTCCCCTTTATCCAAATCCTTCTATCATTAAGGTTTGGCTTGTGCTACTGCAAAGCTTTAGAAACAGGTTATATCGAATACATAGACGAACTCCTGACATTTATGGGTGCAAAACCCAACCTGTTCTCCATCTTCCTGACGGATCCACTCCTGGCTCTCACCATGTTCTTTGGCCCATGCACGTCGTACCAGTTTCGCCTGACTGGCCCAGGAAAGTGGGATGGAGCCAGAAATGCCATCATGACCCAGTGGGACCGAACATTCAAGGCCACTAAAACACGAATTGTAAAAAAATCCCCATCTCCCTTTGCTAGCTTACTTAAAATCTTTAGTTTTCTGGCTTTGCTTGTGGCCATTTTCCTGATTTTCCTATAAATAAAATAATTCCTAAGTGGCTTTTCAGATGCAAGGAACAGGTTTATAGTCTTAGGTCCTGATTCCCCCACTGCAAGAGCATAGCTTTCACAACTGTAAACCAAATCTGAATAGTGAAGCCTACCCCTGTCCTTAGCAGGGCTACCACTAGTTTTCCTGAATTTCTCCCAGCATCTCCAACTGCTTCTAATGCTAGAAAATGACCACCAAGATTTGTGTGTATTTGAAGGCTGCTAGAAGCTTCCAGATTCATTTTAGAAGAGAGCTCTGTTCCAGACAACACACTGAGCAATCATACTTCCTTCCTACAGAAACTATTTTCATAGATCTAAATTAAAACCCCTACTCCACAAAAGATTTGGTTGTACTAAAATGTGATCTTTTGGTATCCAATGATTAAAAAAGTAGAGACATCTAGAAGTGTTTTTATTCTCTTTCAAGAATTGGGGGAATGATGAGGGGAAAGAGAGAAGTGGGTTCTCTATTTGAGGTATCTATTCATAACACCCATATAGAATAGGGAATTCAGTGTTTGTTGGGTGTTTCTAAAACAATGTGCCTGCCTACAAGTGTTTGTTGCCCTTTAGTGCAATCCACAACAAAGTGGGCTGCTCTAACCAGATGATAAAGACTCAAATCAGATCTGCTCCATAGAAAACAACCACCACTGCCTTCTCTGGGGACTGATTTCCGACAGCCAAAGGAAGCGATCTCCTGCTCAGGTACTCTTTTACAACAGCTGCCTCCTCTTAAAAATCAATCAAGTTCAAACGAAATTCATAAGAGAACAAGGAGAGCTGAGAAGTATTTAATAGAGAAAAAGTAAGGAGAATGGAAAAGCAAAGCAAAAGGAAACACCACATCAAAAGCAGTTTTTGACCAAACTAAAACCAGCCCTTGGTTCTTGCACAGTTAAACCTGATTAGATTGTAACTCACAGGCAAAAAGGGTTTTGCGTTCACTTCACCTCATTGATAGGCTTGGATGGTAAAGTCAGGTGGCACATGGCTCTCACACAGTCCATGTTTGCATCGGGGAGTGGATTCCAAATCTGGAAACAGGAAAAAGTGAAGTCTACAGGGAAGCATATAGATGCAGGTCAGTCTGCTCTTTTATTTTTCCATTTTAAAATTTTCCTCCTGATATTTTACTTCTTAATATTTATAATACTGTGATTATAATAAGAAATACACATTTCATTTTCATCTCATCCCTGGCACAGAACTAAAACCCTTGGCATCTCTTAAGTGATGAGAACATGAAGGTCTTTTATTACGTTAATGGGGTGAACTTGGTATTCCCCAAGGGCAGAGAAAGAACCATGTGATTAGAGGGTTGAAATTTTCATTCCTATCCTACATTCCCATCCAGGGAAGGGGGAGAGGCTAGGGGTTAAATCAGTTACCAATGGCAAATGATGAATTGATCATGACTATGTAATGAAGCCTTCATTAAAAACTCAGAAGTATGAAGTTTGGAGAGCTTATGGGTTAGTGAACATGTGGAGATTCCAGAAGAGAACTTGGAATCTGTTTTTTCCTACATACCTTGCCCTAAATATCTCTTCCATCTGGTTATTCCTGAGTTACATTGTTTTATAATAAACTGTTAATCTAGTATATAAAATATCTGAGTTCTATAAGCCTCTCTCACAATTTAATCAAGGAGAGAGTCATTGGAATCTCCAATCTACCACTGATCTCAGCACAGGTGACAACCAGGACTTGCAATTGGCATCTGAAGTAGAAGGGGAGGTTGTCTGGTAGGACTGAGTCCTTAACCTGTGAAATATGATGCTTTATCTGAGAGTTGAGTTAAATTTTAGGACACCCAACCGATGTCCAAAAATGATTTGGTATTATAGAGGGAAACACCCACATACACACTGGAATTGGTTGCAGAATCCTTAACATAGACACTCCATGGAAAAAAAGTGCTCCACCAAATATAATCTAGATTAATTCATGAAATGACATTTTAGCATCTCCCATGAAGCTGGCTATGAGGAGTTCCACTGCCCAAAGTAAAATAAGGCAAGGGAGGGGAGTCCAGCAAAATGGTGGCAGGGTGAAGCTGCTGTGCTCACCTCCACTGTGTACTCAAACTAAATTGTAGAAGACCAAAATCAACAGCCCTTGAAACAGCTACAGCATACAGTCATGTGGCCTCTCTCCCACCTAAGGCCTCTGCTCCTGTGTGTGCTAGGCCCCTCTGTGCACCTATGTGTGTGTGAAAGATTCAGAGCAGGCACTCCCGTGTGACTGCCTTGGGACAATGGCCCACATCATAGGTGGCCTGGAACGCGTAGGTAGCCTGTAACTGATTGTGTGGTCAGAGTCCAAGACGATCCGGAAGTAGCCTAAAATTATACCAAGCACCTGTACAAAAAGTATGCCCTGCTTGTAAGGCCAAAATGTCCTCCCCTGTTCCCTATAGAATTAATCATCACCTTTAATCCCTTTAAAGTCCTTTTACCCAAAAAATTGAATGCCCTTTGTCTCCCTGGACCCTACTATTCCTACCATTGTCATAAAATCAATCATACTTGTGTATTACTGCTAATAAATAACAAGAGGACAGCTCCCTGGGCAACAGTGGGTAGCCTTGTAAACCTGCTCCGCGACTCGTATCTGTGCGTCCCCATAAATGTGCTGATATGTCTGTGACTGCCAGACAGTAGCAGCAAAGGTCCAGCAGAAAAGAGAGGAGAAAACTTTAAACTGTATTCACAGTAATACCATGGCAGTAAAATTCAAAAGAAGGAAGGGAAAAGCCATATGAAGCCTCCTCACAGTTGGTGACAGAAGGACACACACCCATATTGGGACTGTGGATACTCAAGCTCCGTGCTAGATAAAGGGCTGCAAAGAGCAGGCAACCAGGACAAAGAGTGAACTATTGGATAGCTCCAAAAGCAGGCATTCATTTAATATATTTAAGTTTTGATTACTCGCTTGAGCTTGAAACTCTCAATATAGAACAGAGTCAAAACTGATTGGGAGGGACAGTTCAGATCACCTGTGTCTCCTTACAGAAAAGACTAAACACAAGGGACTATCGTGATGGTACATAGGTGAACTGGTGGTGGAAATTCTACGGGGACTACATCTGAAAAAGAAAGCAAATATGGGCCTCCTGGTGGCACAAGGGGTTAAGCACCACACTATGAAGCATCCACAGCCACTGCAGCATGAGTTCAATCCCAAGCCAGGAAGCTGACATACATGGTACAGCAGACCTCTTCTGCCTCGCATGCTGCTCCTCTCAGCAGTGCATTTCAGTTAATCTGCCTGTCTGTTCCCCACTCTGTCTTTAATGAATGAATCTCACACACACACACACACACACACACACACACACATCTCTGGCTTGTACCCCAGTTCTTGTATGCATAAATAAATAAATCTTTTTTTAAAAAAAGCAAGTGTTGTAAGAAAAAAAAGAAAACAATTAAGAAAAGACTATTATTTGCAGCCTGGAGTTGTGATATTTGAAATGCCTTCCCGCTGCTGGTCAAATCCAAGACATAGTAGAATGCTTTCACTAAGAAGTTAGGACCTGAACCTTAACAATAGATACAAGTAAGTTAGGACCTCAACCTTAACAATAGATGTAATTACCCAGAGTAATGTTCTATAATAAAAAGAAGAGTAAACAACTCTCAGTGTGTGACCTTGTCTCAACTACAATCTGCCCAATGCTGCATTTATTTCTAAAAAGTAGCCTATAGGTGGAGGCTGGCACCAGACTATATGAGACATTTAGACTGAGAGTCGGCATAGAAGCGGGGATCATGGTGGAACCTCACCACACAACTCTGGTACCCACAGCACAATAGTAAGCTGACAGTCTTACTGTGAACCCCTGACAGTCACTAGAGGTGATCCATTAGTGCCCTAGTGCCCCGGTTCCTTTTGGTTCCTTTCTATGCATTAATTCTGGCCAGTATCCGTTCTCTGACCACTTGAACAAGTGGAAAAGCAGTATTCCTATATTCCTATTATAACCTATAAAAATCAGAAAGAAGTGATAGAAGAACTCATCACAAATGCTGGAGCAAAAAGAGAGAGAGAGAGCTCTCAATTCAGCAGAACAGCAAAATATGCCCAAAAAGGAGTTGAAGGTATGACATGGGGGAGAGGGGAGGAGGGGAAAAGAGAAAAAGAAAGAGAAAATTCCAAAAGGTTAAAAATGAAGTTAATAAGTGAAGGATATATTGATATTCAATAATGAAACAGTTTTTCAACTTTTCTGTGGACTTCATATTTTTCAAAAGAAAAAATTAATTTGTCACCAACAGATTACATATAAAAATCTGGATTCGCAGTTTCTACTGAAAAGAGCTGAATGTCCTGCAGTTGAGTTCATAATCTTAAATAGTGCCATTTAACTGAGTCTAATACAGTCAATGTGCTCTTGTGACAGATGTTTCTGGCTCTCTCACCTCATCAGGATTACCCCCATGGGCATTTGCATTTATGCTCCTGGTGTAGAACCTGTTCAATGAAACTAAGATGTCCTTCACTGCAACTTTTTCAAGGAGAAGGGAAAAAAAGATGGTGCCTATTTAGCATTCTATTATTGCCACCGATTTTGTAATTATTCCTCTCTTGTGTACTAAGTTAATATCTAAAAATAATTTTGTTTTCTCAAACACATTTTACCAAGTCCTTCAGCTGACCCTTTCTGCAAGGATAAAACTACTTAAATTCCTTATAAATTCTAAATTTTAAAATTATACTCTAGGACTAGAGAATTCTAGATATGGAAGAAGTTAATGCGATGATAGTCACCTAAGTTACCATCTCTTTTGGACAGTTCCTGTGATGGTGGCAGTCAGGATTTATCTCATACACTACTGATGGGAATATTAACTGATCCAGCCTTAATATAAAACAGTTTGGAGGTTTCTCAAAATAGTCATAATAAATCTGCCTTAAATCAAGGAAAAGAATAATAACAATTTAAAAAAATCAACAAAAACAAAAAGACAAGGACAAATCAGAAACACTTTGTGGGGGAAGGTGGGAATGGGATGAGGGCAGACAGAGCACAAGGGACTGAGGTGATGGTGCACTGGTGAAATGGTGGTGGGAAATCCATGGGGACCACAATTGATGTCAAATATATATAAATAAAGAAACAAATAAAAACTAATAATAGATCTGCCTTATGATCTAGCAACTCCACTCCTGTGTACCTATTCAAAGAACACAAAAACATTAATTCAAAGGGATAGACGTACTCCTATATTCATTGTAGCATTATTTGCAATAGCCAGCTTATAGAAACAAGTGGATTAGGAAGATGTGGTATATATACCCACAATGGAATACCCTCAGTGATATCTTATTGCATTGACAACATAGCACTGACAAACAGGAGTTAGGGAACAAGCTGTATAATGCAAGATGCTGACGAAACAGCAAGATCGTGGCTTTTTTATTGATAGAGTAACCATACAGCATACAAGAGGACAAAAAGAAAAGGGAGGGGTGAAACTAGAAAATGTGCTGTTATCTGTAGTATCAGGGGCTGTGAGTCTGTCCAGGCACTTTGTAATTGAAATCAAGATCCCCAGCCATGATTTCAGCCTTATCAACAAGGCATTCCATCGATTAGCTTTTAGGGTCTCCTGTCATACATCAATCAACAGCACCCCAGGTGTCCCCAGACATACCTCATGATGCACAGCCTTCCCAGGGTGATCAAGCTTTCTGCTCTTGATTTGAAAGGCATCTTGTATGGTTTGGCTCCTATGACTGATTTCTGGGCAGTTTTGACCTTGTATAGGAATGCAGAACTGCAGGTAACAAAAAATGGTGGCCGAACAAGCGGCTTAGGACTAGCAGACACACAATATAGTTTTTCGAAGGTGAAATCTTGCTATTTGTGAAAACATGGATGGAACTGGAGAAGAGTATGCAAAGCAAAATAATTCAGAAGGAAAAGGCAAATTGTGGAGGTTTTGTTCATGTGTGGAGTAAAAACAAAGAAACAGACAAAACTAAACATGACAAAGGAACAGACAAAACTAAATGAAAAACAAAAACCTTAGAAAGGTGACTTCAGAATTGAGACAATGAAAAGGGAAGGGCGGAAGTGTGTTGTGTAGGGGGAAGACCCAATGGATTGTGGTGGAAAATGATTGGTGTTCAGGGTGGGATGGTAACAGATATTTGACAAGGTGTAAACCTATATCCCTAAGTCATACACAGTGCTGTAAATCAATGTTACCACAATTAAAAAAATAATAATGTTAAAAAAAAAAAAAAAGAGGGTTTAGAAGTTTCCAATGGACAGTGATTTTGAATGACTTGGCGCCCTCTAAAGACAACAATAAGAAAAGCAGTCACCCACCACGTGCTTCCCTTTAAGTTTTAGAACTTTGCCTGAACTTTGACCTGCGGAAGGGTGGGGAAAAGGGACAGAGTCATTCACTTCCATCCAATCCAAAAGCTATCATCTAACTCGTCACTTAACCCTCCCATAAGATCACGGAAGTATCAAGATTGTGTCCCACACTTTTTCTAGTCCTCAGTAAGTATACTTCCTGCTGTCACCATTATCACAGGAAAGACAAGTGGGCTTTGCTTTAAACTGATAGCACCTTGATCAAGTCAGCATTCCTTTATTTTTCTTTGAAACAAAGAGCTCAATTTTGAGAATTTTTAAGACACACAAAAAGAGTTATTGGAATTGAGAAATACCTTAAGTCAGATTATCTGCTCTATGCCAACAAGGTAAGTGTACTGAATTCTTTTACATGGGGAAATTTTTTCAAAAGCTGTTTTTGCAGAGTATTGTTGGCTTAAATAACTTGAAGCAAGCAAGATCCAGTGAGTTTATTAGAGAATCAAAACTGAGGACTAGCACCTAGGAACAGCCTATAGAGAGCCTTGAGAAAGCTGCCCAAATTCTGATCTTCTCAACGAGGAGTCTATACAGTTTTGTCCAGAAAAAAATTTCAAGGATTTTTGCTTAAAAAAAATATCTGGGCAGACACTTAACACATCTATCAGATGTTGTCTATGCATTAAGAAAAACAAAGGACTGATAAAATTTACCCTAGTTTTTTAGTGTCTTATGTTTTGGGAACTGGGAAATTTAACAGAGATGTATCTTGGAGTTGATGTTCTTTGGAAGTTACTGATTTATCTGGAGGAAGCAGTTACCAAAATGCTGCTTTTTCACAAAGATAGCATCTTTTTTCTTCACAATCAAACTCACTGTGCCCTGATTCTTGGCAGGTGCCCCTAGTTGGGGCTAGGGAAAGGGACACCCACTTAAGTAAAGCTTTGGTTAACAGTATGAATTTTCTCCTCTGTGGCTATATTCCTTAGGAATGAGTGTCATTCTCTTCTCAAGGCCTTAGGATTAACACAACAGAATTAAGGAGAGTCAGGAAGCCAAACAATGTTGTAGCAAATGAAGTGATGTTTTAGGAAGAAGGCACCCAAAAGGAAAGCATTGTTGAGAACAGAATCATGGGACTTTCTGTGAAAGTCTAGGCTCACCTCTGACTTCATCCTGTGGCTGAGATGGGAGTCTGAGGTACTGGACAACACAAACTCCTCCACTGGTGAAATGATAGGAAAAACTGTTACAGAATAAAAGCATTGGTGGGGTGGTCATCAAAAATATAAACAGATCAAATTCCACTTTCAAATAAATCATAATTAATAACATGATTTATAAATCACTCTAGTCTCACCAGGTCTCAAAAATGATGTCTGTATTTGTTGCTCTGTCAGGGATCAGATGGGGCTTTCTTGTTGTTCAAAAGTCCAGTTTAGAGGATTTAGAAGGAGAAAGACAAATACCAGATAGTTTCACTCCTATGGGAAATATAAAGAAACAAAGGAATAGACCAAAAGGAAACAAAATAAATCTAGAAGTCTCACTGCAGAATTGAGACTATCAGCTGGCAAAGATGTGCGGGAATAAAGAAAAGAGAGGGCCCCATGGATTATGGTGGATTATGGGTGTTGTGGTGATAGGTGCGATCACAAATATTTGCAGAGGTGTAAATGTTATCCCTAAAAAGTATAGTATACAGTGTTGTAAACCTAAGTTAATCAATCATAAATAAATTAAATTTTAAAAAATAGATGAGGGCTCATGTCTACCAAGAAACTAAATGTAAACAAACTTTGAGCCCCAAAGAACCTTATATTTGTAGCACACCTTATAAAGAGTTCATTTGCACCTTATATCCTTTCAAGCCCACAATATTTTCTTCTATCTTGCAATTCACATCAATTTTTGGCACCAATTGTTTGACATCCAGATACAAAAACTAGTCTTTAGAACCAGAACAAAGCAACTAAAAAACAACTAGAAGCTTCTATTTCATAAATGTGAAACCAGTCTCACTAGGAAATCAAGAATGTTGTCCAAGTATATGCAGCTGGTTACAAGCAGAAGCAGAACTGGAACTCAGATTCTTCAATTTCTAGTTCACTCATTAACTTCCTTTATTGATTTGAAGCATAATTTTTACATAGCTGGCCCCACTTCAAAATGTTTAAGCCCCAAATATTACATAATTTGATGAGGTGCAGATACTCAATTTGGTTTTGCTGCCTCTACCATCTCTAAATTGGTCTGTAAAGGACAAAATATTTTTCCCAGGAAAGACACAGCTCACTCTGTGCCTCTAACTAGGTCTGAGGCATAGTTGAACAGTCCAATAATGTCTCCAAACACTGCATCAGAACACACTTCTATTATAGGATGTACCAGATGACAGTTTGTATGTCGGCCTTTCTCCATATAGAGGCATCTACTTAGAGCCAATCATTGTGTCCTTTTATATTAGTATTATTTAGTCACTAGATCTCATCATCTTTTGAGCTCCCACACATGACTTGGAACGCACACTTAGAAACACCCAGATTATATCAGCTGAATGAATGAATGCAGCCAATCTAATACATTTTGCATTTCACCAATTCCATTTCTCTCATTTTATTCTTGCAAAGACAGAGAACAACAGAGATCTTCCAAGTCCAGATTCCTCTCGAGTGGCCTGAAAGTTCAAGTATTGTTGTTGGTAGAGGTCTTTTGTTTCTGCTTAGAAGCTGTCTGAACCTCCAATTCCTCAGCACTAAGGAAGTCACAGGTATGTTTTCCTCTGGTAGTTGCAGATGTGCCAACATGTTCATGGGGACACGCCGAGATATGAGTCGTGGAGCACGTTTGCAAGGCAAGACACTGCTGCCCGGGGAGCTGTCCTCTTGCTATGTATTAGCAATAATACATAAGTATGATTGACCATGCTTACAACGCTTACAATGGTAGGGAGGCAGGGTCGAAGGAGACAAAGGGCATTCACCTTCTGGGGAACAGGACTTCAAAGGAATCAAAAGTGATAATCAATTCTATAGGGAAGAGGGAAGAACATGTCAGCCTTGCAAGCAGAGTCTTTTAGTGCAGGTGCTTGGTATAATTCTGGGCTGCTATTCCCAGACCGTCTTGGACTCTGACCACACAATCAGTTACAGGCTTCCTAGGCATCCCCGGCCACCCATGATGTGGGCCATTGTCCCGAAGCAGTCATACGGGAGTGCCTGCTCTGAATCTTTCACATACACATAGGTGCACAGAGGGGCCTAGCACACATAGGTGCAGAGGCCTTAGGTGGGAGAGAGACCACATTTATTTTATCTGTGTGAGCTGTCTTTCCTAAGAAGAGTAGAGGGACGGGGCCTCCCTGGTGGCACAGTGGGTTGAGTGCCACACTGTGAAGTATCCCCCTGCATAGCAATGCGAGTTCAATCCCTGGCCAGGGAGGTGACCCACATGGTGCAGCAGACCTCTCCTGACTCGCCCGCTGCTCCCCTCAGCAGTGTACCTTAGTCAATCTGCCTGTTCTGCTCCCCACTCTGTCTCTAGTGAATCCTTTCACCTCCCGTGACTCTGGCCTATACCCCAGCTCTTGTATGCATAAGTAAATAAACCATTTTAAAATAATAATAATAAAAGGAAGAGTAGAGGGAAGGAGGGAATTAAGTAGTTAGTTAATGTGATCAAAGCAAAAGCTACATTGCAGTCTTCAGAAGCCCAAATTATGAAATCAAGAAAAACTGGTTATAAATCTCCATGACACATATTTCCTCCAGTCCCTGCTGAATAGCACAGGTATTCTCATTTCCATCTGGCCCCATTTTGGATGCCAAAATATTCCATGTCTCTTTCTGTGGAGACTTGTCTCTTTCTTTGGGGACTCTGTTCTGTATTGCAATCAGTAAATCTTGCCTCTCTGCAAGGTTAAGAACTGCCCCCTCGATGTAGCATGTTTGTTTTGTGGCAACACCAGTGCCTCCATGACCAGCTGTTCCTTAGGACTCTAGCTGTGTTGAATAAAAACTAAGGTTTTTGCTGGCTTCATTTTCTAAGGTTCAGAGAGGCTTGGTGATGGCAAAGAAGCTAAATTTGATTGAGCACTTACTATGTAGCAAACACACTTCTAAAGCCCCTCCAAAATATATCAGTCATTTAATCTTCACAACAAATCTTCAAACTAGTTGTTATTGTTACTGCTATTCTGGTGTTACTGATGAGAAAAAAATAAAGTCTATTACTAAGCCCAAAGTTACACTGTTATTAAGCTAGCATTTAAACCAAAATAGTATGATTTCAGAGCCTGCATTCTTAATTAAACTGGGGTTCTACCTCAGATCAAAGTTGAAAGGAGGATATTTATATTACTATAAAGGTTGGGCTCCCTTCCAGCTTTGTCATAAACAAATAAAAAAGCTCTTTCTACCTTCCTCTAGCAGAGTCTACTATGGCCAAGCGAGTTGCAGTGATTGGAGCTGGTGTGAGTGGCCTGTCCTCTATCAAATGTTGCTTGGATGAGGACCTACAGCCCATCTGCTTTGAAAAAAGCAATGACATCGGGGGACTGTGGAAGTTTACTGTGCGTAGTTCATACCATCACACCCCCCAACCACAATGCTGGCCATTTGTGGTAACTTTAGCCTACCTAAGTGATCAAGTGAGGGAGCAGCTCACTGCAACAACATGAGGAAATGCAGTGTGCAGCACTAAAACTACGCAGGATGCAGTCTGATAGGTGATGAACCTTGAGAATTGGTAAGAAAAAAGCAGGGACTCAGAAGAGAGAGGGAGATAGAATTAAATGCAATAGACAAACATGGTATTAGAAGTTGCAGTGTCACATCAGGTAAGCTGAATATCTTTGATGAATATGGATCAGAGTAGAACCGAATGTTATTCAGATCTTTGGAAAGACAACTGCCAAGGTAAGGCAAGGACCCAGATGTTGAAAGGTTTGGGCGATAATTTTCACTTTATTAAAACACGAAGAACCCAGTCTCTGATCAATCCTTCTTAGGAGTGGAATCTGCAGAACAGACAGTTATGCTCAGAGTAGGTCAACATCAGTTAACCTGAGCATGATTAATGTGTGACTGAAAGTAGTTAAGTGCCTCATGCCTAGGGCATGTCCTAGTTACTGGCAGTAGCAGGGTCTTCAGTGAGAATGAAAAGATCTGCCCCAGGGGTGTGATATAAGGTATCGGAAAATTGGAGGACCCAGTACTAAATGCTTCAGGAGGAAGAGAGGAGCAACATTATGGTAGCTCAAAGTAGGGAAGATGATTTCAAATTAGTAGAAATGAGGGAAGTCTTCATAGAAGGGGTGGCATTTGCCAGTCTTTGATGGGTGATGAAAAAAACTGAACAAACAAATGTTTGTAAGTAAAAATGGTTACAACCCTAGGATTGTAGTGTCCTAGAAAAAAGTCTGGCATACAGGTATACTCATTAAGCCACCAAATGTAAATGAAAAGAAAATATTGGGTCTGGATTGTGTGATTTCTGCTATTTTGACACCATGGCTAATATGGCTCCTTCTGCTACATTAACATTATATAGACTACTTTTAGAAAATAATATTGAGATTTTTTTAAAGAAAAAAAACAAATCCTGACAGGTCAACTATTAAATTTTCTGTGTAATTTCTTCCAATCATATATCTATTACCATTTTTTTAAGAATGCAATTATGGTATTGATTTTCATTCATACAGTAAGTATTTATCATGTCCCTCTACATGATGGGGAGAAAGATAGACAGACCCTCTGCTCTCCCTACAGTCTAGTGGGGAACAGAAATAGTACCATTACATACCAGTATAATGTGATCAGTTCTGTGTTAGAGTTACATTGTGTATCACTTAGTGACATTTCAGTCAGTGACAGATGCCATCTACAATAGTGGTCCCAATATGCTATAACACATAGCCTAGCATGCAGTAGGCTATGCCTTCTAGGTTTGTAACATACTCTCAGGTCTTCATACAATGACAAAATAGCCTTAAGATGTATTTCTCCGAATCTATCATGTCATTAAGGAATATATGACTATACAAAGTGCTGTGGGACCAGACGGCCACCTCACACAGATCTTACGGTGGATTGAAATCTTCTTAGATGTTACAGCCAAGAAAGAGACATGAAGAAGAAATAGAAATTTTCTTTAGCCCCAAAATGTTCATTGATGCCTTTAAAATATTTTTTTTTGTTTTTTGAATGACAGAATGAGCAAGACAACGACTTGAGGAATCTGTGAGAAAACTAAGGTTGCAGATATGCAATAATTATTTTATGAAGATTGAGATAGGACAGAGAAAGAGAAGGTTGGAAGACATGTAGATTGAAAGGAGTTTTGGTTTTGTTTTTTAAATAAAAGATCCCAGTATTTTAAGAATTGATGGTAAGGAGCCAATGAAGAGTGTTATTGAAAATATACATAGATAGTAAATAGAAAAGTGAGCAAGCAGTTCCCTGAACAGGACAAAGGAAGAGATCCAGAGCATGAACAGGGGAATTAACCATGAAATGCAGGAAAAAAGGTAGTCAAGATAGACTATGGGTTTCATGTTGAAGGGATTGTTTAAAGACAGTATGAGTCTTGGAGAGTTCCATTAAATTTGGTTACCTTCATTGTAGCCTGAGAAAGATACTGTTTTTAATCATTCTAATGCCACCAATGATTTGTGACAAGTATAGGATGAGATCCAATACTACGTTTTCTTGGAATTACAAGTGGAACAATGACAGCTGTGCAGCCCTCTCATCTGGGCTGGCATAAGCCATTGTGATTTCAGGTCTCTTTCTCATGTCTCTGCCACCCCTCCAGCTAACTGTGCTTTCACCTTAGGACACATCTAAAGATGGGATGACCAGGGTCTACAAATCATTAGTGACAAATGTCTGCAAAGAAATGTCATGTTACAGTGACTTCCCCTTCCAAGAAGATTACCCCAATTTCATGAACCATAAGAAATTTTTGGACTATCTCCAAGAATATGCTGAGCACTTTGACCTTCTGAAGTATATTCGATTTAAGGTAAGTCACCTTGAGTTATGGTAGACTGATAAATGGAAACTGGCCCATTCAACAGTCTAATGGAAACGGGATTCTAAAGTAAACATATCTTATTTTACCTCTACCTGAATGAGGCAGGTAACAAAGCCTCATCATTTCTCCTGCTGCTCACTTGTAGGCCCAGAAATTAGTAAAATACTGAATTTTCTGATTCCCTCTCTAAATCGAAGCTCTCATTCAGGATGATATTTATAATTTTTCTTCTGAGATGAAAGGAAAAAATGAATTTTGTACATGAAACTGATTGGGAAGCAATGACTAGAAATCTGAATCATAGAAATTATAATGTGTCAAACTCATTTTTCTAAATTTTGCCAAGGCATCAAGAATTATAATCCATCTCAGTAGGAATAAAAATTAACTACTTTTCCTTACAATGAAAGAGTTCAGATGTTTTGGATCCAGAGTCGATTTACTCTGCACAAGTTACTTAATTTCTCTAGGGACAAATAAATGAATCCTGGCAGACTTCATACCATGAGATTGACTCGTCAACTGGAAGTAACAAACATGGTCACTTTAACAGTCATTCCTGATCCCAAAGTGATGGATATAAAGCAACCATTTGCCTTCTTCTTTCAGACCACAGTCTGCAGCATAACAAAGCGTCCAGACTTTAGTGAAACTGGTCAGTGGGAAGTCGTCACAGACACAGAGGGGAAACAGGAAAGAACTGTCTTTGATGCTGTCATGGTCTGCTCTGGACACTTCCCGAATGCCCATTTACCTTTGGAATCTTTTCCTGGTGAGTCATTTCTATCTTAGGTTATGCCTGCTCTTCTTAAAGAAAAGCTTTTAACTTGTCATTGGAAATACTTCTAAATGATAATAACTTTATGTTCTTCAGAAATAATGTATACAAAATGAACGTGTACCTTCAAAATAATATGTATCTTTGGAAAATATAAAGCACTTTGTAAACGGTAGGTCTTACTATCATTAATATAAATGTTCATGTCATTTAAGTTTTAGATGTGTGTCTAATTCAAGTTCTGTGTTCATATAAATTCAAAACTATCAGCTCTATTATGAAAAAACACAGGTATTGCTTTTCATCATTGAATTACAGGTCAATTGAACCAAGAGTTCTTGTAATTCAGTAACCTAAAGGAAGTGAGAGTGTGAGAAAACTTGATAGATTTTTTTTAAGGAAACAGACCAGAATTATACATCCAAAGGACTATCTGCATCCTTTAAAGTAGTTACCCCTATAATAATCCATACTTTCTTAAACCAGACTATCATAACAAAGAATTTTAGAAATTCCTTTTTACAGAGACAAATGCTCTTGCTTCCAATGGCCCATTCTTTTTTATTTGCCCAGGATTCATCTCTTGAGGTTAAATGAGGATTACTAAAATATATTAAAGTACTCTTCTTCTGTCGCTTGTAAGTAACTACAAGGCAATTCAATAAATGAAATGGTACAACTTTTTTTTTTTTTACACAAGGGAAAAAAGAAATCAGTGAGCTGAGAGAACAGAGAAAAATAAAGTACATTTTCACAAGGCAGTAAATTATATCAAATTTAAATCACAAAACTTAAAAAAAGTGATTTGAAGGCAACATTACTACAGGAACCAATACTAAGGACTGAGAACACACAGTAATTGGATCATGAGTCTTTAATAGAAAATTTGCCCAATTGTGCTTTATTTATTTGTTTTACTTGGTGTTTGTAACCAAAATTATCCCTGAGGCCCAGGAATGGGGATCAGGGCCCATGAGTCACAATGTCACTGTGGCAGCCTTCTGGGCCGGTGCCTGCCATGTGTGGGGCAAGCAGAAATGGTGCAACTTTTTACGGAATGATAAAACTTTTAAAGAAGTGTGAAGAACAGTTTTCAAAGTTTAGTTCATCCAACCTCAAATTGTTGGGACTTATAAATGAAATCTCAAATTAACAAGATATCCTCTCAAAAAAAAAAGTGTTTACAATGGAATATTATGTAGCAATCAAAAAATAAACTCATGCAATTCACAGCAACATGAATGGAACTAGAAGGGATTATGCTCAATGAAATAAACCAGAAAGAAAAGGATAAATATTGTATGGTTTCACTTACAAGAGGAATGTACAAGGAAACAAACAAGGGACTAAGTGGAAAAAAATCAATTACAATAATTAAAAATCAAAATCAACTGACAACTATAAATCTGAGACATTCCCGAGGGGAGGAAAAAGGAGAAAGAACAAAATGGGTGAGAAGAGCACAAGGGACTATGGTGATGGTGCACAGGTAAATTGGTGATGGGAATTTCGTGGACACAAGAAAGTTTCACTGTAAAAAAATGAAAAATAATGTAAAATATATATAAATTTTAAGTGCTTAGAAATAGAGTAAAATTTGATTAATGACTTTGTAATTATGCACAAAATTAAGTCCAAATGGGTATTGGGCCCAATTGCTGGTCTAGAACTAAATACACAAAGGCACAGTACTAAATAAATATATAACCACTTCTTATTGCAATATTTCTATGTGGAAATGTATTATAAGTGTCAAAGATGTATATGGATGCTTTTGGAATAGCCTACTGTCATGTTTGGGATGGTTTACCCTGTACTCCTAACTACCTTCAGTCCCACTTACACTATAACTAGAGACTGCTAGTATAGACAGTCAACCAATAACCGAGAAACAAGCCTCCAAATAGTGACATAAAGTGTATAAATTGGCAGAGTTGGTTCTGGAACAGGGGGATGACTGCAATAAAAAATGCCTAATAAGAGAACCTCCTGAGTTTAAATATTTTTTATAAAAGGTAGCTTTCTACTAAATACAGCTTAAATTTATTCTTTGAGCAAATTAATAATGCAATTTAAAATGTACAAAGTAATCACAGTATGAACTTGAGAAAGAGAGAGGTAATGAAGACATAGAGGTTAAAGTTCAGAATCTTTTTGGAAGAGGATGACAGAACACAACATAGAGGTTCAAAGTCTAGAATCTTGCCTCACAGTGCTTGGAATCGATCCCAGCTCCCAACTCACGGACTGTGTGATCTTACAAAAATTGCATAATCCCTCCAAATCTCAGTTTTCATATATGTAAAATATGAGTGAAAATAATAAAGATCTCAATTATTATTTTTAAAAGCCCGTGAAATCACATATGCATGTTACTAAAATTATAGTAAAAAATGTCCCTTGGATCTATTGAGGTCAATTTATTCTGAGGGAAAGAATTATAATATCTTTCTTTCTAAAATGAACTATCTGTGTCCCTTGAAACACACCACCTCCAGAATTTGGGAGTGGAATGTTCTTCCCTCTATCTCTTAGTTCAATAGTTGGGTCTAAAAATAAACTGACAATAGGAAGAATAACAGGTATACAAGTAAATTCATTTGACATTACATATGGGGGCATCACAGGGGGAAAAATTAATTTCACAAAACCACCAATGAGATTTTTTTATTAATTTATTTATACATATTTAATATTAATTATAGTCCCCACGGAGTTCCTGCCACCATTTCACCAGTGCACTGTTACCTCAGTCCCTTGTGCTCTTTCTGCCCTCATTCCAGCCCCTTCCCTACCCCCCAACCCTCATGGTGCCTTTGAATTGTCTTTGTCTTTTGGTTCTTGTTGTATTTCTTTTTTTTTTTTTTTGATTGTTGTTCTTTTCCTTGAGCCCTATTTTTTGTTTGTTTGTTTCTTTATATTCCTCCTACTAGTGAAACCATCCGATATTTTTCTCTTGCCTTCTGACTTGTTTCGCTGAGCATAATTCCTTCTAGCTCCATCCATGCTTCTACAAATGTCTCTAGTTTATCTTTTTTAATTGCTGGACAGTATTCCATTGTTCCATTGCATATTCTTTGCTCCTTTGTCAAAGATCAAGTGTCCATAAATATGTGGATTTACTTCTGGACTTTCTATATGGTTCCGCTGGTCCATGTGTCTGTCTTTGCTCCAGTACCAAGCTGTTTTAATTACTATTGCTTTGTAGTAAAGTTTAAAGTCTGGGAGCGTGATACCTCCATTCCCCTTTTTATTAGCCAGAAGAGTTTTGACTAACTGGATTTTTTGTGTCTCCATATGAATTTCATCAATATTTGTTCTATTTCCTTGAAGAATGTCACTGAGATTTTTATTGGAATAGGGTTGAGTCTGTAAATTACTTTTGGTAGGATGGCCATTTTGATAATGTTGATTCTTCCTATCCATGAGCAGGGGATATCTATTTCTTCATGTCTTTTTCTATTTCCTTTAACAATGTTTTATAATTTTCTCTATATAGGTTTTTTGCTTCTTTTGTTATGTTTATTCCCAAGTATTTGATTTTTTTGGCCTCAATTATAAAAGGTATATTTTTCTTGATTTCTTCTTCTTCAGATTGGTTGTTTATATATAGGAAGGCTACTGATTTTTGTGCATTGATCTTGTAACCTGCTACTTTTTTTTTCCTGCTACTTTTCTAAACTGGTTGATTATTTTAACTAGATTCCCTGTAGCACAAATGAGATTTTATATAGTATCTTAATGTAGGGGAAATGGAGGAGGGACATGGCCAATTTGGGGGAAAGTAAATGGTTTGTAGAAAGATAAATGAGTCCTTCAAGAGTAAATATGAGATATGATCATTTGTGACAAAATTTCTTTGAATGTGGTATCAATTTCTAGTCAACTCTCCTGTCATTCAATCTTCTCTGGTTAAGGAAACTCACAGGAGATTTGTGATCATTGAGCTCCTTTAAAAGGAAAAAGCCTCTCTGCATTTGCTGTTTTTCAAGTGCTTTCAGCTCAATATAACAAAGTGACATACTTTGAGGTAGTATCCTGAACTCTTCCAGAGGAAAAATAAACATTTCAGACATCCTAGCAATCAAGAAAATAGCCTGAAGTAGTTATATGAGTCCATCAAGAAAATAGCAAGACATTACAAAACAAAGTCCTGGACAAAATCCAAATCATTTGGGAATAGATATAATTTCTGTCAATCTACTTTAAACCAAGTGCAAGAGAGCTACAAATCTCTTACATCTCTTCAGTGATTTAAAATGTTGTCAAAACCACTGACATCTGATTTACTTTCTGAAATTTCATTTCTTCTTTTCACCAATCACCACAGTATGTCTCACAAATAGCTTTAGAATTTCTGTTGAACATGAATATCTTACTCGGGTGCCTGAACTTCTCTCTGTATAGGAAATACTGGCTTTATTACTTCCGTACCTACCAAAAGATCCATGGAAAGTGTAAGCTTTAGCTACAAATTGTCACCACAACTACTTGAAGGTCAAACATTGTCACACATAGCACATCGTCTGGATTTGAAATTAATTGTATTTTATCTCTTTCTTGAATTTGTAATTGAGATTTACCAAATTGATTCCTTTTTTCCTTTTTGGCACTGCATTGACCAAACATTGTCTCAGAAAGATGTATACAATCTATGTTTCCTTGTGTCCTGCTCAAATATGCAATTATAAGGAGCCTATAATTTGCAAAGCATTGTGTTAGATAACATGAAAGATAAACAACTTATAAGCCAAGGTTGAGCCCTCAAGAAGTTCCTCTCCAGCAAAACCTCAATGAATGATTTGATGCCCCATTTTCTTTTTTTTTTTTAAGATTTATTTATTTATGCATACAAGAGCTGGGGTACAGGTCAGAGTCACAGAAGGTGAGAGGATTCACCAGAGACAGAGTGGGGAGCAGAACAGGCAGATCCACTGAAATACACTGCCGAGGGGAACAGCGGGTGAGGCAGGAGAGGTCTGCTGCACTATGTGGGTCCCCTCCCTGGCTGGGGATCGAACTTGCACTACTGTACTGTGGATGCTTCACAGTGCAGCACTCAACCTGCTGCGCCATCAGGGAGGCCCCTTGATGACCCATTTTCTACATATTCGGTACATACTCTGTTCTACCTTCTTGGAATCCTCTTAGTGCTTTCCTTGTCAAATTCCTAATCACCCTTCAAACTGCATCCTTAAAGAAGAAAATTACCTCCATAGGATGTCTTCCTTGGCTTAGTCTAGGTTAGACTCTCCATTGAAGCCATTATTGTACCATCTATAGTGGCAGTACAGTGTGACACTTGACAAATGAGATCCAGAGGCAGATGATCCAAGTACCAGGGCTTTGCTACTTACTTTATGACCTTGGGCTAGTTGTTTAACATCTCTGTGCCTCACTGTCAACATTAGCAAAGTTAAATAACGACATTGTCCACCCTATCCAGTACTATGAGGTTTGAATTAAACATTATGTATAAAGCCCTTAGAAGAATGTCTGGGACTTTCTGAATAAGACTGAATAAATTTTAGTTAGCTATTGTCTATTTACCTATTTCCCACTAGAAGATAAACTCCTTGAGAGAAAGACTGCATTTTATCCTTAAATCCATATAAACTTACAATAGTCCCTTGGGCTACATAATGTTGAAAGAACAGATTTTGTAGGGTACAGTTATTAGCCAACTGTGTTTTTTCTTGTAATGTCCATGCAGACCTAAGCTGCAGTATTTGCCCTTTTCCTGACACTGCATGAAAAATCAAGCAGTTTTCATGCTTCTGCTTATTCTAGATAATGAAAAGTCCTCTGCTGACTTTAAATCACCAGAAAATCTCATTTTCATAGCTAAAATGTTTTGTCTCATGCAATGATCAAAATTTGTAATACTTGTGATAGTGATTAGTCCAACTAGCTAGTGAGCTTGGCTTCTCCCTACCTCTACAAGCTCAACCTCCCACCAGACCCTTCACCCATCAACAACAGTTGGATTTTTCCAGAATTAGAGTCTGGGGAAAGACCAAAAGTAAGGGGACAGGAAGGTCTTTCTGGACTGGCACCAAACTGGTACTAGTTTTCTCAGATCTTGGCAGTATTTAAGGATTAATGCTTTATGGGGTGCTGTCATGGTTCCATTTCAGAGAGACGTTCCACTACTGGAGGTATCTCAGGGCAACCCTTGTTACAAGCCAACCACTTCAAACTCCTTAAACTCTAGCTTATCCCAGAGCCATTTCCATAAAGACTGTCTGCCATGGTCTCATTGTTTGTGCACATGGCTACCTTGTGCAAAGTAACTTGAGACTGGCATCAAACCAACTCTCTCCTATGTGACCTTCATCTGATTAACAGGAATGTGAACCTCATACTGTGAATAGCAGACAGAAAAACTCTCTTCCAGGGCATCTATCACCCCTTGCTGGTAGTTTCCATCACAACCTTTTAGGTTGTGTTCCATGGACTCCAAAGGTCAAGATCTTACAGTGGTCTCCTTGAAGCCCCCAGAACATGGCTCCATAACAAGGGGATAGAAAGCATCACAGACCTTTAACAGTTCCTCTCACAGAAGTCTCCAATTTCCATCCCCTGGCCATTTCAACACTAATCCCTCAACAAGGAGGAGGAGTTAAGGCTCACAAAATGGGTCTGCTTACACATTCTTTGCAAATTCTGCAGAATTTGTTTGACACCTCACTTGGAATGTGGCAACTAATGCATTTAGTTTTCTACTTTGGGGGCCCTCAAGGTGCAAAGAACCCTTTTTAAATATTGTTATATATAGTAGCTATTCACTGATGTTACTGAGTAGATGAATGAGTCATTAAGTAGTAGGAGGATACATGGTAGAGAGTTTCGTCTTCATATATGAAAATTTCAGAGGCACTTGAAATTTTGACTCAAGACTTTCAAGTCTAAAGGTTTCTCTCTGGTTCCTTGCCAGTGTTTCCTTTCACCAGTCAAGAGTGAAACAGAAGAGGTCTGCTGCACCATGTGGGTTAGCTCCCTGGCTGGGGATCAAATTTGTGCTGCAAATAGCTACATAGTGCTGAGACTTAACCCCTTGTGCCACCAGGGAATCCCCAATAGTGATACTTCTATTGATAGAATTTTAGGAGCTTGAGAGATTGGTCAGAAATAATGAACACATAAGAATCCAGCAGAATAAATCACAAAGTAAAATTAACATAAAGCAAAATATAACAAGTCTAAATCACAAGAATAATTACTGTATTTACAACAGAGATTGCCACAAAATTTCTTTTGTGAGAAATTTTAATTGAATTAAAATTCAAATTGTAAATAGATACACAAATGACAGGCAAAGGGAATATATCTGTTGGGTAAAATAACAAGCATCAAACAATCTACTTCTTGATGAGAGTTTCTGGGTAGCACATGAAATGCTTCTTACTGTTGTCTGCAGTGAGCTTAGTTCTCCTAAGTCATTGCTTTTAAAGAAAACATTCATATGGAATATAAGTGCTCCCATATGTTCGACAAAGCAAACTCTACCCAATCTGTATCTAGGCTCACAGCATCCAATGGTATAGGAGAGCATATGCTGGTTCTACCTCCTGCAATTATAAGTACAAGCAACAGACGGCCATTTTTCAGGGACTTCCTTTTTATTACAGACCGTATGCCTGTCTATCTGACAATCATAACTCTAGATACTTCTGATTTTATGATCCTCTTTTCCTTCCAGGAATCCATAAGTTTAAAGGCCAGATCCTACACAGTCAAGATTACAAGACCCCAGAAGACTTCCAGGGCAAACGTGTTTTGGTGATTGGTCTCGGAAACACTGGAGGGGACATTGCTGTGGAGCTCAGTCGAGCAGCTTCTCAGGTACATCATCCATGAATCCATGCCCCACTCCCACCATCACTTCTCGTGACTGGAGGGAAGTATTCAAAATGATAACACTTGCTGGCTAGTTGATAAATTAGGGGATGCCAGATGAGTAAAAAACCCCAGAGATCCTTAAAGCCACTGGTTATCCTCCCTAAACTGTTTTAAAATCTACACTTAACAGAACTGAACCACCTCCAAGAAGGGTCTAGGAAAATCATGTGGCTTCCAGGCTACTGGCATTCTCAGAGAACAAGACCAAATTTATACATTGCACCAACCAGGTCAATTGTTTTCTTTTATACTCTCCCTTTGTAATTACAGCAAACCTTCCATGTAAAAACAAAAAGGAGAGGATGTTTTCTGAACATCTCCAAGTTTTCTATTAGACATCATATTTACACCTGTTTTAAGATAAAAGACAAAATACCCTTATTTTGCCAAAGAAGTACACATCGTGGTTTTAAAGAGCCCCTGCAAGGATCCACAAGCTTGAAATATATTCCACTTTATCATGAATTATAGGAAAATGATTATATCTGGAGAGGATAGGGTTGTTTAATTCAGTTAAAATTGCATTTTCAAACCTTCATTTTAGATTCTTTTATTATTTACATGTTTAAAAAATGACAGATCAATAGCTCATATCTACTGGTATTGTAATTCTGTATAGCAAACATAATGAAAATAACAGCTATGTAGGTCACATCAGTGTAATTTGTGAAAATAATAACAGCAACAGGAACAGATAGTCATTTATAGATCTACATCTTTTGTTGTTATAAGACCATAATGTGATAAGAACATTTGAAACATGTTGAAGAAAAATACTATAAAATGATGAACATTTTATCTTTATCTTTATTTTATCTGTATTTATCTTTCTTGCCTTACTTATTTAGGTACTTCTCAGTACTAGAACTGGCTCCTGGGTTATTGGCCGCTCTTCAAATGGGGGCTACCCATATAATATGATGGTTACAAGAAGATGCCTTAATTTTATTTCACAAGTTCTGCCTTCGTGTGTACAAAAGTGGCATCAAGAGAGACAAATGAATAAAAGATTTAACCATGAGAATTATGGATTAAGTATTGCAAAGGGGTACTTAATTTTTTATTTCCTGATAAAATTATGGAATCAATATTTCTCATCTATTTTATTCAGAATACCAATGTTCAATAATTGTAATGCTGTGTCTGTCTATCCTATTCAGAGTTTATTTTCTTAAGACAATTTCCAACAGTATCTCAGTGGTTCTTAAAAATAAGGTATTCTTTCTCTGGTTACAAAAGTAATAGTTCACGAAACTAGAAGAAAATGGAGAATAAAATTTTTATTTCCATCCTGAAAATCAAGAAATTTAAATCAGCTTTGGAAAAATCTTAGAATGGTCATCATCTACTAGAATATCTACAGTATCAAGGAGAAAAGATGGCCAAACACTTTTAATATATTACTTAATGATTAGAAGTTTGAATTGCAAATAGAAATTCTTAGAATCATGTATTTTAATATACATCTGTAGAGAGTTGAACATTAGCAAACAAACATTTGAAATGCATGTTAAAGTCATGCATTCAACTCATATGGAAAATTGGTAGCACCAGATGGTTTAACATATAAATATTATAATGGCACTATATCTACAGTGGTTAGACTATGTTCATAATGAAAATAGCTATCAGTATGAAAAGATTCAGATTTTAAAATTTTTGTCCAAAAGTTCCTCACCAATTTTCTCTTTGATTGAGGCCTGGGTAAAGTGAGACCAAAAACTGATCTTCGGATGGATTTTCATGTATGTATCCTAATTCTCTGATAAAAACATTGCTCCAGAAATTCCTTCCAAAAGCTAGAAAATTTTAAAACCCATGCAGGAAAAACTAGGTTTAGTAATTTTCCATGTACCCATTACTGAGAGCAAGAAAACAAATACATTGTAGCTACAGTAAGTCAGGGAGACAATTTTCAATTAGACATTGGTCGATTCACTTGCTTGACTTGGCAGAAAATTTCACTGATTTGACCAAATGAATAATTTGCTGTCTCATAAATATTACTACAGTGAGTGTTCTTCTCTGTTTTCAAAGGAAAAAAATGAAGTTAATCATAAATGATGAGCTGCCAGTCTGTATCCTCTGTGGGACTGTGGCCATGAAAACCAGCGTGAAGGAATTTTCTGAAACCTCTGTTCTCTTTGAAGATGGGACAGTGGAAGAAAACATAGATATTGTAATCTTCTCCACAGGATACACAGTTTCTTTTCCTTTTCTTGAAGAACCTCTCCAAAGCCTTTGTGCAAAGAAGATTTTCCTATACAAGAAAGTCTTTCCCTCAAACCTAGAGAGGGCCACGCTAGCTATCATCGGCCTCATTAGCCTCACAGGCTCCATCTTAGCGGGCACAGAGCTCCAGGCCCGATGGACCACCAGAGTATTCAAAGGTACCTTGATATATAAAGGTCTATGTAATCAACTGACTCTTAAAATTAGTCCTCTATAGCTAAAAATCAAACACATTAACCTAAAGTAACAAAATATTCCCCTAAAAAGTGAATTCTTAATTTTATATATGTGTAACATTATGATGAGTATGTTTATATCGCTCATGTGACTGAATAGAGAGATTTTGACTCTGTAGATGGGATAAATTTGAACAACAGGACATGATCCTATTTCTCAGAATAACTGAAATGATTGGCAGCCTCAGAACCCTATTCAATTCTATTCTTGTCTAGTCTAGTCTAATGTATTTACTGTCTTTCCATTTATTGCTAAAAGTAGAATTTAATATTGCTTCCAAAGAAAGATGTTATGATGAGACATACTGCAAATAAAGTTCAGTTCTGAGGAGATTGTAACCTTTAGGAAATGCCTATGAGAAATATTCTAGATGGTGGGACTTTACTGCTGTCAGTTACCACAATGAGGATAATGAGGCCCAATCCCAGCTTTGAAATTCAGCTTTGTGAGGTCCTCTAAGTCTTTTCCTATCAAAAAGGACTTTCCTATCAAAGTCCTTTTTCCTATCAAATGGGAATAAAAAAGACTTCTTTCACAAGAATTTTGCAAACTGAATAATGTCTGCAAAGCAATTTGTCCATGGGCCTCCCTGGTGGCTCAAGGGTTAGTCTCAGCTCTATCAAACTATCACCAGTCACTGCAACATGAGTTCAATACCCAGCCAGGGAGCTGACCCACATGGTACAGCAGACCTCTCTCCTATCTCACCTGTTGCTCTGCTCAGCAGTATATTTCAGTCAATCTACCTGTTCTGTTCCCCACTCTGTCTCCGATAAATCCTCTCAAACACACACACACCCATCCCCACACCGCTAGCCTATGCCCTAGTTCTTGTATGCATAAATAAATAAATCTCTTTTAAAAAGCAATTAGTACAGGGGCCTCCCTGGTGGCGCAGTGGGTTAAGCAACGCACTATGAAGCAAACCTTAGCCACTGCAGCACGAGTTCGATCCTTGCCGCCGGCCAGGGAGGGGACCCACATAGAGCAGCAGACCTCTCCTGCCTTGCCCGCTGCTCCCCTCAGCAGTGTGTTTTAGTCAGCCTGCCTGTTCTGCTCCCCGCTCTGTCTCTGGTGAATCCTCTCACCTCCTACGACTCTGGCCTGTACCCCAGCTCTTGTATGCATAAATAAATAAATCTAAAAATAAATAAATTTAAAAAAAAATAAAAAGCAATAGTACAGTAAAAGGCACATAATAAATGCTCACTAAGTGTAGCTCCTCCAACTATTGCTATTATCTCTCTCTTTCAGTTGGGCAAGTTTTAGGTTAGTAAGCATTTTTAAAATGGCATTTTTATTTTTAAACTATAAACATTCAAGTCAATAAGGTGTCCTTTTGTAGTAGTTTGTCCTGAATGAATAAAAGCAATCACCTACAATTTATAAAGAGCCCATAACTTAGTACTATGTTGACTTCTGACGCACGACACAAATGTAATAGATACCATCAATGTAGGGTAAAGGTTAATCAGGTATTTCCACCCTCCCACCACTGATGATGAACACCTGTGGTGCTGTGAGCATTCCAGGGTGGGCATGCGCATGTGGGCGCACCTGTGTTGGACACAGGCATAAATGGGTGGTGTCATGAGGACGCCAGAACTGCGAGGATCAACCAACAGAACTGCAAGGACCGACAGTACTGACGAGCAGCAGCAGCAGCAGCAGAAAGAGAGAAGCAGCCAAGAGGGTGAGATGCGCCGGGGGCTGGGAGGCCTGCCAGCCTCCCGGACCCCCGGCACCCCTGCCTGCCATGTGCCTGGCCACCTCTACTAAATAAAGCATGAAAAGCCACCGAGGGCTCCAAGACTCTCCTTCCTTGACCCGTCTGCCCAGAACCATCCTGAACTTGCTCCTGTGCCACTCCTTTCCTGCCGCTACAATCAGCCATACTTAAAAATGTTGTGTTCAACTAAATTGGCAAATGCTATTTGAATGGGGGAGGTGGAAAGTTGTGTGGAAACCTGTAGTGGCAGGAAAGGTGGCACACTGGGCAGGTTCGGGATAGTTCTAGTAGATGGGGGTAAAGGAAGGAGTCTTGGAGCCCTCAGTGGCTTTTTATGCTTTTAATTGTCAGAGGTGGCCAGGTACAGGGCGGGGGGGCGGGGGGGGGAGGGGCTGGGAGGCCTGCCACCCTCTCGGCTGCTTTGCTACTGCTGCTGCTACTGCTTGTTGGTCTTGCTGCTCGTGTTGGTACTCTCGCTGCTGGCATCCTCTGGATGCCGCCATATAAACCCGTGTCCAAACTCAGGTGCGCCCACTTGCGCATCCCACCTAGGAATGCTCGCAGCACCGCAGGTGTCCATCATTATAGCAGTGGTGGGAGGGTGGAAAGACCTGATTTCTCTGACCCTACAGAACCTCATTTTACAGGGCAAAACGCCACAAATTTTCATTAAATTATCACAAATTTTTATTTTTTAAGCCCAATTAAAGTGCTTTCACAGCACTAACCAATTATATTAAAACCACAGAAGACTCATAAGTACCTGTTTATTTTATGAGCTCAAACATGCTTATCAGAATGACAAAGCCAACCAAATAAAACTCAATTAGATCACACTATAAGTATCCAAGAGGCAATCAGGAACTACCAAATAGTGTTGCTAGCTTGTTACAGGATAAAATGACCCTGGTGGCTAGAATACCACAGAGCTAAGTTTGGCTTATCTTAAGGGGTGGGCACTGTCAGGGGTGTGACTGATCAGAAAAACAGAGTTCAGGTGCTGAGACAGTATAGATGGGAGACAGAACTATACTCACAACAACACATACACCAACTCTAGAGTATGGAGCCTCAGCAGGACTAAGATATCTCAGGCCCTACCATGCTTGAGGCTCCCTGGGAAACAGAAGTGTAGACATGCCAAAGCAGGGTTATAAAATGGGGTTATTTTAAGTGTTTACATTTCATCAGTGAATAGTTGTCACTCATACACACCCACACAATGTAAGAGTATATGAACAATATAATACATACAAATACTACTAGGTATGACTGTAATGTAACTGTATGACTGTCATGTGTAATGTGACTGAAGATGAATAGGGTCAATGACAGGCCAGCTGGGGCAGGTGCTAAGGACTAGTGTGTGGGCACAGGCTGAGGATGAGGTCCTGTCACTGTTCTGGAAGTAGAGAGCCCTGGCCAAGTGAATTTGGAAGGGGCCTTATCTCCAGAAAGTTATCCTCTGCATTCCAGTTCCACTTCTGAGTTCCAGTCCAGTTCTGAACTTTGATGCTCGTATGTCCTATGGTAGGAGCAAGAAGACAACTCAAAGAGAAAACCTCCTGTGACTTCAGTGCTGTTTCTGATTTTTCTCACAGGACTCTGTAAGATACCTCCATCCCAAAAATTGATGGCTGAGTTTACAAAAAAGAAGGAGCTCATAGAAAGGTATGAAATCTGGTTTGTTACAAGAAATATCACCAATATATCTCACTGCATAAAAAAATTCTTAATATAAAAATCCATGCATAGAGAAACAGTGTGGCAGATTGGAAACAACTGCTTTAGGAATCCAAAAAATAACCTTTTAGTCCTGAGTCCTCCTCTCTCACCAGTTTTGTGGTGTCACGCATATCAGGTGAGGTACCAGCTTGCCCCAGCAGAACCAGAGGCTGGCCCCCAGCAGTTGAGATTGCTGCTTGACACTGGCCCCTGGGACTCCATCCTGTCTTTATTCTCCTCTTGCCTTTCAGACTGTGCTTTCTGTCCATTTACTGGTGTCTCTTTTTCCTCCCTCCTAAACATTGATGACCCCCCCAATCCTAATCTTCAGGTCTCTTTTCCCTGCTGTGAATACTAACCCTTAGATGCTTGTGACTTTAAATGTCATCCTAACTCATGCTGGTGTCTCTAGCCCAAATCTCTCCCCAAAAGGCTAATTCCCAATCCATTTCTGTCTAGATGTTTCCACTTAGGTCTGGAGTATATATATCAAATGTAATATGTCTAAAAGCTGTGAAAAGGGATTAGTTAGACTAAGCCAGCTTTGTCTTGTGCCCAAACTCCATCTTATTCAGCACTTCACTTTTAAAAACTATTTACCATATGTCAAAAAAGTTTCCAGCTGGATACAGCTACCTCTGAGAATGTAAGATATCTTTTTTCTCTTTCCCTTCTTTCCAGAATAAACCAAGCCCATTGTAACTAAAATCCAATAAGCTATAAGAAATGTAGTCTATGATCAATTCTAATTTTTGCAGTTCTATCCTCTTCCCCCATCTTTTTTCCTTTTAAAACTCCTTAAACAAAGACCTTAGCTGACATAATATAGATTAATTATTGAAACTACACTCCCCAATTTATAAATCTGAGACCCCAAAATAAGTGCTATTATTTCATTTAAACTTCATCATGCTTTTCTCAGTCAACAAAACTCTTGAACTTCACCACACCCCAGCCCATCTTACACACGGGCCACTCTGAAATATCTCCATCTCCATCTCAGTCAGTAGCTACTCATTCCACTTGATCAGTCAAAATCCCTGATCCTTTTCTCCTCTTCTACTCTCACACCCAAATCAGCCAAAGCTATCAACACCTACTATCAAATAAACTCAAAATCTAAACCTTTCTTCACCCCTGCTGCTGTACCCCAGACCAAGCCCCATCATCTCTCACCAGAACCCTGCTATCACCCCTTGTCTATTTCCCCTGCTTCTACTTTGTTCTTCTAGCCTAGTCTTGGCACCACAGAGTGAACCTCTCTCCATGCTGTATTCAGTTCAAAACCCTCTTATGGCTTCCCAGTCCACTCTTGAAAACCTCCCTGTTCCTTGCAACAGCCCCATTGGCCAATCAGCTATCTCTATGTTATTGTCAGCTGTTCTCTCACCTCACCCACACTGTTCCAGTAACTTTAGTCTTCTCTATGGTCCTCAAACATGCTAAAGACAGCCCCTTCAAGACCTCTGATCTTACTGTGCCCCTCTGCTTATCTGTTCTCAAACCCTACCTCCACTCCAGAAACCTGCATGATCATTCTGCTCAAATGTCACCTCATAAGAGAGAAATCTTCTCTGCCAACATGGTATTAAATGGCAGCCCACCCAGTCTCACTCTTGCCTCGCTCTCTTAAACTCTTTCATAACACCTGCCACCACCTTGATTACACATCAGTTGGACTGTTTTTTATAGCCTGCTGATTTCCCCCACTAGAACTTAAACTCCTTGATAGCAAAGACTTTCTTTGTTTACCATTGACACACAACCCTCCCCCTCCCATGAGGGATTGTACCTGGCATGTAATACTCAATATTAAGTGATTGATTGATTGATTGGTTGATTGAATTCATGCATGGCATTGGGACAGTATGAAAGTTTAATAACAATAGAAATAGGCATGAATAAGACCTTCCTATACTCTATACTCATCTGCATCATGTTTGGTACACAAGTTTGATCCTTCCAACTTACAATGACCATCACATGTCACTTAACAATGGAGATACCTTCTGAGAAGTGTGTCTTTAGGTGATTTCATAATTGTACAAAAGTCATAGAGATATATTAAGTTGCTGTTCACATGAAAGGCCACAATTTTACTATGCCTACAATATCAATAGGCAATAAGAATTTTGGAACCACCCTCTTGTATGTATATGTCATTGACCAAATTGTTGTTTTGCAACAACGTAAAAATTTAGATGGAATATATGTGATGCTTTCTGATTATGCTCATTCATTCAACAACTATTGAATTCGGACTGATCAGATACCCTCATAACAAATTCAAGAATCTAAACATTTAGTTAAATAGCTCCTCTCCCAATCATTTCCTTGCCATCTACTTCAACAAACTCACAGACACCCTCTGTAAATAAACTCCTCTTATTTGTTTCTCCCATATGTAGAAAAACTTCCCCAAGTATGGTTTGACTCTGATAGAAAGAAATGAAATGGGGGAAGAAGAGGTGACTCTTCCACTTGGAAATGCAAAGTGATCTCTCCTTGTCTTCTCAGGGGTGTGATGAAAGATACCAGTCAAGATAAACTTGCCTATATCCCCTACATGGATGACATCGCTGCATGCATAGGTGTGAAGCCCAACATCCCATTTCTGTTCCTCACAGATCCCAAACTAGCTTGGGAAGTTTTCTTTGGGCCATGTACTCCTTATCACTACCGCATCATGGGCCCCGGAAAATGGGATGGAGCAAGAAATGCTATCATGACCCAGTGGGACAGGACACTAAAACCTTTAAAAACTCGAATCGTTCCTGATTCCTCCACACCTGCTTGCAAATCACACTATTTAAAAAATTGGGGAGCACCTATCTTACTTGCCTCTCTTCTACTAATTTATAAGTCTTCACCTTTTTTGAAAATGGTACAAAATAAACTGCAGGATCAAATTTCCCCTTACCTACTCAAAATTTGGTGAAGATGAATTAGATTGTTAAGAGAACTGCTCCAAGTCACATCAATTCTATCTACAAATATCTTGGGAATCCCTCCTCTCCTCACATCATAACTGTTACTAGTTCAAGTTCAGTCATAACTACCATCATCCCAGTTCAGGTACAATCATTTCTTATCTGAATTACTGCACCAGCTTTTTCTCTGGTCTTCCTTTCTAAAATTCATATTCTACTCTGTTACTTAAGCAATTATCATAAAATAAAAATATTATCATTGTTTTTGTCAAGATCCAAATCTGATATGGCACTCAACCTAGGTTCATTTGTGAAAATTTTAACATAGAGATTATTTCAAAAGGTTGAGGCAGAGAATAGAGAAATCATCAGGATAATGAAATACTCCCAAACTAGTAAAAATAATAAACTTAAATGTACTTTTAATATCACTACACTTAATGAGGCAAGGGAAGAATGCAATTATTAGAGGAGAGAAAGAGAGACACTGGAGTTCACCTTTAAAGAGCTGTGGCCTTCCACTTACAGAGTAAGGCAGTATGTGGTGATGCTAAAAGTAGAATTGGGTTAATAAGTACAGATTCAAATATGATTGGTGTCTGTATAAAAAGAAACTATGAGACACAGACACAAACATGGTGGAGAAGATCATGTGAAGACAGAGGCAGATATTGAAGTGATGTGTCTAATGCTAAGGAACTCCAGAAGCTAAGAGAGAGGGTTGGAACAGATTCTTCCTTAGAACTTCCAGAGGGATGTAGCTCTACCAACAGCTCTGGATTTCAGACTCCTAACCTCCAGAACTGCGAACAAATTAGCCACCCATTTTGTGACACTTCGTGTTAGCAACTCTAGGAAGTTAATATTTAGATGGGGTCCTTGATGGAGGTCAGCCTCCCAGGGCACAGAACAGAGCAAAGACGATGGGGTACAGAAGGACAAACAGAAAAGATGCAATCAGATGCACTGTTTTCCAGTTGAAAATATTCCAAAGTTACTCCCTTGATTAAAGAGGAGACCCTCTAGCCAAGAGGAGACCCTTTCATCATCTGAGAACCTTTGCTCAGGTCACCAGAATCCTATCCTATCCTGCAGCCTCCCCACTACTTACCAACCTCAAAATCTGCCATCCAACAATAACATAGTATGATTTTGTCACACGATTTCACCTTCGACCAAGCTGTCACCTCTGGCAAGCAAACTATTAACTTTTGTTCACACGGTTTCACTTTGGACGGAGCTATTGAGTTGCCAGGCACTCAAATCTATATCTGTTTATTACTCAAGACAGAGCTCAGCTCTCTCCCCTGTGAAACCTGCCCTGAATCACCCTGGGAAAGAACTAAGCACCGCACCTCTGCCTCATGGACTACTCTGTTACTGCTCTTGTTTGACTGTAGTATAATTTTACTATTTGTACTTGTCTCCTAATAAATAATGAGTTCCTGAAGGGACTATGTTTTGGTCAGCTAACACTGCCTGATAAAATATTTCTAAATAAATATTTGATGATTAAACAATGTTTCACAGATTGGCATTCCTTGTCTCACCTCTTCTACCCACATTCTTCTCTTCTGTTAACATAATGCTTTGCCTCAGATTTCTCAGTCATGCAAATGCATAAGGATACCAAAACCTAATTTAATGCGTAAAATATCCATGTGGCTGGCCAGTAACTGGGAACCAGTGTATTCTAGAAGTAGACATGGATTATAATCCCAGCTCTGCCATTGTGAAGCTTTGGTCCAGTTGCTTACCCAATCTGAGCCTCAGTGTCCTCATGGAAAATGAAGAAGGTAATTATAGTGCCCATCTTATAAGTGAAAGTTAAGTGAGACAATATAGGGTGTTAGGTGCATAGAGAATTAGCTTTTAAAAGCTGAAGAAGCCTACTGTACAAACATGGAAAACACACACACACAAGCACAAATATTACAAGGTTGAATTTTATTCTTTCAGAACAACGCTAATAGTAAAACATTGGTTTGTGACTAGAATGTCATTTTTGATCCTGAAATAAGGATTTTGATCTTTAGAACCTATTTTATATGATTATTTTATTCTATCATACATTGTTGATGAAAATGTGTATATCTTAAAGGAAAAATGTTGAAAGGACTGTCTTGATTAAAAGTGGTTCTGTTATCATATTAAGCATTTCTAATTTCAGAAGTATCCAAACAACATATTTGAACAGAAGCAAAGGGGGTAAAATCCTAATATTCCCAGTGTGAAATAGCAAAACCACCATACTACATTTTTTAAAATAGTTGACAAGTCTGAGGACATTTTCAATTCTCTGAAAAGGCTGTTGTCAGTCCCTGACCCCTGTGCAGGTGCGTCATTGCCCTGGCTGCCAACCCTGATAGCAAAAGGGATCAATTTCTCTAGCACACTGGGTGGGAAGCTTTGTCTTAGCAGACCTGTACAAAGAGCAAATGATGAATGAAATGAATGGGGGCAAGAAAGGAAATGAAGAACAACAGAAAAAATTCATCGTGAATATTTTTGTATTATGATGATTTCACTTTACTACAGTCTCAGAGCTTGAGAGATCAGGTAACAAATCCCCAGATAAGGAAAATTCTTTGTGACTATTTTATGTCTCTTCTAGGTTATGCACTCTTTAAAGGCAGGAATAGAAAGTAGACTGACTAAAGAGCAGCTCATTGGATTGAACTGGATTTCCCCAGGCTAAAATGTCTTTTTGAGGCTTATTTTTAGTAGGCTCCAAAGCAGTCAAATGACTAGAGCAAAGGAACTGAGGTCTTTGGGACCCCTTGTTGTTCTAATGACTATACCTTGGGTACAAGCAATGCATCATCAATTCTGTTAAGTCAGCAGTAGAGAACAGAGGGCAGTGGTCAAATGTTTATTAAAGATAACGTCCTTATACTCCAAAACATCTTACCCTTGCAATATTGATCATAGCAAGACAGAGTTGGTTAGTCCTCCTGGTCTCTGCACCTCTCTTGTAATGTACCATTCTCTGTCTGGACCCCCTGTATTCCCAGAAGATACATTTCTTCCCCAATCCTAATGCTTCTTTTCTGTGAAAGGACCTCAATTACTGTAACCCTGGGTTTCTTCCTAACCATCTGGAACTGGGCAGCTGCAGTGATGTAGCTGATAAATTTGAAAAGATTAATTCTTCCCCAGCAACTGCAGTCTTCCTGATGGAAGGCAACCTGCCCATAGAGAGTATATATTCTGCTCTGCTCCACATACCTCCTCATCTGGAGGTTGTTTGCAGATCCACAGAGTCTAACTTAATCAATAATGGAATGAACATTTTGGAATTGGCCTTTCTTCTTTGTTTTATTTTATATTTCCATAATTTGAGTGATGAAATTAGGTTTTACCTAGGTGTGGGGACTCTAAAACCATCATAATATATGATAGCGAATTTTCATTTAATTCTCCCTCTAATTCCCACTTCCTAAATTTTTTATTGGAAATGTGTTTTTACTAGTACATCACCAACAAACCCAGTGAAAACTCTCTATAACACTCTACTATAACATTCCTTTGATTTGTTGGCTTGCTATTTTGTCAGCTTCCTTCCCCCAAAGGGTTATCAACATACTTTAGCTTACAAATTCTCCCCATATCAACTCTACTTTGGAAACAGATTAGCTGTCAGTAAAGATTGCTAGAAGGAGACTAAAGCTGATCTTCAAATAACATCATTTCATTACCACATGAATGAGAAAAACAATGATCCTACCTAACACTGCAAAAAATTATGTTATTTGAGGACTTGGTTTAGTTATATGTGGTTTTGCCTAAAGTCTCAGTTTGCATGAACTTATCGATGATTAGGTGAGGATTTATTGTATATGTTTCCACCTTAATACAAGCTCCCAACACCTCTTGATCCTGACAACAACCTAGGAGGTAAGTACTATTATTACAATTTTTACAATTGAGGAAGAGGGGTTATATAATTTCCCCAAAGTCATACAGCTACTTAAGGATTCAGCCCTTATTAGATCTTCATTTTAGAGCTCTAGAGTACCAGTTCTTACCACATGTCACTGTAAGAAGGAAGAGATTTTCCATAACCAGCTTAGTATTCCTGGCTAGATCTGAAAAGTAAACTAACAAAGAGATTAACATGAGAAAAACATACAAATTTTATTAAATTCCTACATATACTTAGGAGTCTTCACAAGAGAATAAAGAGTGGAGCAACCAGAGCAGAAAGCTATTATATCTTTTAGACAAAGAAATAACACATTTGTGAAGAATCAATAAGACAAGATTTGGAGGTTTTGGACTGGGTGTAATCAGTGAAGAAAACTAAGTAGGGAGATAAAGGTTCATTTAATAAGGTTTGTTTGTACAGATTTCTCAGCCCCAAATTCTTGTCTCTGGCAATGAGAAGGTCTTCATTCCTGGTATGGAAGGGTACATTTCAAGTGAGAGTTTTATGACCTGTTTCTGGAAAGAGGGGGGTGGTGTGGAGTTGAAGTGACTGCCCTGTTTTTTCCATTTTCTCAAATTCCTTCAGATTAAGATAATTAATATACCAAGTTACCATATTTTAGGGTAGTATGCCCTGGACCCCATATTCACATTGCTGCACTATCCTAAAGTTAAAACATCACAGGTCATATATAGTCAGAATTAACGTTACCTACTCACACTTCCTAAGTAAAATTATCCAAAACACAGAAACAAAGGTCAAGAGGATATCAGCTTGCCCTTTGAATGCTTCACACTGACTCATTGCCTAACAATTGTCTCAAGAATTATTTCATTTTCTAGAAGTTAGAATTTTCTGACTTTTTATTTACTGTTAATTAGGGACTCAGACTCTGTGAAGATATAGTCACATGCAGATTTGTATCCAATAAAGATGCAAATTATTTCTCTTTAGTGGAAGAGATGATCTCAAAGGTCATGGTTTATTGCCTTGTGAAACATTAACCAGTTTTGTTTCCTACTCAGATAAATTTACTGTAACATTTCTTTAGAGAAAGAGAGAGAGGAGAGAGAGAGAGACACTGAACTGAATTAACCAAGTAAATAGGTAATGAAGATAGTCAAGTGGGTGGATGTATGAATAGATGAAAGGAACTGATTTTTCCTGTCTCTCTAAATTTTATGTAGCTACTTCCCCTCTAATTGATGCTCAAGTCTCCAGAATATTTTTGCATAAATTTACTCAAATCAATCCTCTATGGAAGTGAAACATTTTCTGATTATTGGAGTACCACAGAACAGTGGTACTATACTCCAGGGGCCTCCCTGGGGGCACAGCAGGTTGAGCACCGCACTGTGAGTCATCCGCTGCACAGCAGCACTGGTTCGATACCTGGCCAGGGAGGGAACCCACATGGTGCAGCAGACTTCTCCTCCCTTGCCCACTGCTCCCCTCAGCAGTGTATTTCAGTAGATCTGTCTGTTCTACTCCCCACTCTATCTCTGGTGAATCCTCTCACCTCCTGCATCTCTGGCCTTTACCCCAGCTCTTGTATGCATAAATATATAAACCTTAAAAAAAACAAAACCCTATACTTCAGTCTTCTGATAAATAAAAGATAGCATTGAGTCCATGAAACAAGGAAAGAAAATTATTGTAAAAGGAACAATATAACAAGAAGGAGCTTGTTGAGATTTTGAAAAGAATGAAAGGTAACATCAGGCCTCCCTGGTGGTGCAGTGGGTTAAGCAACGCACTATGAAGCAAACCTCAGCCACTGCAGCACAAGTTCCATCCCTGCCTCTGGCCAGGGAGGGGACCCACATGGCACAGGAGACCTCTCCTGCCTCACCCTCAGCAGTGTGTTTCAGTCAGTCTGCCTGTTCTGTTCCCCACTCTGTCTTTGGTGAATCCTCTCACCTCCCTAGAGTCTGGCCTGTACCCCAGCTCTTGTATGCATAAATAAATTAAAAAAAAAAAAAGAATGAAAGGTAACATCAGTAATGCTCATGGAAAGTGGGACAAAACTGATGGACAATAGAAAAACTAAGAAAATTCAAGGACCCGTCTAGGAAATTGAACATGTAAAACACCAGGACATTCATAGCAATAAATATAACAATATAAACAATAAAATTGCCTAAGAAATAATGGAATTTTTCCCCAAAATTGAAGATCCAGACAGAAAGAACCTAGCACAATGAATAAAAAAAACTCAAAGTAAGGCATGTTCAGCAACTGTTACAAATATCTACCTCATAAATAGTTAGATACAGCAGTACAGAGCTTAGGGGAGAAGACAGGTTGGAAATTTTAAATGGAATCCATTAGCTTATAAAACCATTTGAAACCAAAACACTGAATGGAATAACCTAAGGAAGGTTAGATAGAAGAGAGAGAAGAGACTAGCACTCTTCTAGCAGAGTCCTGCAGAGGAGAGAGCAATAACTTGTAATCAATGTCTCAAGGAACCAGAGGGAAAAAATGGTTTTGATTTCCATTTCCCTGATCATAAGTAATGATGAACATTTTTTAATGTGCTTGTTGACCATCTGTATGTCTTTTTGAAGAAATGCCTAGTTAACTTTTCTGCTTTTTTTCCAACTTTTTTTTCCATTTCTTGATTGTGTTTTCTTTTTGTTGAGTTGTATGAGTTCTTGGTTGATCTTTGATATTATTGCTTATCAAATGTATAGTGTGCAAATATATTCTCCCATTCAGTAGGGTGTCTCTTTGTTTTAGTTATGGTTTCCTTCACTGGGCACATGCTTTCTAGTTTGATGTCGCCCCAATTTTTATATTCTTTTTTATTTTCCTTGCTGTTGGAGACAAATCCACAAAGACATCTCTGAAGTCTACATCCTGAAGTATTTTGCCTGTTTTCTTCTATTTATTTTGTGATTTCAGATATTATATGAAAGTCTTTTACCCAGTTTGAGTTGATTTTTGTGTATGGTTTGAACTAGTAGTCTGGCTTCATTCTTCTGCATCTTGCTGTCCAGTTTTCCCAGCACCATTTATTGAAGAGATTTTCCTTTTTCTTCTGTGTGTATTCATGACTATCATCATGGATTAGCTGCCTATAATGTATGGGTTTATTTCTGGGCTCTGAATTCTATTCCATTGGTCTGTATGTCTATTTTTAATCCAGTACCATGCTGTTATAATTATGACAATTTTCTTGTATAGTTTGAAGTCTGGAAGTGTGATACTGCCATTTTTCCTCATTTTTGTCAAGATAGTTTTGGTTACTTGAGTTATTTTGTGGTTCCTTATGAATTACAGTCATGTTTGTTACAATCCTTTGAAGAATGTTATTGAGGTTTTTATTGAAATTGCATTGAATCTGGATATTTGGGTAGGATGGTCTTTCTAGCAATGTTGATTCTTCCAATCCATGAGCAGAGAATATCTTTCCATTTTTTTGTTTTCTTCTATTTTTTTTAACAATGTCTTATTTTTTCTTTGTATAGTTTTGTTTTTGTTTTTGTTTTTTTACCTCTTTTGTTGGTTTTATACCTAGGTATTTAATTTTTTTTTTTTTTTGGTTAGATTGTTAAGTGGGATCATTTTCTTAAATTATTCCTCTTCTAGCTCATTGTTTGCATACAGAAAGGCAACTGATTTTTGTGTATTGATTTTATTTGCTAATTTGCTGAACTGGTTTACTGTTTTAATTAGTTTTACGATGAAGGCCTGAGGGTTCCATATGTATATTATCTTCTTATCTTCAAATAATGATAGTTTCAGTGTTTCTTTCCCAATTTGCATTCTTCTTATGTCTTTCTCTTGCCTAATTGTTCTAGCTAGGATTTCCAATACCATGTTGAATAGTAGTGATAAGAGTGGACATCCTTATACCAGATTTTAGTGAAAAAGGTTTCAGTTTTTCCCTATTGAAGATCATGTTAGCTGTGGGTTTGTTATATACAGTTTTTATTATGTTAAGCTATGTTCCACTTAAGCCCCAGTGAAATATAGTTTTAACATTAAAATGAATGGACCAATTTATGAAGAGAACATGGTATTTACACATTAATTTCTGAGATAAATCAAGAGACCACAGGAAACTAAGCCATTTGAAACTTTGCTTCTATATTCTCCTTTTAGCCAACACTCACAGAAGCACTTTGCTTAGTTCTCAGGGCTGTGCAGACTAGTAATATTACCATATTGATAGTTCTATGGGAAAGTTTGAGACGCTCCATTTAAAATACCAAAACCCTGACAAACAGCTCCCCCTGCTGACTGGCCTTTTAAAAAGTTTTCAAAAGCCTCCCCTCTCCAGGCAGGACTGACAGACAAGCCATTTAGCATATCCTCATAAACTCACTGACTGGTCCAGGTCACACATTTTGCTAAGCCCAATAGCTTCCTTTCACTGGATTATATTAATATCTGCAAAATATTAAGAAAAATATCCCTATATATTTATGAGTAATCATTTTACAGTATCTTTGTGTCATTAAATGTCTTCTTCAATGGGGAAAAACTTCCACTGTTTTTTAGTGGAGGACATAATTCCAAATGAAGGGATTGAACTAGATTAGTGGTTTATAATTTCCTTGTTATCTACCTCAGAGGACAAAAGATACTTGATTATGAAGAGAAACTAAAGGATAGCTCCCTGCCTCAACATGACTGAGCCAGATTTTTTAGCTCTTTTGTATATTGGGATTCCCAGTCACATATTATTGGGGAAAAATGATGCCCCACTAAAATTTTGGAAGCTTCTCATTCCTACTAACTCTAGCATAAAAGGATTTTGCATGTTAACATTATATTTAGTCATCTGGCTCACTCTCATCCTTGGTTCTGCATGTGAGTGGAAATGTCCGTAAGTAGCAGAATATTCAAGTCTGGAGTTCCTGAGAGACACTAATTTCTCATAAAATGAACACTGGGTGATACAGAACACTGAGTTTTTGCAATAAATTCAGTAAGAGTATCTCTTAGGATGTTCTGTTTGTTAACTGATGACACAAGTCACTTAAGGCAATTCTAGAAGGAACGAAAATAGCCCAGTACAAGTAAGCAGGTACCTGATGTTCTGGAAGAACTACATATCCCTTTGAAATCTTCCCTATTACTCTTCTCAAATGAGCTTTTGGCAAGAATTTAGTCTCCTACAGCTATGTGGTCAATTAAAGAGGATCTGCTCTCTGACAATCAATTCTGCCAATGTATATAGAAACATTTGAGAACCCAAACATCTATAACATTGAGCTTGCCTGCAATAATATTACCTTGAAAAATTCCCAGAGCTCATGTTTCCAACCCAATAGTAAGAAGAAAAAAGAAAACTCAATGAAATGTTTTTTATGTTCATTCTGGCATTTTATTTCACTTTATGGTGAATCCTTTAAGATATTGTCATTGTAATGTGTAACCCTGGGCAATTAAATGAATTGGATGAATGAATTTAATGTTGGTGAATACCTCCTGAAAATAAATATACAAGACCCTTCCCTCAGAGCTTACATTCAAGTGGAAAGATGCGAATTTAAACAATCACAAAGTAATTTTATAATTACAGATTGTGAAAAATGTTTTGAAGAAACAGTACAGGAAAAGAAAATGACAGCATGATCTAATTTAAACTGTGTCGAGAAAGTTCTGTCTGAGGATGCGGCATTTAAACTGAGATGTGATGGATTAGTAATAGCTCTCCAGCTAACGACTGAAGGATTAGGGGTATTTCAGGCAGGAAGACAGCAGATAGGAAGTCCCTGAAGCAAAAAAGAGTACAGTGTTGCTGGAAGTAGGTTCTGCCAACTGAAAATCCGTGAGCAAAAAGAAGCACCCAAGGATTCCAAAGTATCAAAGTCAAACAAGTCAAATAAATCAAGACCTTCTAAGTCATGGTAAACCCCACTGCTCGCCTCAGCAATGTATTTCAGTAGATCCACCTGTTCTGCTCCCCGCTGTCTCAGGTAGATCCTCTCACCCTTCCCCACACACACTTCTGGCCTACACCCCAGTTCTTATATGCATAAATAAATATTTTAAAAAAGGGGGCCATGAAGGTGGAAAACTGACAAATTTCAGATGTACTTTGAAGGTCAAATATGTTGGAGTTGGTGGTGGATTTAATTTGTGATATAAAGGAGAGGTGTCAAATATATTTCTTATTTTCTGCCATGAAAATAGATTGGATAGAGGTGCCATTTCTGATATGGGTAAGATAGGATGAAAAAATAAGAATTGAGAATGAGGAAATCAAATGTTCAGTTGAACAGAGCTTTCCAGTAACCAACCAGAAATGGAAATAAGGATCTAGAACTCAGAGACATACGATAGATTGTTAGAATCAGCATTACCTAGTCAACTCATAGGTACCACCAAACCCTTTTCAGTGAATTTTGCCTCACATCCTTGACAAATTTAGGTATTATCAAATTTTATTAGTCCCTTTATAAAATGTCTACCTCTATTTATTTATAAATAATGGGGAAAAACCACACCTTGATTGTATTCACACTTTCCCGTTCTTGGTTGTCTTTCTTCCTTTCTGTATTCACAATTGTTATTGTTTGAGTTTCTAAATTAACAATTGTAAGAGCTCTTTATTTTAATCTTGATCTTTTTTCTATTATATATGTTGCATATATTTTCTCCCAGTATGTTTCTATCTTTTATTTTTTTATGGTAACTTTCATCTTGAAAACACTCTTAATTTTACAAGAACACCTCTTTTTATTTGGTTTTTTGTTTTTGGGTTTTTTTTTTTTTTTAGTTCCTGGATTTTGATGTCTTTCTCATGATTTTTCCTCCACAAAATTACTAGATAATCTTTGGTTTTATTTTAGCATACTAAAATATAGTTTCTTGTGCTTAAGCCTCTAAGCAATTTAAAATTTAATGAATGACATGTTGTAAGGCAAAAATTAACCTCTTTTTTACTTTTATGAATAACTGATTTTCTCAATGGAATAAATTAAACACGTCATCATTCCTCAGGGATTTGAAAAGCCAACTTTAATGTATTAAATTTCCATAAATATACTAGTATTACTGGACTCTCTAAAATTGATCTAAGACATTCTTTCTTACAGTAAGAAATTATAATACTTCCTGATAATAAAATTCCAGTACCAGCATATAGATGTGCTTTTTTAGCAAAGGGTCATGCACCCAACTCAGAGAGAGATGATGTCAAGGCATTTAAAAGGAGAGTATAGACTACATCGCATTGCATTTTACTTCCAACTGAATTAAACATCTATTGACCCAGATTTTCATGATGCTGTTAAAGTACAGGCTCTATATTAGATTCAGTAGCTCTGGAAACTATATGAAGCTAAGTTCAGAATACAGCCCTAACAATAAAAGCAAAGGTCAAGGAAAGATCAATAAAAGTTGCAAATAATTTTGTTGTTTCTAAATTTTCATCACAAGGTGATGAGTAAATAAACTGGTCGATAATGGAAAAACGTCTAATTCTCTCCTACTTCTTCTGTATACTATTTACCTCAGAGACTCCAACTGGAATTTATCCAGGAGGAAACTTACTGGCATCCACTTTAAATTTAATGACTAGTGAACTAAAGGTCTATGACCTATGGGAAATAGAGAATTGACCTTTAGAAAATAGAATAGACCATATTTTAAGTCCCACCAGATGGGACGATCTGATTGGGGTTAAAATACAAGCAAGGGCTATAAATTAGAAACCATTACTCCATATGTCTTGAATAGCCTAGCATCAATAGATTTCCATCAGATCCTTTGTTTGTAGGAGACCAAACTATGTGAAAGTGCTCAGTCAGAAGATGCTTAAGGTTAGTTTCCCCTATTTGCTTTTCCTCTATTGTTAAATTCCTAAGAAATATTTGAGTGAATTGCTCTTCTAACATTCACTGTTGAACTAGAATCATTTACTAAAACTTTTTCTGAAAATCCATGATACTTATATAACTGTACATTATGTATTAAGCAATCACTCTGAATATACAAGTCAGCATCCTGTTATATATTAATTTTAACTGATATTTCAACAACCCTGTTGAGTTGTAAAATTGTGATGAGTTGTGTCTTAAGATAGACACAAAGCTGTCATCCTTGTGTAGTAAGGAAACATAATAGAAAATGAATTTTATTGGAATTTCTCTAAACAAAAATGAGAAAAATAAATGTTTACTTTTAATAAACTCAAGTACATGAATCATCCTGTAGTTGGGGTGATTACCTTTAAAAAATTGATGCTTAGTAATTCAGGTGACTCTTAATTTTTCTTGCTATTGTTCTTGTACAACAAAAATAGAATCATTAAACTAGTGCAATTTGTAAACAGTTCAATCATAATCTTTATTCTCCTACTTCTATCAAATGTCTCAATTTAGTTTCAAATTATAATTGGAAAATGGATTTTATCTTTCTATATTAGAGTGGGAGGGGAGCAAACATTTATTTTAATGTTGATAGAAACAACAATAAGTTCATTTTAAGTGTTTTCTTATTTCTTGTTATTAAAGGCAGGTGACATCTAAAATGCAAGATGTAACTTAGTTTTGTGATCATATAAGCAACAAATAACGAGCAGTAAGCTTTAACCAAAATATTCTAACTAGAGTGAGCAAATTATTTGGGTTGGAGTAGGAGATAGGGAAAATGTCTAGCTTATCTTATAAAAATATAGAAGTCACATTTCTAAGTGAAAACAAAATACTTTGTTGAACAGGGCGATTTTTTTAAAGACAGGGTACAAGCCAGGATTTTCTGTTACTCTCAGATAAAAATACTAACACTAGAGGAAAGACAGTAAAATGCCGAGGCAGTTTAGCTTCCATAAAACAGCTGGACCAGCTGCCAGTTTCCAGCTATCAATGCTGCAGATAAGTCCCTCTAGGCAAACATCAATCCCTCCACCACCAAGAGAATGTCCAGATGTTTCCAGAACAGCCCAGATTTTTCCAGGAGAAGAGGTTTGGATTCATAGTCCTTGACTCCGATAAGTTGCCAGAAGTTTTATTAATCCTTCATCATTCTTAGCTATTCAGGTTTTTGATTCAGAGTGTCAAATTATATTCATCACTTATCCTAACTGGAATTCTGTCCCTCATCTTTAAAAGGTTTTAGATTAAATGACATTTTAAACTCATCTTCCACAAAAACTATATAATTCTAAAAGTATAGTATATAATTTCTGGGGGTGGGGGGAGATATCACAGAGTGATTATTAGCCATAAACTGAGGAACACAACAAGTGGATAAATGCAAAAACAGCATATCAATCATAAAATGTAACAAGTAAGGGCACGCTGTACTTCCTACCACACTCAAAATATCATACTCTATTCTATTTAAATTATGATGTTGATAAAATAGAATGTAACCAGTAGAGGGCGATCAGGCTGGTGAGGCACTAGGATTATCATGTGCTGGAGAGAACATAGGAGACTGGAGAGTTGGGAAATACTTGTTTGGCACTCCTGGTGAGACAATTCCTCCCAGACCTTAGCACCAATACCACCTATAAGTCCAAATCAGGAAAAGAAGAAATGAACTAAGATACCCACCTTCTCCCAAGAGTCCACTAGGATTCACATCATCATGCCTTACCTCCCCATTTACTTCAGTCACCCACAAAAGTCCAGGCTCCCAGATTATCTGTCATCACTATTCTTTCACTACTGGATACTACATATCTGACTAGCCTAAGTTTCCATCCTTCCTGAACCATCCAAAGTTTTCTACCATATCCTATGGAATTCACAGATGTCATCAGCAAAACCCTTCTATCCTCAAACACCTCTCCAAGTGTTCCCTGCAGTGTGCTTCCCACTAGCGCCGGTGAATATACTGTTATATTGGCACCCTTATCCCATGAACATTTTCTCCACATTCACATAACACAATGTTTGCAGATAGTGTAAGTATCTTCATAACTCATGTCTGTATAAATACCAATTCCCCTTCCTGCCCCCACAAAATTTCAACTCTTTAAAGACCATGCTATAATAATCTACAATAGTGTCCACGCCTTCATTTTACTATCACCCATCAACCTCCCATCACCTGTCCTCATTCTTTGAAGATTTGAAGTTCCTGGCTTTCTGACCCTCTAACTTAACACAACTGCTGTCATGGACCTTAGTGATTCCACAATCCAAATATCCATACAATTAATGCTTTAACTTCTAAGGTCCTTGATCTTCTTATCACTAACAATCATTTCCTAGTTCTGAAATTTTGGCTTTGTTACAGACACACCTCTATGAAGGGGAGGTACCATTTTCCCTGTTCCCACTTATATGTAGCCATCTTGGATTACAAGCAACAGTATGCTAGGAACCCTACGTCTTGAGCGGGGGAGCTACTAAAAAGTAGGAGCAGAACTGAGTGGTCAGGTGAACCTATATGAGGAAGGCAAAAGGGTTTGTTTCTCTTGCTTCTATAATCTCCCTCTCAGATCACCACTTTCCAGCTCTCCCCCTTCATTAATCCTTCATCCCACCAGAGATCCAATTTATTGGCTCCTCTGCTTTGTTCAACATTTTCCTCATTTCTCTACTTATCTTGTTTGTAGTCTGTGGCCCTGCATAATAATCACTCCTTGCATATATCAACTGTTTTTGTCTCTCTTCTTTCTTATTTGGAAAAAAAATAATTTGGACCTGGTTAAAACCAAATCTCCACCCACCTAGCCTCTGAATTCAGGCAGCTGAAAGTGGTTACATTAATATGCAGTGGTGCTGACTATTTCCAATTTTAAAATTACGACTTGAGTCTCAGTAAGGGCCTTCATATTGGGGAACAATCTCACCTCATCCCCTAGTTAATTTACTTTCCCTCTCACCCAGCGATTGCATATTTCTTTCTCTTCAAACTTCTAAGGTCTATTCACCCACACCTTTGCTGTCTCTTTCTTTTCTATGTGGTTTGTTCTCAGTCCTGTTCCATATTTATCTACACTATCTCCCCAAGACTTAGCTAGGCCTGTGCTTTCAATTATAGCTCCAATAATTATTTATTTCAGAGCCCCAGACCTTTACATACGATTACTGCTCAACAGTTCCCTCTGAATATCCCAGAGACATCTTGAATTTACCTTGGCCAAAATTAACCTATTTCCCACACCAAAAACCTGCTTCTCCCCACCACTCATTCTCATCTCATTTACTGAATTGCTCAAGTCAAAAACATGGTTCATTTCTTTCACTCATCCCCTATATCAAAACTACCAGAAAGATCTGTTACAGGGCAAGGAAAGGGGGACCACCCTATTACACTATGATTTCACGACTCTGAATTGGAGCTTGAGTTCTTAATATTTTCATATGTACCACGTGAGTCCAAGCCTCCACCCCTCATTTATCATGTGTGGCCAATACAGTAGCCTCACCATTTCACCATTTTCCCTTCATTTGCCATAAAATATGTGCTTCCCTACTCAAAGTTCTTCAATAGCTTCCCCACCCACTCAGAACAAATACAAGCTTCCATATAAGGTTTATCATGCCCTGGTGACCAGCTTAATGCTCTGACCTCATCTCCTGACGCTCTCTTGCTCTCTCTCTTATCTCCAGCATCTTTGCCCTTCCATGCAGAGACTTAAACAAATGTAAGGGGGAAAGAAATCTTTTCCCTCTACTTTCTTAAGCTTAGTATCTATCTAAGGGCTTCCTTTAGGTACTAACTGACAAAAGACAAATCAACAAGGTGAAAAGGTCCATTAAATATGCATATAAAGGGCTTTCTGAAAAAGAAGTGAAGACCCAAGAAGTGATTACATATAGTAACTTGTTATATTAACCTGAACTAAGACGATCATATCATCTAAATTACCTGTGAGATTCCCTCCATTCCAACTCTAAAGGTATATCAATACTTAAAATTGTTGGTTTATTCAGGTAGCATTAGTCCAACTCTATCACATCACATCAGCACAGAAAGATTGAGTGGGCTTTGTTGTGACCTGTTGTAATCAGTATCGGTGCTATAACTGTGGCTCTGACTAACAAACATTTGTGTGAGTTTAGTGGGAGAGAACCCAGGATGGGATTGTACTCACAGGTAGTGCTGGATTATTTTAACACCATTTAATTATTTATGTCTCCTTGAAACTAAGTTTGAAGTTTCATCAGTAGGTCTCACTTTGAAGACTCTTTCAAGTTTCAGTTCCTTTCATTCCTAACTCCAGCCTCTGGCAGTAAAGGCAAGTTTCTGAGTTATCTCGGTGACTCAGCTTATACGAGTGAGAGCAGAAGAGAAACAAGAAATAATTATGATAATAAGAGCAGAGACACACCCATGGATGATAAGACTGGAAACAGTGTCTCTCCAGAATATTAATTTTTCCTAAAACTACAACATAGTTTTCAGCTTCATCCAATATTTTAATGCAATGGGTGTGGGTTTTGTTTTGGTCTTTTTTAGCGTAGTCCATTCTTACTCTTCTGAGTTTTCTGCTTTATTTTGTGGTTTTCAGTAAAAGATAAGGGGTGGAAAATACTGAAATAACTCCACCCAGATCGTTAAAGCAATATAAAGTTGGACAGAATTAAACTCAAGATAAACTCACTTGAACAAATTCCCAGAAGTGGGATCATAGGACTACATGATAGTTTTATTTTTAATTTTGGGGGGAATCTCCATACTGTTTCCCATGGCAGCTACACCATTTTATACTCCTATCAAGAGCATATAATGATGCCAGTATCTCCACTATCTTGCAAACACTTTTCATTTGAATTTTTTATAGCAGTTATCCTAATATCTGCTTTTTTAATATCAGTTATCCTAAATATCATCCCACAGGTGTGGGGTGATATTTCATTGTGTGTTTGATTTGCATTTCCCTGGTGAGCATCATTTCATATACCTTCTGGACAAATCAGGATTTTGAAGAGCTATTGGTATTTTTACTGCAGCACTAATTACAATAGCCAAAATGTACAATCAATTCAAATGTCCACTAATACTCAAAGAATGGATTTTTTTAAATGTGGTGTATACATACAATGGTATACTATTCCACATTAAAAAGGAAGGAAATTCTACAATAAATAACAGCATGGATTACCTTAAGGACATTATATATTAAGCCAGTCACAGGAAAACAATATTATTTATAACTCTACTCTAAGAGGTATCCAAAATAATAAAACTCATGGAAGTAAAGGATAGAATTATTGTTACCAGGCCCTAGGGAGAAGAAATGGGGAGTTACTAGTCCACTGGTATAAAATTTCAGTTACGTACAAAGAGTAAGTTGTAAAAATATGTTGTACAACATTGTACCTACAGATAATAATACTGTATTATCCATTTAAATGACAGACCTATTAAGAGAAAGATCAGGCGTTAAGCATTCTTACCATTACGTACATAATTGTGCTTGACATTCATTGACATACTCTTTGCATGACATAGTGATCAAGAGAATTACTTGTGGATCTAGGAAAGTTATTTAACTTCTCTGTGCCCCCATTTCTTTATCTATAAAATGGAGGACTAATAATAACTTCAGAAGGATGTAACTGTTACAGAGAAAGCTCTCCATAAAAAAGAGAGGTTTTATGTTCTCTGCCCCACCTAAGGAAGGGGGACCTGAGACGCAAAAAGGCTTGGAGAACACTGCATGGACAAAGAAGACTTGGCAGAGGCATGTGGAGCAGAGAGACATTTGAAGAAGTCATGCTTGTTTCTCAACTTTGGATTTGCATGAGGGACTTGGGGAATATGTAAGGAGACATATGGAGTCAAGACATATAGCAATATTTAGAAGACACATGGAGGGAGGTTGATAATGGCAACTGTTACCTTGATTTGCAGTTTGATTTTGGTCCTTTCATCCCAGATTTGCCAGGCCCCTTTTGCCCCTTTCCTGGGTTTGTATGCCAGAAGGTGTCCTAGACTTGTGGCAAGTTTTGGGCCAACCCTGTTTGCTTGGGCATTTACCTACTAGGGGATGGGTAACGTTGGGCATTTTATTAGGAAACTATTACCCTCTCTTCTATCTATGCACATTAATCCTATTAAAGTCCTTTCACACTAGAGTATGTTTTGTCTTTATGCAGTGTTTGGCAGAACCCATTTAGAGCATGCAAATTTGGTGGTCCTGGGGTACCCTTCCGTCTGCATACTAACATAATGAGGATTAAGTGATTCAAGTGCTTAGGTTAGAGAAGGACATGAGATAAGAAGTGTACATGTACAATACTGTTGTTATTACTGTGTTTAGCCTAATATAAACATTTCTAAAAATTTTCTCCCAACAGTCTATAAGCAAATTCCCCCTCTTGTCTCTGTTGAAGCACTGTGTACCAAAATGTTTCCAGTACACAAAAATCCCTATTGAAACTACTGATATGAAAAATATAATGAAATTACTGATATTGGCCAAGCCAACAACAAACTCTAAAACTCAGACTATGGAATTGAGGCTTCAAAAGGGGGAGGGAAGAGGAAGGGCAAAGTAGGGAGGAGGCCAGTGGGTTGTGGAGGAGGATTTTCAATGACTTAATAGTAAGTGTGGTGTGATAACTACACCTGAAAGGTGTGATCCTCTACCTCTAAATCGCTTACAATTCTGTAAACTACCTCAATACAAATAAATAAGGGATATTTCCAGTGTTGACCTCAAACAAAAAGCAATCAATTTTTTTTCCAGAAACAACAACAAAAAAACAATTTGGAAAGTTCAGTCTCATGTGAAGACAGGGGCATGTCCCCAGAACAAAAGTCAGAACCAATTTATGTAGGATTTAGAGGGGCTGCGATGACCAAATAGTTTATTGGAGGGAACTGGGAGTTTGATGTGTGGTAGCATTTTATTTGCTGGTTTATGGCATTCTTTCATTGCCTGAGCTGTTGCTGGGCAAAGAGGAACTTCCTTCTTCCCACTACTGCAGGCAAACAGCATCACTTCCCATTGGAGATGCAAGGAGTGTTGGGTCATATAGTTTGCTGATTACATGTGTGTGAGAATGCTCTGCTAGCCTCTGACCTCACTTTAAGCAAGGTTTCCATATTAACATTCACTCTAATGACATATCATTGTAAATGTGCGTTGAGCCCTCTCTGTTAAGGTCCTAAGGGCCACTAATGGGAGTACAGAGAAGATAAATCTGTCTGGGATTTCACAATGGGTTGGGTCAGTTGCTGAAATAAGCAGGAAGAGCAGTCCAGGAAATCTTGGCATTTTAAGAAGGGGATAATGAAAGGGAGGGGGTATTTCTCTTTCATCTTAATCCCAAATCCCAGAGGATGAAAAAGAGAGAGTTCTAAGAAATCTTGATCTACTTTACTCCCAGCCTGCAGTAGTGATTATTTTTAAGTGCAAAATTTTTAAATCTCCTGCATAAAACCCACGATGCCTTCCTATTTCACCCAATGCCCTTAATCCAATAATTTGGAATAAGCATATCCAAGAGAGAATATAATGTGATGAAGATAGGAAGACACTAGAGACAAATGGGTTTATAGGAATCTTACATACACCTATAAGGCAAACCTCTTCTCTCACATTACAACCTGGGATTTTCTCATAATCTTCTGTCAAAACCCTCACATCTCCCAGTTGTCAATTTCCCATCCACACTGGAACTCGATCCCCTTAGGACAATGAGAGCCAGGCCTTCTGTTGACTCAGTCCCAGTTCCTCTCCATTCTCATCTCAAGAAGCCAGTGAAAAACCTGTCTCTCAAGTCAGAGTGCCTTTCACACATCAAAGCTGGCCTGGGGCAGGACATGTACAGATATGATCCCTTAACTGTTCAGGCACTAAGGAAGCCAGAATGCTGCAGTTAGGAGCAGACTTCAGAGACCCACAGGCCAGGTTAGTCATGACCACTTCCAAGCTGAAACTGAGCCTGTTTCTCATCTGTGAAAGAATGATGAAGGTAGCATCTTTCTACTTGCTGAATGTGGTACTTCCCAATTCATAAATCATTTAATAAAGTCAATTATATCTTTAAGTGTGTTCCAATAAACAAAAAAAAAAGGAAAATAAGAGCACCTACTTGAGAGTGGCTGTGATAATTAAACATGTTGCCTAGCACACAGTAGTGACTCAATAAATGTCTACTATCAATATTAAAACCTTAATTCTAGAAGCAGAACCTTCTTCTTTCCCCTCCCACACAAGAAACTGAGCACAAATATCATATTCTATTTCCCAATAAAAAGCTACATACAAATTAGACACAAATATAACAAAAATTCCCTTCTGTCTTTCTAGTTTCTAGGTAACACTGTATTTTCCTCTAGGCCAAAGCACCCTGTGGATGCAGTCAGGAAGCCCCTCCTCACCCCCTGCAATCTCTCTCCCACAATCTGGGAACTTCCAACCTAGTCCAAGCCCCATGCTCTGTTCTGGAGTCTTTGGGAGATGGTGGGATCTCTCACTAAATCGTTGCTTTCAACTGCTTCCCAGTCACTCCAAATGACTTCGACTTCCTGGTTCATTAGCACACACAGCCCCTCCCCTATCATGCTTCACAGGAGCCTGGCTGCTGGCAGAACTTTCTATCCAAGTAGACCTTCCACTTCCTTTCTTCTTTCCCCCTCATATTACATGTTTTTTTCATTAATGCTGATGCCCAGCAGTGCACTTGCCTTGCCTCCATTGTTCAGGGAGAGGCTAAACTGTTTCTCAGAATTTTTCTCAGGGTCTGAGCCCAAGCCAAATCCAGAGAATTCACTTCCTTTCCTCTTCCTGAGGTCCCAAAAATCTACATGCAATCATGTTAGCCTCTCAAACAAAATGGGTGACTTCACATTCTTTCCAAGTTTTGACGTGCAAAAATTTAGAAACCATCTTTGACTTCCCAAGGTAGTCCTGATCTTATATAATCTTTTTGATGAAAGCAACAATAGTCAATGTAACTTACTTTTTATAGACTTTTAGTGCATATAAATTCAAAATTAAAGAATATCTTTTGTCATATCATTTATCTTGAGTTTGGATCCAGATCTAGAAAGAACTAGGTTGGTTTGTGAGTGTGGGAGTGAACTGGAAACTGGAGGAAAGGGGAACAATGATAACATATGAAAGAGTGTTATCTACAAGAGAGTTTATTGATATTCATATAAACACTGAGAATGTATTAGGTGCAAGAATATGCGAAGTGATGGGATGAGATATTATGCCTCTGAATAAAGTATTTTATGGGCATCTGAGAGCCCACAAAATAGTAAAGAAAACATGTCACACAAATATCTTTAAATCAGGTCATGAGTGCTCCAATTAAAGTGCCAATTCTTGTGAGTGTTTACAGAGGAGAGGGTTCCAATTCATTTTTCATGCTGCCACTAAGGTAAACTATTTTAAATGGCAATTTCATCATGTCATTCTGAATTAAAAATATTCAATGAGTCGCCAAAACCCTCATGGAAAAGGCAAGATGCTGACTTACAGGGCATCTGTTCTTGTTTCCAGATTCTTCTAGCCATATACCATATCACCCCATCATTCATATTAGCAAGCATGCCCATTCTGTTTAAGGCTCTAGGCCTTTGCACTTGTGAAGTTACAATTTCCCATTCCCTCTTCTTCCTCAACTCCCAGCATCTCCACTCTATCCAACACAGACTAAAGCTCAATCTTTTCTTCACCTCAATGAAGGCTCAGTCAGGAAAGTCTCCTTGATCTTCTCAAACAAGGGATGTGCCCCTACCATCACTAGTGTACTAAACCTTTAATATGACACTGTACTCAGGGCCTCCCTGGTGGTGCAACGGGTTAAGTCACAACACTGTGAAGATATTCACAGCCAGTGTAGCACAAGTGTGATCTCCAGCCAGGGAGGTGACCCACATGAGGCAGTAGATGTCTCCTGTCTTGCCCACTGCTCCCCTCAGCAGTGTATATCAGTAGATTTGCCTGTTCTGTCCCCCACTCTGTCTCTAGTGAATCCTCTCACCCCCTACACCTCTGGCCTGTACCCAAGTTCTTGTATGCATAAATAAATATTTAAAAAATATATATTATATTGTACTCATTTATCACACCTTATACTAAACTTTTTCATACACAAAGATCACAATTTTGTCTTACTTATCTCTGTGTCCTAAAAAAATCTTACATTGCCTGGGACATAAATCACTATTCAATAGTCATTTGCCAAATGGATGACTGAGAAAGTACTTCATTATGAAATTCTTCATTTACAAGGCACCAAACTTTTAAATTTCTAAGATAAGGTATATGACTATCTAAGATCTTTAACTTCACTAGCCTCAATGTCCAGACCTTATCTTCAACTCTACTTGACACTCAATGATCACCCAATGTAGAGCAACTCTATAGTCATCAGTTAAACTAAGCATCACATTGGTTAGTCAAACATCACAGTTGTTTAAAACTAGTAAACAGGGCCTCCCTGGTGGCACAATGGGTTGAGCACAACATTGTGAAGCATCTGCAGCACAGCAGTGCAAGGAGTTCGTTCCCAGGCCAGGAAGGGGACCCACATGGTGCAGCAGACCTCTCCTCACCCACTGCTCCCCTCAGCAGTGTATTTCAGTAGATCTGCCTGTTCTGCTCCCCACTCTGTCTCTGGTGAATCCTCTCACCTCCTGCGACTCTGGCCAGTACCCCAGCAGCTCTTTTATGCATAAATAAATAAATATTTAAAAATAAATAAATAAAATTTCATTTATGACTAATAAAATTAGTCAGCAACCAAAATATTATTCTTCTCGATTCCCTCATCCACATATTGTTTGTTTTCCTCCTATACCTACAGCCTTTCTGCATTCTTAACTCATAGAATGTTACCTAACCTACTCACAGGATTTCTCTGTCATAAATAAGACCTGCCTCTAGTTCTATACTGTCACTTCCCCTGTAGCCTATTTGAAATGTTAGCCATTTCCCTACCCTTGTGTATAAAGGTGGAAGGATTCAAGTAAAATCTTCCTCTCTCCCAATAACATTTCCAGGCCTTCACTGTTCTTGAAGTATCACAGTCCTATTGAGAATTAGTCTATCTCTGACATCAACTAATTTTACCTGCTCACAGGTAAAGTCTTCACTGTCCTTCTAACATTCTAGTTTTTGAGTTTCATGATAACTCAATGAGGACTATTTCTAGTTCATTCAACTACTCATTATTATGATCATACTTGGATCCTGTTAGCATTTAGAATTTTTTTACTGCTTAAATATTGAACTATAGAACTCATCCCCTGAGTTTATTTTTAAAGATTGATTGATTTATGCATACAAGAATTGGAGTACAGGTCAGAGGTATAGGGAGTGAGAGGATTCACCAGAGACAGAGTGGAGAACAGAACAGGCAGATCTACTGAAATACACTGCTGAGAGGGAGCAGTGGGCAAGACAGGAGACATGTTGTCCCATGTGGGTCACCTCCCTGGCGCACTCCCCACAATGCAGCACTCAACCCCTTGTGCCACTAGGAAGGCCCCTCCCCTGTCTTTTGACTGATGTCTCATGACCATTGTTTCTGACTCCCACTACATAGCACTTGTATTTCTAGATCCTTTCATTTCTCCCACCTTCTTCTGGCCTTTTCTCCTTCTGAATCCAGGCTCTTCTGTAGCTGATCGTTATGCACAGACACCCTCAGTTCCAAGGCACTCCTATCTTCACATTCTGAATCAATTCTATGAGAGCAGAGACTATCTGCTTTGCTCTTACTGAGACAATAAACAAAATTGCATCATAGAATGATACAGATTGTGCAGCTGGGTCAGTGAAAACTTAGTGACCATCAACTGGATCTTAAATGCTTTCTCTATCCCCCTTTAAATTTTAGCCTAAATGTTAGCAAATTTTATCCATTTCTCTTTCCTCTCACTTCTAAGAAGTTATCTTTATAAAATTCCAACCAAATGGCACATCTAGATTTACCCAAATCTTCACCAACTTCCCTCCAATTTCAAAGGATAAGACTTCCCTGTTTCTCAGTTGCATCCCCTCTTGCCTCACAAAGAATTGTTATTCTTTTGCTCAACTGTATCTCTTCTACATTATTAACATCTCTATCACTCTATCACAACTAGATTCTTGGGCCAGGGGCAAGGAAAGGGTGTTGGGGGGGGGGAGAGCAGACAACAATCTTTTTCTGTAGAGACAAATAGTAAATATTATAAGCTTAGAGGCCATAGAATCTGTGTCACAACTAATTAACTCTGACATTTTAGTATGAAAGCAGCTATAGTCAATTCCACATGATATACATGGCTATGTTTCAATAAAACTGTTATTTATGGACAATGAAATTTGAATTTCACATTTCACATGCAACAAAATGTTATTCTCCTTTGGCCTTTTCTTCAACCATTTAAAAATGTAGAAGTCATTCTTAGCTCATGACTGATACAAAAATAGGCAGTAGGCCACATTTTGTCAACCACTGCCTTAGCCTGTAACTGGTTCCCACAGTATGGGCCCAACAGTATCAGTCTCTTGTAGGAACTTGTTAAAAATGCAAATGTTCCTGCCCTACCCAGTACCTTCTGAATCAGAAACTCCCAGCATGTTAGCAGTTATGTGTGTTCAAACATGGTCTCCAGGTGATTCTGATACACACTCAAGTTTGAGAATTACTGGTCTATAAACAAGGATCGCCTTTTAAAAAGATTCCTGACTTTGCACCTCAAATTCTTATCTCCTATTTTCATCCAAAACTTCCTAATGATTAGTCAAACCTTGCTGTTTCCACTTTCTTAGCACATGCTTATAAAATGAGAGTAAGAATAACACCAAATAGACATAAGAACGATATAAAACAATTTGTAGGGGAAATCCCGAATTCCAGTAATGAGGAAAGAGGGGGAGGATTTCAATTCCACATCCCAGGAGGGTGAAGTATGGAAGGAAGAAGCACGAAGTGTGCAGCCCCTCTCTGCCCTCATTCATACCTCCAGGGGGATGAGAATAAGTTGATGGGTGAGTTCCAGATAATGAATGGAGCCTTCTCTGCTCAAGTGAACATCTGGGGCCAGCAGAGCTCCTTCCCCAATGTTAAAAAAAAAAAAGAAACTTCCTGACAGAAACACAGTACTAACAAGCAAAGTTGGGTGATTAATGTATCCTGCAGGAATTAGAATAAGATACAAGTTCTCCAGATATACCAAGCCCAGGGACACCTTCCTTCCTCAGCTCTACTTGTATAGGTCCTGACGGCTTCATTCTTCGTTGGTCTCTAAGTTATCAGGATGTGTTAATTTCCTAAAGTCTCTTCAATTAATTCAGACAATCTCTTTGATAAGAAACAGTCACAAGTGATCTATCACCAGTGGGGTCCTGTATTTCCCCAAGACTGACAGTTCAGCTTTCTCCCATTTCCTCTCTGCTGACTGATGTCACAAGAGTATAATTATTGTATGTTGTTCAAAAATAAAGGTATTTGCCTGCAGACAACAGCTGCACCAGATTTGATTACATAGCATCAGTGTCTGTATTAGTGACTGAGTAATCATACAACCAAAAGCAACTACTGTGTAGAAAGAAATGAAGGGTAAAAAGATTATGATGCAGACTTTTTGCAGCACTAAAGAAAAAGTAACCTACCATTTGGCCCTTGAAAATAATTACATTTTAATTTATAATTATTTGTTATAGGTATAAATTATAATTTTGCCACAAATAAATTGAAGGTTTTTATAGTTATGCTTCATTTGTGCTTTTGCATAATTGTTTGGCTACTAATTATGATTTTTTATGTTGAAATCTTGTGTTAATTTTTGTACTTGAATGCAAACTCTCTTAATTAAGTGTGTAAATCATCTAATAGAAATAAATAGATAAAATATGTGCTTGAATTTCCACTTTTCCTCCCCACTAAGACCAGTCAGTATTTAATGTAGACAAAAATCATGCCTCCATCTTTGCTTTTGAAAAGTTAAATAATCTCTTAAAGAGCTCACAAAGAACCTGGCAAGTTTGAACTACAGTTAAAGAGCTAGTGGAGGCCTCCTTGGTGGCTCAGGGGTTAAGTCTCAGCGTTATCACCCTGCTGGAGCCTGAGTTCATTCCCAGCCAGGGAGCTGACTAGCAGCACAGCAGACCTCTCATGTCTCACCCGCTTGCTCCCCTCAGCAGTGTAGTTCAGTAAAATCTGCCCACTCTGCTCCCCACTCTGTCTCTGGTGAATCCTCTCTGTCCCTCCACCTCCTGCACCTCTGGCCTACACCCCAGTTCTTGTACATATAAATAAAATATAAATCTTTAAAAGAAAATAAATAAAGTGCTACTGGAATGTCCGAGGAAGCAGGAGGATCAGAGGGGTCTCACTGTTCCCCCAGGAACTATTAGCATTTTCATAGATGGATAATGAGGGAAGGGAATTCCAGGAAAAGAAACAGCATGAGAAAAGTGAAAAAGGCTAGGGTTACTGGAACTGACAAGAATTGAGAGTTAGCACACAGTTTGGCTTGAAAACCAGCCAAATCCTGGATCTTTGTTTGCCATGCTAAGCCCTTTCAGGGCTCATCCCTTTATCTTTAATGGCTGTAGTAGAGTGCTGTGCATATAGCAGCACATTACTAAATGTTTGTTTCATGAAAACACAAAAGTGTGAGATTACATTCACTTTATGCTTAGCTGAGTCAGCGTGGGGGTGCCTGTGAGAAGTTCCAACAGATAGAGTAGGCAGAGAACCAAACCAAGAAATTCACATATGAGCTATTTTACTGTTGATGAGAGCTCATTAGCTGAGTCTAAAACTGTTTTCCCAATATTCCCGAATAGTCAGATGGCAAATGCATGATGACTTATTTGCTTCCAACAACTTTTAGAAAGAAAAGACAGTTTTAATAAAAATAAAAATGTTCACTTAAGAAAATTGGGAACATACCCAAAAAAATTAAAATAAAGAGCACTTAATCCCTGTAAACTCACCAACTAATGTTACAGTTTTAACATTATATACATACAGTTATATTATAGGAAGAACATTTTTATATCATTAGAGATTATTTGGAAGTATAGTTTTTATTGAAACAATTTTCTATTAACGTATATATTAGACTATTTTCAATTTACCCACTCCTCTTCTATTGAACATCTAGTTTCCAAATATTCACTACAATCCTATAAATGTATCTTTAAATACATCTCTATGATTTCCATGCTTGAGACTACTGAAAGCAGTCTTAGAAACCCTACTAAAGACATAAAAGAAAACAGAGAATACCATGTTCATGTAAAATAGTTTACCAAAAAAATCTGTATGTTCTTCTAAACATTACATATACGTGGCACATATTTTTGGTCGAAATGTTACAGAATGCATCTCCATAAAAGAGGAAGGTGTGGGTCTGCTAAATGTAGCACACTACAGCCTACGAGGGTCCTGTCAAGTTAAACAAGAGCAGGATTCTTGAAAGCCCTGGGAGAATGGGTACACCTCATTAGGTATGACTGGGAAGGCCCCAGTGGGCTGTGGACTGATGCACTTTGCATCCCAGAGACTGATCAGTGCAACACCTTGTCAGTAAGTTCGGAACCATGGGTGGGGGTTATGATTTAGTTATCAGCAGATTATGATTTAGTTATCAGCAGATTCACCCCCCCCCCAAAGGCCTAAATAAAATAGTTATATTTCCAGTTTGACCTACCCTTTTCTCTGTGTTCTCCTATTAATAAAAAGGTCAGGACCTTGCTCTTTGAACTGCATCCTATAGTCTGCTCCATGACTCTGGGTTCTTTATCAGTGCGGTGCTGCTGACACAACGGGGAAGAACATCAAAGCACAGTGAACAGGACCATTTTCTTTGCCCCTGTTTACATGTAGCCTTCTTGGATAACAAGTCCCAGTGTAGCATGAACCGGAATCCTTGAGCAGGGGAATTACTGGGAAATAGGAGAAGAGTTGAGCAGGCAGGAGAATCTAGATATATAACTGAATACATGTGGAATCATGCTCTCTGGCTTCTGTGGCTTGACTTGCACCCTGGTGCTATTGGGAAAGAGACTTGGAGGAGAAACATGGAGGATAGACACATAGAGAAAATTGAAAGAGATACTTGGAAGAGACACATAGGTGAGAGGCACACGAGGAGGCTTTCCTTGGCAGAGACAATGGCAACCATTATCTTGATTTATATTTTTGTCTCTCCTTTTGTTATAGAGCTAACCTTTTTCTTGTGTTCCTTGTCAAAAGGTACCTTAGATTTATGGCAAACTTATGGGCCTCAGCTGCCCCGCTTTAATACTAGACTATTTGACTGGATATTTGCCCACAGGGGGATGGTTAATTTGGGTAGTTTTACTGGCAAACTATTAATAGAAACATTCTTTTCCTCTCTCTCTCTCTCTCTCTCTCTCTCTCTCTCTCTCTCTCTCTCTCTCTCTCTCTCTGCACATTAATTCTATAAAAGATCTTTCATACTAAGAGTATGCTTCCTTCACCTTTGTGTATACAAATAGCCAGATACTTTTGAGTGTGTATCCCTTAATAGTTCGGGGTCCCTGTACCCCTCAGTCATACACTAGTAAAAATTCAGCATGATTTTGAGGGAAATGTGACAAGTTGATTCTAAAATGTACCAAGACAGCTAAGACCCGAGTAGCTAAAGCAATTTTGAAAATTTTGCCAGATGAAGAAACAGTACTGGGCTACATTAAACAAAACACTTTAAAAGACACAGGAAAAGACAAATAGATCAATGGAATAAAACAGAAATTCCAGAAAGAGACTTACACATATAAATAAACTTCATATAGATCAAGATGGCATATCTAATTAATAAAGGGAAGATAGATTATTTAGAAAATGATGCTGGGAGATCTGGCTTATGAGATGGAGAAAAATACAGACACCTATCTCAAACTATATACAAATGATACTTTAGATTCACTACTTTAATCTGAAATAAGAACCAAAAAATAAGGGAAGTGGAGAAGAATATTTTTGTGACCTGAAAATAGAGAAGCAAATAGGAAAGCCATAAATCCATAAGTCATCAAGAGAAAAATGTGTGGATTTTAGTATATCAAAAAAAGATTTCTTTTCAAAAAAGATCATGCGAGAAAAAGTTGACAAGTGACAGCTTAGAAGAATATTTTTGCCACCTCAAGGGGTTAGAACATATATATTCAGAGAACTTCTACCAACAAGATAAAGCAGGAAATCCAGTAGAAAACTGGACCAAGTACTCAAATAGTCAATATAATTTTAAAGTTTAGCAACTTTAGAATTGGTAAAAATATGGTAAAAGGGTATTTTCAAATGCTGTTGGTCTGCAACTGTAAGTGAATGCAGCCCTACTAGAGAGTGAATCACCAACAACTAAATATATCACTGTAATCCAACTCTTGGGAATATACTCCAGAGAAATTTGCAGGGCCTCCCTGGTGGCACAGTGGGTTAAGCAAACCTCAGCCACTGCAGCACGAGTTCGATCCCTGCTGCCGGCCAGGGAGGGGACCCACATGGTGCAGCAGACCTCTCCTGCCATGCCCGCTGCTCCCCTCAGCAGTGTACTTCCACTGATCTGCCTGTTCTGCTCCCCACTCTGTCTATGGTGAATCCTCTCACCCCCCACACCTCTGGCCTGTACCCCAGTGCTTGTATGCATAAATAAATAAATCCTTAAAAAAAAAAAAAGAAACTTGCAGGCAGGTCTTTATGGGAATCCCTATGAGATGTGCATCTCAGCATTTGCAGAAGCAAGGAGTTGGAAGCAACCTGGAGGTTGGTGGTCAGGGATATAAATAATTGTAATTCTACAAGGTGTGATGTATGCATTCAGTGAAAAACTAGGTAGCAAGAAGAATTAATGGACCAGATACACACTGAGCTATCTGGTTACCTTTAAGGCACAGTGTCAAGTGAAAAATAAATGTGTGAAAAAATAAAATCTATAGCACCGTACCACTGTAAATTTAAAACAGTCAAAGAATATGTAATGTTTGAGGCCTCCCTGGTGGTACAGGAGTTAAAGACAGTGCTATCAAGCTATTGGCACCCACTGCAGATGAGTTCTATCCAGCCCAGGGAGGTGACACACATGGCGCAGCAGACCTCTCCTGTCTCACCCACTGCTATTCTCAGCAGTGTATTTATTTAGTAGATCTACCTGTTCTGCAACCCGCTCTATCTTTAGTGAATCCTCTCACCTCCTGCACCTCTGACCTGTACCCCAGTTCTTGTTTGCATAAATAAAATCTTTTAAAATAAATTAAAACTACCAGTGAAAACAGAAAAAAATGGTCATGTGCAAACACTGTGCTGAGAGAAAAATAGGATATGAAAACATGCTTAAATACTTACATTTTATTAACTAAACAAACAACAGCAATTTTGATTAAATCAATGTCCTTGAAGATTAAAATTTAAGTGAAAAAGAAAATTGTATAAACCATTTACTAGTAGTTTCAAATCATATTCTCAAACAATGTTGAAAGAAGACAGCACTTGATTTTAAACTACATAATTAAGAGCTAGATTTTCATCTGTGTAAAGCAGGTTGTTTTCTCTCAATTTTTATAAAATTTTACAGAAAGACAAATCATCTATGCTGTTAACAGCTTTTTCCCAGTTCCCCACAATGAAAAAATACAAGCCCTTATAAATAAATCTGTGACTGTTGGAGAGTTCATCCTTCTAAAAAAAAAAAGTTTCCAGTCTAATTGCTTTGGTTCATCAGGGATTGAAATTTTGAGTGCAGATATTTTCCATATCCCCTTGGGAGTTTATTATATAGACAGAGCATGACATACTTAGCAGACAATACTTGACTGAATAGTAGGTATATTTTTCTCTTATGTGAAATTTATTTAATAAGAAATAAAACAGTTCTTTTTTTCTGACATAAATGTGAATGCCATAGAAATCAATTCTGAGAACTGTGTGAAATTTGCATTTATGTTCCTATTTTCTAAGTATTTCTTCATGTGTCTTAAGATAAATTACTATTTGACAGGCAAAATTATTTGCCCCAGTATGATTAGAAAGGGAGTAAGTTTGCAGTGACACACATAAAAGAATTAAAATCCCCCAAATTTGCACATGCACAAATTAAAAGAGAAATTCTAATCAAATTGACAGTCATCCGTAGAAAACACCATTGTGTGAATAGCATGCACTCAATGGTGACATCACCTAAATGAATGATTTTACTCCACCAAATACTCCTTGATCTGCACCAATTTAATTTCCTTTGCTTCACAGTTGCCCAGTCCTTAAGAAAGAGCGTTAAGTCCCTTTCTAATGTTTTAGCCATCATTCCTTTTTCTGGAAGTGTACATTCTTTCAACTTTAATATCTGGAGAAAGTTGTAATTTCTTTGTGCAGTACTATCCAAAGAAAGTGAAACACACCCAAAGTCCTTCACCTGCTCAAACAGAGACAGAATGATCAGTGTTACACTCCTGAGGGGACTTTCACATCCCAAAGCAGCATCACATGTATGCACTAAACAGTGTGTATAATCAAGGACCTCTAATATACAGGGATCATCTTTTCTACAGTTTCCCAAACAAAACCAAAGTCAAGCACAGCCTTACCAGTTAGACACAACAAGCACCATTCTAATAATTCCAGCATGCCATTTTTATATTCAAACAGCCCACAGGGAGCACATAATAACATCATCCTCCTCCTCACCTCCCACTCCCTTCTAAGGGATGAAACATCAAAGAAAGTGAACAAGTAGATAAGCCAATTTAAGAAATTGTGGGTGAAGTTAGAAACCTGTTTGAGAATGCAAAAACTTCCCAACTGTCAGACCCCAAACCCATGCAAAATCTTACTTCTTATCTGATGTCTTGGTACTTAGGATCTGTGCCAGACAGTCTACATTCAACTTTATTGTTAACTGACAGTGTTAGTTTTATTTCCATATCAATCTTCTCATTTGTCCAGTATTTAGGGAGAAGATCTTATTTTGCAAAGGAATTAGCTTCAGAAGATATTTTTTATAAGTTGTAGTTTTATACATAAATCATAAGTGAAATGAACCACTGAATCTAACAAACTAAAGAGTCTGTTAACTCATTTAATCAATCACAATTAAGTACTTAATTAGGTCTACTTGCTGTTTTGTATTCTGCCCTTCGAAAGTATCTTTTTATCTGTTCACTTGTTTAATATCCATTTCCCACACATGAAAATTTAGTTTTAAAAATAATTTCCTCTGCTTATCCACTGCACCAAGCACGTAACAGGAGCCTAAAAAATATATTTAATGAGTAAAAATGCCCCAGAAGCTAGCCAAAAGTTTATTTTAGAAAATCATAAGAACCCCAAATTGCTTTTGTTGAGTTGCTATAGCATTGCTTTATAAAGTTTGTAACAGCAGTTCACTTAATAAATTGCCTCAAAGATATTCCCATGATGACAAGTTGCATATGTCATCAAACTATCCTTTGGGATACTCACATTATTCCCTTGATGCAAATCTGAAATTTACACAAGAGGTGAGTTTAGAACCACTAATAACTCTTGGAAACTTCTGCAAGGTTTTTTTTTTTTGTTATTATGTTAAAATAAAAAACTAATAGTTGCTCTGCCATAGGTCGGGTTACATCCAAAGTGCTGAGCTAAAGTTGGCATTCTTCAGCAGAGATAAGTAGAGATTATCTGTAGGTACAGTCCACCCAATAATGGAATTAAGTGATTTTAATTTATCCCACCTATTCCACCCTGTCTCTGCCTGCAAAGAGATTCACAGAAGCAGAAGCAGATCTGACAGGTGGTGGTTAGTAAAACAATTGATTCTTCTATATCCAACCTATTCAGAAGCACCCATCCTCAGCTTGTCATTAATCTACCTCCTGCTCCCAACTGTACCCAGATTTCTAGGTGCCTTTTCTCTTCTAAGAACTCATCTCTGATGTTATTTTGACTTACTTTTACCCAGATGGAAATGGCAAAAAGTGTTTCCCAAACTTGCCCAATCATAACCTGGAATATTTCTTTTTAAATGCAGCTTTCAGGGAATTTCCAATACAATGGCTGTATAAATCAACATTCTGAACCTCCTAGAAAATATAAAGCAACAAAGAAAACAATAGTACATGAAAATAGATATGCAATGTTTATGGCATCATTATTCACAACAGTGAAAAGGTGAAAACAAACCAAATGTCATCAGATGAACAGATTAACAAAACGTGGTACATACATACAGTGAAATATTATTCATCCTTAGAAAGGAATGTGTAGTAACAACACATAGAAGGTGTTGCATTGTCTAAAACACAAACATCTTTGTAAACCATTGTTATCTCAGTAAAAAAAAAAAAAAAATTTGGAACACACACTCACAAAGGGATGATGCTATAACATAGAGGAACCTGAAAACATGATAAATGAAATCAGTCAGACACAAAGAGACAAATGTTGTATAATCTTCCTCTCAGATGAGGTATCTAGAGTGTCAAATTCATAAATACAGGGCCTCTCTGGTGGCCTAGGGGCTAAGTCTCAACACTATCACTGCTAAGGTCTAAATTCCCCAGCCAGGGAGCTAACCCACATGGCGGAGCAGACCTCTCCTGTCTGACCCACTGCGCTTCTCTCAGCAGTGTATTTCATTAGATCCGGCTGTTCTGCTCCCCACTCTGTCTCTGGTGAATCCTCTCACTCCTGCTCCCCACCTCGGCCTACACCCCAGTTCTTGTATGCATAAATAACTATTTTTTTTTAAAAAAAATCTTCACACAGAAGGTGATAAATAATATTTGTGTGTTTTTTAAAGGTTTATTTATTTAAGCATACAAGAACTGGGGTACAGGTCACAGGTGTTGGGGGTGGAGGTGAGAGTATTCACCAGAGACAGAGTAGGGAACAGAACAGGCAGACTGACTGAGATACACTGCTGAGGGGAGCAGCGGGTGAGATAGGAGAGGCCTGCTACGCCATGTGGGTGGAATCAAACTTCTGCTTCAGTGGCTGTGAAAGCTTCATTAGTGCTGTGCCTTAACCCCGTACCTCTTAACCCCTTGCACCACCAGTGAGGCCCCAATTATTTTTTTTCTTATACAAGCCTTTGTTTTGCACTCAGTAGATTTTGTATGCCCCAAATCTATACAATGAATCTTCACTTAATGTCATTGAGAGGTTCTTGGAAACTGGGTAAAATGATGTATAATGAAACCAAGTCTTTAAAAAATGCTATTTCATTCCTGCTCTCCATTTGTTTTCAGAATTCACACTGAATTTGTGTTCTACAGGCAGAGACATCAGCATCCCTATTTCACCCCCATTTTCAACTTTCATGGGAACCAGAGGATAATCCACAGGGTGGGTGATTAGCCACCAATATCCATTATCTATTGGATACTGATAAAAAACACTTTATGTTTATATACTTCAGTTTTACATATTGATAAAGTGACAATTCTTCTGGATAGATGGCCTACTTGGTAAGGATGTATACCTCTTCAGTGACTTTAATCTTTTCCTGACCTGGAATTCACTAGTCCTACATAGTGTTTATGTTATAATGTATGCTTGTAATTATACACTAACTCACATATAAACACATTCTATCAGCCCACATATTTTCTACCAACATACGATCACTCCCAAGCACAGCATCATGGATAAAACAACATTGTTTGGCCCTCTCTATGAAGCCTTTCTCTCTATTGCAAGAGTGATGATAGGGCCAATAAACTGATTTCACCTAGAGCAAAAATCAAATCAACCAACAAAAACTCTGATGTGACTAGACTGTTTTCCTTATTAGTTATGTTCCTCTCCCAGTCATCTTGGTAAACAGGAAGAATGTCTTCATATGTTTACTTTCCCTGAATAGTGCATCATCATCACATGAAGAGCTTTTTTACAAAAAAAGGAAAAAGAATAATTCCCTAAAACTCCCAGATCTTTATCAGAATCTCCAGAAGCTGACAAAAGTGTATAATTTTAATAATTCCTCAGGTGCTTTTTCTGTGGCCAGTGCCAACAGCATATGAGCATCACTGCCCAGAGGGCAACACTCCATGCAGTAATTCTATATAAATGCTTAATGAATGAATAAACAAATGAGTCAAAACTGTAGAAATTAGTTATTTCATGAGCTCTGACCACACCCCAGGCCTACAGAACTAAGAATCTTGCATCTTGGCTGTCTGACCTGCATAAATGCTAACTCAACTCTGATCTGTGTTAACTCACTCTTTTCCACCCTGAGCAGCCAGGGACAACCACAATCAGCTGAAAAAATAGTGGTAGTGGTAAGAAAACTGCTTCAATTAACCCTTGGTTTGTAAAGTAAGGAGACCGAAACCATAAATTCTACCCCTCACAGAAATACCTCCTGGCATTCAAGATAACTACTTATTGACTAGTAACCACACATGTTGGGTACTACAGTAGAGGAAACAAAATGATTGTAGGGTTTGATGCTTGCCCTTGAATATTTTGCATTCAACGTTGGGAAGACAAAAGATGCAGCCCTATATATGGAAGGGGACTTTTTAACACTTCATTCATGTCTCAGAGCAAGTCTCTAAGAGGGGTAAAGCATTATTATCTCTATTTTGCAGATAAAGAAAGGCTTAGAGAGGTTAGGTATTAGCTCAAGACTATATTTGTTGGCAAAGTTTGTTTTTGAACTGCTTTCTGACTGCAGAATGCAAGCTATTGCTTCTAAACTACTTGCAATGGAGATTACTAATACTGGCCTCACACTAAAGCAGTCGTTTCAACAACAGATAGGATTTATGTAGTAACAAACAACAGAAGAAAGGGCAGATTGGAGTATATGCTCATGGTGAGGTCCAGAAACCTACATGCACCTTGCTGAAACAAGGTTAACAGACTCCCTTATAACCTCCCCTCTGTTCCACTGGAGGGGGCAAAAGTATCACCTCCCCCTGGAGATGCAAGGCATGTTGAATTCTGGAGTTTGCTGATTTGCACAGTTTGGACATTCTCTAATTTCTTGACTTCATTTAAATATTAATGTTCTGAATATTAATGCTCACATTATCCATGCAACACTCAATCAAGAACTATGCAGTAAGCATTTACTATGCACTAGGCACTGGCGCAGATGCAGGTCACACATGGTCTCTGTCTTCGTACAATTTCTAGTCTAATTGGGAAGGCAAACATTTAAGAGTGAGTGTAACACATATTTTAAGGGACAACTGGAGGATGATACAATTGAGTCTGCAACCAGGACCTTATCTCCATTTCCTAGCTGCATGATTAGAAGGAAATTACAGTTCTTCATCTGCAAAAAAAAAAAAAGTGGAAAATATCAATTACCAAAAAAGCATGGGCAAAGGCCCAGAGGAAGAAGGGGCAAGGCAGCACATTACTCGGTCTAAGATCCTGTCCTACCTGACTAGGCAGTAGAAAGCCTTGCCAGAGGAAACTGGAAAGGTGGGTGGAGGACCAAACCAACCTTCAGGTAAAGACTTTTTATCTTATTCAAAAGTAATTGAAGCAATTACAAGAATTTAAGATGAGGAAGAAATTTGCTGGGATTCAGGTTTTAAAATATCACCCAAGGGAGGATGAGGAGAATTTCTGGTTTTTACACACACACACACACACACACACACACACACACACACACACACGTCCCTCAATAAATCTGTTAAACATAATAAAATCTTTTAAATTATTGATTTAATTAAAAAGATAGGGACAAAAAGACAAATTAGCAACTACTAATACAGTTTACTTAAATGACATATGTTGGTCAATTAGGTTATGAGGATAGCAATTGGAAAGTATATATAGAAATGAGGATTTGGTGATTGATTGGATATGATGGGTGATCGAGGTTAAGGAGACAAAGGAATCCCAAGGATTTTCTGGATTTCCATCTTGTGAAAGAAGGGTGGATGATATTCCTAGGGAATCAGACAGAAATTAGCATGCTGGAGATTGTCATGAAGAAGAGGAAATCCACGCCCCCATCTGTGTTCTTCGCTTGCTGGTTTAGCAGCCAAATTAATATCAGACAGATTAGCAGGGAAAATTTTTTTAATTACACACATGTGGGAAATCTACATAGGTATTGATTTCAAAGACAATGAGGCAAAAAGGGGGGAAGGGTATATATCTTTAGCTAAAAAAATAGAATATGAGTCTCGGGTTTTACAGAGGAAGATTCTCATAATGAGGAGAGGGTGAGTCAAATGACAAAGACTCTACTTTGTAATTAGATGTTTGCCATATTAGAAAGGCTTCTCCAACAGAAATGTTATTTTGGATAAATCCTAACTTAGTGCATTATCCCTGATTTTCATTCTTCTAGGCAGTTAAGGGGAAAGTAAAGGATTTTGTGAGTCTGCAGGACCGCACTTCACTTTGGATCAAAATAATCCACTTGCCAAAGTGGCATGTTTTGGAAAAGCCTGATCTGAACATCTTGGAGAGGTCTGTCCTGAATATCTTGGGGAGATCTATTCTGAACACCTTGAAAAACCTGTTCTGAACATCTTGGGGAGATCTGTTCTGAATATCACAAGGAGGCCTATTCTGAATTCCCTGGGGGAAGCTTATCCTAAAGAACCAAAACCAGTGAAAGAGAATAAAGCGAGTTAGAAAGAAAAGTTTATTCCATCAGGCAAATATAGATCAGAGACTTTCTGTAGAGGAAGTGAAGGGAAAAGGATCAGGACAGGGGTGGGAAGAGCACAAGAGCACGGGTGAACTGGTGGTGGGAATTTCATGGGAAAAGCATACATTGTACAAATATGAAGGATGATGTAATAAACATAGTCCCAATGAAGACCTTTGTCAACCTTATGTGGAGCTCTGAACTGAGATGTGTCCATGCAAAATAACACTAAAGTGTTATAGAAGATTCAGACCTTTATGCCCAACACCAGTCATTAGTGGGCAGGTGCCTCTGGAAGGAGGAGTGACCTTGGACAAGGCAGTTCCTTAGATAATGTAATTCTCAGAAAGAGTCCTTCTCGGCCAGCTAATCTGCCAGCAATAGGAAAAGGGAGTCATGTCTTCCCCTAGGAAGATCTGAACATGGCCCTGAGACTCTGGTGGCCGTCTCACTGAGACACAGGACACATTTCTCAGAGTGGTACAACTTTACATATTATAAAGTTCACAAGTATCAGCCAAGTACTTCACTAGTTTATTAACAAGGTTATAAATTTGATAGTTACAAATAAGCTTTCTGAAATCATTGTTGCAAAAATAATCCCCCTGTTTCTTTTTATTTTATTGTTTTGGGTTTTATTAATATAACATCGCATTATAATATTATAATAGTTTCAGGTGTTCATCCTTGAAAATCATTATCTATACATTCAGTCCATTGTTAAAAGTCTAAATCTAACTATGTAAGTGTCTCACTTGCCCCCAACTTACTCACACCCTTCCCTATTTTCTTCCCCTACCTAATTTCTTACAGTGATCATTATGAAGTTTCTATGGAAGTAAAAATCATCAGAGGAAATTAGTTCTGCCTACTCTCTCCATCCACACTGTAGGATTCAAATCCCCCTCTTGTTTATCATTGCAGCATCCTAAAATAACAACTTCTGTGCCCAGCAAACCACACTCTATGCTTCAGTTAAGTAAATGTTTCAACCATTAAAACCATAGCATCTCACACAGTGAATAGCATATGCTCAATTAATGCTTGTTGAAATGAATAATTTTGCCCTGGACTGAGAAGTTCCCTGGTAACATCAGTATAAAACCACAACAGTCTGGCCTCCCTGGTGACACATGGGTTAAAGTCTCAGCGCTATCAAGTTATAGCCACTGCGGCATGAGTTCGATCCCTGGCCAAGAAGCTAAATCACATGGCACAGCAGAAACCTCTTGTCTTGCCGCCCGCTGCTCCCCTCAGCAGTGTATTTCAGTAGATCAGCCTGGTCTGCTCCCCACTCTGTCTCTGGTGAATCCTCTAAGCCTCCCACTCCCTGCACCTCTGGCCTACACCCTAGTTCTTGAATGTACAAATAAATAAAATAAATCTTTAAAACACACACACAGAACAGTGTCATATAAACTAGGATGATTTGTCATCCCACCAGTGTCTTCTCAAAGATGAGTGTTGCAATGATTGCAACTGTCCCAATGATTGAGACTTTCCAGTATAAAGTTTCAGAGGTAACATTGAATACTGAAATGTAGTTTCATTTCAGTGCAATTTACCCAAGCTGTTAAATACTTCCAGAAGCTTTCCCTTAATTCTCTTTCAATCGCTATCTCTCTTCTTCTTTTCAAGACTGTGTCCTACATAGTTAACATTGACCCAATCCCTAGTGTATTGTACTATTAATTCCCATTTGAAGCAATTAGTCTGACATAGACTCTCAGCAACTCAAAGAAAGATTTTTGAACTGTTTAATTATCCCCAGCAGAAAGAAGAATGGAGAATACAAAGAATCGAATTTGAACTATATAGACATGAACTACTGATATGTTATAACACATAGAATTCTCTCTTTTCTACCAGAAGCCTAAAATTTATTCAAATTACCCAGTCCCAGTGCTACAAAGAAATGTAACTGGGTGGTTTCATTCATATATATATTGTATTTATAATTGGCTGAACAGCAAAAAAAAAAAAAAAAAAAAAGTGCCTTACACACTGAGAAATGCTACAAGTAGCATCTAGAGTTAGAATATTAGAGGTAATTAAGAGCACTGCTTCTATAGCTACAAGCAATATCTCAATTTCTTATTTTCTGGTATATGAGCCCTCTCTGAGAATTGCATTATCTAAGGTGATTAAGAAATCACCTTTTCTGGGTCTTCAATTACTGCCTGACTATTTTCCTTTGTGACCTCTTCTACTTGATATTCTCGAGACCTATCCATTCCTTATCCCTACCCTTTATCATGATCTAGTTCCTGACTCAGGTGAACTTCCTGTCTAAGGCAAAACAACCAGCCAGTAAAGTTTGTTTTTCCTGTCTCCTGCTCCCAGACAATTGTTCTCTGATCACTAACAGCTAGGAATGTAGTTTCTCCTATCAGCAAGGAAAATTCTGTGCAAATTTTGGGTGGATAATAAACCAACTAATTGATTTAAATTCCATTGCAGATGATTTGTGAAAGGTCAACAACACTTTTAACCAAAATGTACCTCTTTCCATTATAACAAGGGTTTGCTGAGGCCATTAATAATAGATTGATAAATAACAAAAATATTTACACTACTTTAAATAGCATGTAATATTTTCCATTAACATATATATTATATATAACATCTTACAATTTGGCAAAAATAAGTTTTCAAAGCACTGTCAATAATTTTATCTTTAGTTTTACTTATTACTAAATACAAACACATGAAGAAAACAAAATTGTCATTTTTACATAAACATTTAAGAAAAATGGCAACTAATAAATCATGATACCTTCATTAGTAATTTTATTTTTCACATAATCTCCTGTACATTTTCCATGCCTACAAGTGTACAGAGCCAATTCCAATAAGGATAGAAACTCAAGAAAAATATTGGCAAATAAGACTGGTTAATCACAAAAAAAAAAAAAAAAAGACATATTGTTTGGGGAACCAATTTGTTTCCAGTAAGAAACTAGTTTGCCTGACTTCATACAAGTTGGCAATTTGATGTTACCCTAAAATTATTGTTTAAAAAGCAGAACTGGAATTAAATGACAAGTTTTCACTCAATCTGTCATGAAATGAGTTTTATGACAAATGTATGCATGCTGAAGGAGTATTAGGAAAGGTGCCAATTATCCAAGACAGAAAAAATTTTAAAAGAACATTACTTGGCTTTTGGCATTGTACCAATACCTAGAGATTTCAGTCAAATTCGCCCCAAGATATTGAAAATAAGCTCTCTGAGGGGGTAATTGTTCAGGTCATATAATCGATAAAAGCACAAATAAGCAAAATCACCTTAAAACACAGACTGGCCAGACTTGACTGTAAGTTGATTTTTATTAAAAGATTATCGCGAAGAGGTTTGGGTAGCCATGGAAACAGAGAAAGGAGCATCCAAGGGCACTTTAGTGCCAGTGCCCATTCAAGGGCTGTCAAAGAGAGACATCCAAACCAACAGCACAGCAGAATGTCTCTACTATATTGGAGATCGATATAGAAAGTTGCAACCATTGGAAATTGAGTATTTCTATTCTGGGGACAAAATCATCCTGTCATGGATGTAGAGGAATCTAGAACAGTTTACGCACATAACTCTGCCTGTTCTGTGGTCATCAAGCATCCTTGTGATAATGCCTTTGATTTCTTGAGTCATTGATCTATATAGAAAATGAACAGGATTTGCAGTCTGGACTATTCAGGTATATAAATTATAGCTCTTGGAAATGAATGTGTTAATATTCTGATTGTATTTATCAGTCTTGTAACCTAGGTTAATGTAAGCTCAACTGATTGCTAGAGCTGCTCTATGCTATTGGGTTTTTTTAAAAAGATTTATTTTTTATTTCCTCATGCATACAAGAACCAGGGTGTAGGCCAGAGATGTGGGGTGGGGCAGGGGCACGGTGAAAGGATTCACCAGAAACCCAGTAGGGAGCAGAATAGGTGGTTCCACTTAAACACACTGCTGAGGGGAGCAGCGGACAAAACTGGAGAAGCCTGCTGCACTGTGAAGATCCCTGGCCAGGGATCAAACTCATGCCACAGTGGTCGGCCACAGCTTGATAGCTCTGAGATTTAACCCCTACACCACCAAGGAGGCCCCTGCTCTATACTGGTTTTTTTACCCCAAAGATTTTATTTATTTATGCATACAAGAGCTGGGGTACAGGTCAGAGATGGGGGTGGGGAAGACGGGCAGTGAGAGGATTCACCAGACACAGCCCTGCTCTATAATGTTAAAAAAAAAAAAAATACTTCCCAGATCCTAGAAGGTTGTGGAAAATTCACCAGAGTAATGCTTCCCTGTTTTGGGGACACTTAGCAGGTCTTCCCCTCACAGTGAACCCGCATCAACCAAACTTTCCATTTCAAAAGACCATTAATATCAATGGGGGAGGAGGGTAAAGGGAAAGCAGGTGCCTATTATTTGCCTCTCTGTATTTATTTATTTTAACATCACTTCTGTATGTTATTGTTTTATTGTATTTTTGTATGTTATTGTTGTAGTTTTATTGTGGAACATCACTATTGTTCCACAATCATACTGGTAGAAAAGACAACTCATGCGTGGATAAATGGTAGGGAATCCTGGATTTAAAGTATGCCACAGATCAAAAATAAATAAATAAGTAAATAAAGTATGCCACAGATCACTGGCAAAGCAGACAAAAGTTACTACTTACTATATGTCTACCATGTGTTCAAATGTAATATTATCATCATTATTATCCTTCTCTTAGAGATATCATTTGTTTGGTAAAACCCAGCACGGAAGAATCTTTCTGTTTTCCATAACTGAACCAAAGCGTTGACCACTACCAGAGAAATCATCAATAAACTGAACGGCATACTTTATATCTATAATCACAAATTTCAAAATCTCTCTTCATAGAACATGCCAATTCTACTCTGTTCCTCCCACTAGATTTACTTTTTCATGCTCTGAGATAAATTTTGAATCTTCTTCTCCTCTAACTACTACACAGTAAGCCCTCTGAACAGACTACCTTGTGCTGACTTCAATGAGAAAATAAAAGCCTTATAGTCCCATCATCAATTCATTAATCATCCCTTACAGTTGCACCTATTTGCTTCTTCAAAAGTGAATCCTCAAATCGATGCTGCTCAGAATCCATCCCTTCACACCTTCTTTCTTACAGCCTTCTCTTCCTCAGTTTTTCCTCTCTGCTACATAATTGCTTCCCATCTCTTTCTGGATTACTCTCACCATCTTACAAAATAAACTACTGTCTCCAATATTTTAAAATGTCTTTCTTAATGCTACATTCCCTCCAGTTCTACCTAATTTCTCGTCATGATAGGGTCCTTGTTCTGCAAAGAATTGTTTATCCAAAGTCTCTATTTAAAGATATTTATTTACACATAAAAGAACTGGGGTACAGGCCAGAGGTGTAGGGGGTGGGGATGAGAGGATTCCTCAGAGACAGAGTGAAGAGCAGAGAACAGGCAGACTGACTGAAATACACTGCTGAGGGGAGCAGCACAGGTGAGGCAGTTGAGGCAGGCGAGGCCTGCTGCACCAAGTGGGCCCCCCCCCCCCCCCGCCNGTGGGCCCCCCCCCCCCCCGGCCGGCAGCAGGGATCGAACTTGTGCTGCAGTGGCTGCAGTTTGCTTCACGGTGTGTTGTTTAACCCACTGTGCCACCAGGGAGGCCGCTATCTCCTTTTTAGTTTACTGTCTTTTTGAAGTCACTGATCCACCAAATCTTCTTGTAAAATGTATCAGTAACTTGGCCTCCTTGGTGGCGCAAGGGGTTGAGCGCCTCACTGTGAAGCTTCCACAGCCACTGCAGCACAGGTTCAATTCCCCGGGCAGGGAGGGGACCTACATGATGCAGCAAACCTCTCCTGCCTCACCGGCTGCTCCCCTGAGCAACTCCTTCTGTTCTGCTCACCACTCTGTCTCTGGTGAATCTTCTCATCCCCTGTGCCTCTGGCCTGTACCCCAACTCTTGAATGCATAAATTAATAAAATCTTTTAAAAAATAAAAACATGCCAGTAACTTCCTTGCTGCCAAATACAAAGACCACTCAACCTCCCAAGAAGCATTTAACATAGCTGATTGCTCACACTGGGTGAATGATAGTGACATTTATAGAGATTATGCTATAATCTGATTGCTAACATTGCTGATTACCCTCCTCTCTCGATTTCTGTGACATCATCTTCTTTGGATTTTCCAGTTCTGGCTTCTCTTCAGTATTCTTTGCTAAGTCTTCTACTCCTACATAACTACATAAACCATATCCCTAGAACTGGCCTTTCCCCTCCTTCTTTCTTTACTCTCCTTCCGAGTGATCTTATTTCTTTCAAGCCACTTTTCACATGGGCCTATAGACTATCTCTATCCTGACCTCCCCCCCTGAGCTCTTGATGTGTATATCAACTACATACTTGATCAACAAGTAGACATTGCACAACCATCTCAAAATTAGCAAGTCCAAAATTTAATTATTTCTTTCTAATATTTTTGTTACTCCACCAACCTGTTTTCCTTCCCTTCCTCATCTTCATAATCTCTATAAATGTCACTATCATTCACCCAGCTGTTCAATAAGTATTCATTCTTCTCTTTTCTTCTCACCCTCCCCCCATTTTGAAGTGATCCTCTCCCACAAACAAGTATATTCTAGCATTAAAATACATAACAAATCTGTCCACTTCCCTCCACCTCCACCACCTCTATCCTAGTCTTTGTTCAATTACTTCATTACTCCCTAGTGGAATTCGTCTATTCCATTCCTCTCTCTCTCTTTGACAGCCTCGCAAATGGACTATCACATAAAGTGAATGTTACAAGATCAGTGGTCTTCTTCGGTAAATCCACCATGATAGAATCTAGGACAAGGATCTTAACTGTACTTTACCTTTGCAGCACATTCAGAAGGTACTTAATAAATATTTGGTGAATTACTAAAGCAAAGGTGAAAAGTAGGTATTATGATCACCATTTTACAAATGAGAAAACTGACTCTATGAAAGGTTAAGTAACTTAACCATATCACATGCTTCAAAGCAATTAATTTGCAGATCTGGTATTCATACCTGTTCTTGTTCTTAAACTAAAACAGTATGTAATGCTTATAAACACAATGTCATATATTTACATGCATACTATACATACACACAATATATATGCATACACATTTGTCATTTGTTTCTCATAATTTTGTAACTAATACATTTCTCATTATACATTACAACTTTTTCTGATTATAAAATTTGGAAATCATGTAAAGACATACATAAAATATTTTTAAATTCTTATTACTTTAAGAAAACTGCTGCTAGAATATTTACCATTATTAACATTTCAGAGTATATTAGGTCTTTTATTACGAATACAAATGTATTATAACATAATTATCGCATTAGCATATTAAGGCACAAAAATTTCCCCGGTCATTAAGTAACATCCTGAATTTAATGAACTCACAGTATTCCATATCATATTGTATTTATCTATATCTTTATCAATGGACAGGTTTTGGTGTTGTGAATATCCTGTGTGTATAGTTCTAGAAAGTATCAAGGTATTGCCAAAATATCAAGGTGAAAGATTAAGCATACTGTAATTTTGATACATACTGTTCACTGCTGGTCGAATCAACCCAGACACACAAGAGAGTTTTCTTCCTTGAGGCAGAAGGGGATATTCAAGGGTCTCTGGAGAGGACAGGGCTCAAGCTAAGGCTTTAGCCACCCGAGAGAAGTGTGACGGCAGGAACTCCCTCCGTCCAGTAGGGGGCGCTGTGCCCTTCCGCTGGGGTCGAGCAGGCCACGGAGACGTCACGTGATCTGCGCCGGAGGGCGGTGCTGCGGAAATCTGCCTTACGTACGCCGCCGCTTGACGTAGTACGTAGGGGCTGGCTAGCCGCCATCTTGCTTCTTTTTCTTGCTTGCTCCTTCTCGGGAAGCAGTGAAAGTGCTTTGGCGGTTTGTCCGTCTGCAGCTTTGGGTTTCTGTCCCTTGGTTCTCCCAGCCACCCCTTTCCCGGACGTCCCCTCCCCGGCCCCTTGGGCAGAGCGCGGCAGAGACCCTCGGAGTGCGCCAGCACACTCAGCTTGACACTCAGCCTGGCCGGTAAGGAAAGCGAGGGCGTCGGAGCTGCGATCAAAGCGGGCCCCATCCGGGAGGGCTAGTGTGGGGCGACCTGGGGCGTGGGAGTACCCCAAACCTCGGCCCGCCTAGCCCCCCACAGTCCGCATGGACAGGGCCTTAGGGCCTCGCTTTTCCTTTCTCTTTGGTGACCATCATCTCTGGAGGAGTCTCGGCCTCCTGCGCGAGGAGCGGGAAACCGAAGTCAGACCCGCCCCATGTGGTCTGCAGCGGGAGTTCTGGACCGCGGGTCATTCTCCCACCCAGTTTCCATCTCTGGCCCTGCGGGCATCGCGCGCCCTTGCCTGCTTAGCTTGGGGGAGTTTCAACTCCATCCTCCCAGAAGGAAGGGCACCTGGTACCTTTTCCTAGTGTGCGGAATGAGTTCCCCAAACAACTCAAGGACTTAGCTAAGGCCTTAACTGCCTGCCTTTTTTTACATGTGTCGTGAGGATAGGATTTGCAGTAAGCTTTGTACGGGAGAGACTGGGTTAAAAACCAGAGTCGGTAAGAGACTCTGGGGAATCAGACCAACCCTACTTCCTCCTGGGATGTGATGTGGTGCCCCCGACTCCAGAGGGAGGGTTCGGGCGGCCTTCGCTCCCTAGGCCTCTCTACATCCCCTTACCAGCGCGGTGAATTCCACTTTGCAGCTCCCTCTTTAAGATAACATTAGTATTCATTGGTATTACGGTAAAGATCTCGCTGTAGAACTTGAAGAAAAGGGCACGGGGCCAATAAGAACACTGATAAATTCTTCCTTTGCCTGAGGGGAATGCGTTTAATTCCTTTAAAGGGATGTATATTTGTTTTGACTTGATTTGAGATTTTTTTTTTTGAGGTTTCCGACATGCCTGATGTTTGCTAGCTTCTAAAGCTACCCGGATTTCCGCATTGGCCGATCTTCAGTTTTATATTCATAGATTCCTACCTACCTCGCTAGGGTAGCGTACAGTAGGCGTCTGTGCTCCAAGATTTTCATTTGGAATGCACCAGGAGAATCAGCATTTTTGACGAAGTGCTTGGTTAGCTTTACTCCCGTAAATAAAAATGATAGGGTAATACTTAAGCTCCCACCAAGCCCAACTCCAACATTTTTAAAAGCAGATTTAGCCTTCTCTATTGATAATTAAGATGCTGCTTCGACTGGAGCCATTTTTAGGTGTGTGTCACACATGCACTGCAGCATCTTTTCTGATTCACCTCAAATGCACTGATCTCTCCCCCCTCCCTCGAAAAAATTAGGACTAGATTGAATTTGATCTTCAGCATGTAATGAAGTACTACTCTCCTTTTCTGTGGTGGAATTTTCATAATACAGGCTTTTTACTTTAATCTTTATATTTTGGTCTGGCCAGCTTCCGTATATAAATTATTCCTCCACCATTAATCCTAAATGAACCTTTGAGGGACATACTATTATTTCCCCCATTTTACAGATGAGGAAATGAAATCACAGATTAAAGTAATTTCATCAAGGTCACATAGCTGTTATTGGTGATGCTTTATAGATTCAGAACCAGACTAAACCCAAAGGGGAATGCCCTAAGCCATCAAACTGCCTGCCTGTTAGTTGAAATTTTATGAACTGTAATAACTAAGAATCTATTAATCTAATTTGTTTATTTACCTACAATTCAGTGGAGTAACATTGTTGCATATGAAGGTTAAGGTGTTGCAGGGTGTAACACATGGGTTATATACCTACTCTATACATTTACTTGAGGGATGGCATAGAAGCTAATTTTTTACCCGTTTCTATTAAAGGCCAGTTGAGTAAAACTAGCTCTACAGTATCACAGATATGAAACAAAATTTTTGAGACCTGGCTTATATTATTAATACAGTATTTTCTCATCTGTAAAATAGAGATAACAGCACCTCCCTCAAAGCTTGTTCTTCTATTGACAAAGATGTATATAAAGGGCTGATACGTAAAGGACTAACTAATATGCTCAGTAGTGGAGAATAAAAGAATGTTAGGAAAAAAATCCTTTTCCTAGCAGAAAGTAATTTGTTTTTAGAATGGAGTATATTTCCTTTGGAAACTTAATAGTTTTTCCTTTTTCTAAAAAATAATAATAATAATAATACTTTAGATATTAATATCTTTTTATTTACATGCTACATATACTGCATTTTTTGTTCATGCTCTATAGTATTTACCTCCAGGATCAGTTTATTGCACATAACTGAAAATAACAGGTTCTGGCTCATTTTAGTTAACAGTATTTCCCTACCCTCACCCTACCCCACTCATTGACTGTATTATATCCTTCTCTCCCCTGAGTATTTTCCTCCTGACCCATAAACATTCATATTGTAAGTCATTTGAGTAACTTGTGATTTGGATGCTGTTAATGCCATATTTGTGTAAGACAAGGATTGATCACTGATGAAATATTAACACAAATTGATATAGAACCCCACTCTCTCAGTGAGATCCGAATGGTATAGAGTGTGTCTTAGTTTTTTCAGTAAAATGAAGCCTGTCACCTTATGAGTAGGGGTAACACAATGAAAGTTTAGCTCAGTCTATTTTAACTGTTGCTTCAAAGTTTTGAGAGTAGTTTACTGAGTTTCTCGAGCTTTCCTGGTGACACAGAGGTTAAAGTCTCAAGCTACCAAGCTGTCACCAGTCACTGCAGCATGAGTTCGATCTGCAGTCAGGGAGCTAACCTCTCCTGTCTGGCCTGTAGCTTCCTCAGCAGTGGATTTTAGTAGATCTGATTGTTCTGCTCCCCACTCTGTCTCTGGTGAATCCTCCCCCCCCCCAACACACACACACACACACCCTCTGGCCTATACCCCACCCAGTTCTTGTATGAATAAATTTTTTAAAAAAATATTTTGTTTCTCAACAATATCATTGATACATCTGTCAGAACACATTGTAAAAATATTCTATAGAGAGTAGTAAGTTTTCTGTTACATGTTATTCCCTCCAGAAAGGTAAAAATGTAAACTGGTGTTTTTTTACCAATTATATTTCTAGTTATTATTTTGTTCTAGAATAACATAGAGCCAATTGTCTATTTGGTCCTCAGTGTGCACATATTTGCTGGCTAATGAGATAAATTAGGAGCTCTTCTTACTTAGTTCAACAGTTTTCTAGTTGACAAAACTATATGGTTTTCATCTGTCTAGTCATCTAGAGTCTGAACACCATGTAGCTGTAAGATCATTAGTGTAAAGAAACATTCTCATCCCTGTTGGAACTGCTGGGTGTTCTAATAAAGGAGGATGGGTTATGATTTGCATTTGTGGAGCACATATTGTATAAAATACTCCATTAAGTATTACTGACATGTTACCTAGTCATTTTCTATTTATTTATCTGTTCTCTGGTCTTAGTCTGTTTCCCTCTCCTAGACTATTTCCATGCCCTCATCACCTTGTATGATAGTTAATTAGGCATATCCTCTAGGCTTATGCCTAGAATTTATTATATGTTATTGTATGAATAAGATTGGGAAGTACAAAAACTAAACCCGGAATTAAGGTGAAAGAGACAAATATCTGTGGAACAAAATAATACTGTCAGTTTTTTTCCTTTGTATTTACCCGTTAGAATATTATCATGTACTTTAAAATATAGTTTATGTAATATGCATTGTAAGGTTTATTTGCATCAGATTTCCCAGCCTAATTTTTAGGTTTATTCAACAAACATCAAGAATTTTTAATTTTATAAGGCTCAGTAAATCAAGGAATATGTGTTTTGGTTCCCAATGCCAAGATACTCACAATCATAAAGACTTAGTATTAGCTTATAGTCTTTGGTTTCATGCCAAAAGATAAGGTATTCAAGAAGGTAAGGGGAGTTTGGTGCAGGAAATTCATATATAGAAAATTGTAATGTAGATTAAATGCCCAGTTGATTACAAGTGAGGGCATGACTGGAGAGCAAGAATAATTGTAGTTAATACTCATTATTATTCATAGATCATCATCATTATTACTATTCATTGAGCATTTACTGTGCTGGACACTGAGGTATGAACATTTTTTTGATTATTTCTTTTAAATCATATAGCCCTAGGGAGTGGATTATTTAATACCATTTCACTAGAAAACTGAAATTTAAGTAACTTCAGAATTATTTAGCTAGTAGTGCGATTTTAATACTCTAGTGCCTGGCTTTTTAAAAAAGCTTTATTTATGCATACAAGAACTGGGGTGTAGACCAGAGGTGTGGGGGGGTTGAGAGAATTCACCAAAGTGGGGAGCAAAACAGGTGAATCTACTGAAATACACTGCTGAAGGGAGTAGTGGGCAAGATAGGAGAGGTCTGTGCCATGCAGGTTAGCTCTCTGGGGATTGAATTCATGTTGCTGTGGCTGGAGATAGCATCATAGTGCTGTGTCTTTAACCCCTGCGCCACCAGGAAGGGCCTTAAGCGCCTGATTTCTATCCTACTTGGATTTTTCAGTCTTTTGTCATTCGTGTTTTTTGCTTTGTATTCAAGCCATCTGTTAATATATTCTTTTATATTAACTTTAATAATTAAGTACATTTAAAAGAAAGTTATATGGTTATTTGGTGTTACAGGTTTTTTTTCCCCCCTCAGCATCTATTTCCCCTTCTAAAATAAGCTTATAATTTTGAATATTCTAATGGACCACTTAAAATCATTCACTGTACCTTCAGTAGTCTTCTGTATTCCACCCTTTGGGATACTGGATAGGGTAAGGCAACGATTGCAATTAGAGAAGATAGAAGTAATGAAAGCTTAGTACAGGAATATCATCAATTAGGAAACAGCAGCATTATAGGCATAGAGTTATATGAATTAAGAGTCCTAGCAACATAACCTGTCACATCCATGTCCATAATAAACTGCAAAGTGGAATGGGTGTGTATACATGAGGAAAGTAACAGGATATCTAAGACAATCTATGGCAAGAGAAAGGGAACAAGAACTAATAAGTGAAAAAGAAAGTCACTACAGAAATCAGAGTAGAAGAGAATCTTAAAGATAGGATTATTAAATCCAAATGTTGGAGAGTACAGAAAAATATTTGAAGAAGTGGTCTTTGGATTTGCTTAGAGATTATTGGTAACCCTAAAAGAATTTAGGTCAGTAAATGCAGGCCAAAGATTAAGTAGGGAGAAATAAGTGGTGTAACCTTGGTTTTTGGTGTATGAATACTCAAAATGAGCTCTGGACTAGAATTTAAAAATTAGATTTTTTCACATTGTGCCAGCTGTTAACTTTGGGAACAGTGCACTTGACTTCTTCAACTTTTAGATCTATTCATCTGCAAAATAAGGATAACACATTTTTCTCTAACTCAGGAGTATTGTAAATGTGTACATCTTTTGAATTTAATATATCACATGAGTCTTGATCATATTTTTAAAAGAACCATGGAAAAAAAGATAAAAACTAAGGGAGTATAAGAGAAAGATTCCTGCCAAATAAATTTTGAATCTTCAAGAGATAGATGCTTATGTGGTTGGAGGATGGGTGTCTAGAGAAGTTTATATAATCATCCTTCTTCCCTCTCTCCAAATGAGTAACCTGAAAGTTCAGGATGGCTGTATATAGCTTGCAGTTGGTACACTGTACAAAGATGCCAGGCTGAAATACATTCCTGTTGTGCTTGCAGTCTTTTGCCCTGACTTAGGCCTCCCAGGGGAACTTGTGCCTCTCCTCCCCTCTCTCCCAAGGCATCAGTCCTCACCAAGAGGAGTGTGTACCTGTTCCTTCCCAGAAGAAGGAACCAGTGCTTAAGGCCCAGTGGAGCCCAGTGTATGTTCTGAAAGTCTCCTTAAAGTAACATAGTAAGGAAATACTTACTAAACAATATCAAAAACGATTGGAAAACTAAAAAAATGATCATTAAGAAACCAAAACTTAGGACTCTTTTTACCAAGATGAGTTAAACAGTTGGGCAAAGATTCTGGTTTATCCAATATATTTTACAGATGGATATTGTTGTTTATTAAATTCTGTTAACTGAAAAGCAGTATATTAAATGCCATACATACATTATCAGATTTCAAAAGGGTGACAAAATAAGAGCGGAACTAAAAACACATAAACTTTTTAAAAAAGCTATTTAGATTCTAATTAAAATTTAGATTTTTATCAATAAGACGAGTTTGATCTGTATTTCAGTTAGCTGTTTTTAATGTTAATCTTAAATTTTTTTTATCTTAAATGAAGAACAGTACAGGAGATAAATGGATACTTTTAAAAATTAAGAAAATAGAACAGTAGGGGCCTCCCTGGTGGCGCAGTGGGTTAAGCAATGCACTATGAAGCAAAGTACAGCCACTGCAGTTCGAGTTCAATCCCTGCCGCTAGCACACAGGGGTGGGAGTGTGGGGGTGATCCACATTGCACAGCAGACCTCTCCTGCCTTGCCAGCTGCTCCCCTCAGCAGTGTGTTTCAATCAGTCTACCTGTTCTCTTCCCCACTCTTTCTCTGGTGAATCCTCTCATCCCCCGCACCTCTGGTCTGTACCCCAGACCAGTGCTTATATGCATAAATAAATCTATTTTTTAAAAAAAAGAAAATGTAACAGTAGAGGAATTTTATTTTAAAAGCAGAAATGAGATTTTTTGAAATGAGACTTTTGACAGAGTAAAGGAGGATTGATTATATTGCTGTATGAGTTTTAACATTTTGTTAAGAAAAGGGTTTTGGTTTACAGTTCTGAGTTTTAATATGTGTGCATTCATGTAGCCAGGATTAAAGTTAGGTTACAGACTGGAGAAAGGTGAAGTATTTTCCAACTTTAGAACCAGAGTGTTCTGACATTTCTAAGGCAGAGACAGTATTTCTCTTGCTGAGGAAGGAACTGTTAGAAAAGGATTTTTAAAAGTCAAGAATAGCCTGCATGTGCTGATTGCTTGGTTACCTGACCAGAAAGAAAAGTATTTTGATTGTTAGATATATAACAAATGTGGGAAAATGACAAGTAGAAAGAGAAGGGTGTAGGTTTATAAGTCTTAAGACATTTTTTTTAAAGATTTATTTATTTATGCACACAAGCACTGGGGTACAGGCCAGAGGTGTGGGTGGGTGAGAGGATTCACCACAGAGAGCGGGGAGCAGAACAGGCAGATCAACTGAAGTACACTGCTGAGGGGAGCAGTGGGCACAGCAGAAGTCCGCTGCGCCATATGGGTCCCATCCCTGGCCGGCAGCAGGGATCAAACTCGTGCTGCAGTGGCTGCAATTTGCTTCATAGTGAGTTGCTTAACCCACTGCGCCACCAGGGAGGCCCAATAAGTCTTAAGACATTTTAATGTTCAAGATATGATTGAACCACTGTGTGATGGGGACAGGATAGACAGTTCTTTATACTTAAAATTTTAAACTTAAATTCCAATTCTTAGAAGCAGCCTTTCTAAGAAGGCGCAGAATAATTAGTGACACTAAATCAGCATCTTGAGAATGCTTCTTTTTCTCCCATAACTGCCAACATGTTTATCTTGCTAAAAAAAAAAAAAAAATAGTTGAAGGGCCTCCCTGGTGGTGCAGCAGGTTGAGCACCCACACTGGGAAGCATCCGCAGCACAGCAGCTTGAGTTCTATCCCCGGCCAGGGAGGGGACCCAAATGGTGAAGCAGACGTCTCTCTCCTGCCTCTCCTGCTGCTCCCCTCAGCAGTGTATTTCACTCTATCTGCCTGTTCTGCTCCCTACTCTGTCTCTGAATCCTCTCACCAACCATGCCTCTGGCCTGTACCACTGCTTTTCTATGCATATATTTTAAAAAATTAAAAATAAACAAATGATGTTAAAATAGTTGATTAAAAAAACTTTGCTTTGGTTTTTGCTTGTCATCTATGTTTTGAAAATATTATCGTTTATTAAAGCTGTTCTTTTAAGACACTGAATTAAGAGCTTTATAAAAACTCAGAATTATATTTAATGACCAAGGAAATGTTTATGTCCTAATACACATGTCCCACAAGTATGCTATAAAAACAGCTACCTTCTAAATGTTGAGGCTTGGATTTAACTGAATCAGTTTGAAGAGAAATAGTTGTATAATATGAAGTTTATAAATACTAGAAATTTTCAGAAAGTATGCTCTGGCAATCCTGTCATCATTGTTAAGAGCAGTAGACATAACAGCTTTACTTTGTTAAAACAGCAATTTATAATGCAGAAGACTTTATAACTACTTTTATGATTGTTAAGTTTTTTTCTACCCTAGCAACTTAATTCATATTTCAGTTTCCAAGAACAGCCTGAGCCCCTTCTACCATTCTGATTAGAACTCCAGATTTATTTATATTACACTTTGTTTTTAAAAATGACAATTTTCAGTGTTTTTGCTGTAGTGCTTTTTGTAGGAGAGGCTTTCAACATATGGTGGCTTTCTTAGCTTTACTATTACAGCAGTAAATGTGATCTTAAAAATATCTTGTTACTCTTACTTTAGAATTATAACAATTGATTATAACAATTACAGAAGTGGATGTAACACTAGAAGTTGACCAGGTCAACCTCTTACCCAGAGGAAGAATTAGCTTTAAAATAATCTGACAGAGGCTTACCTTGTTTTTGCTTGAATGCATCAAGTGACCAGGAGGGCACTGTAGTCACCCTTTAACTATCATAGAATTTTAAGATCTTCTAAATTTCCAAATAATTTGAACACAGTAATAGAGCTCGGATCTTTTCACCTTTTATCTCCATCATCTGCCCTAGGTTTTGGCTTTCTCTTCAGAATTCCCCCTCCAAGAAACAGTTAATGTTTCTCCTCAGGTGTGTTGCTGCATCTCTATAAAAAGAAAACAAACCCTGGAGAAGAGGGTACCTCAAAAAAGATAAGCATGCCTATCTCATACTTCCTAAAAGCACCTTTCACACATTTCTTTGGACTGGATGCAAATTTATGCCTCAGCAAAATTACATTTCACAGCTCTGGGTTGTTTGGCAAATTGTGAAAATAGGAAGGCTGTGAGTTTATTTTCAGATTATCTATTTCCACCTATGATAAACTAAATAATTAGAAAGTTTTTCCTTTGTATCCAGTTTAGTTTAGTATTAATGAAGCCCAGAATTGAGCACAATACTCTAGTGTGATAAACACAAAATTTAGGGGAACTGTGAAAATTCCAATTCTGTGAGTTAGATTTCTGTTGAAGTAAAAATTTTTATAAAGCAGTGTTGTCAAACTATTGGCTTTTGCTAGCTGTTCAGTTCCATAGGGACAAGGTGCGTCTGTATTGTATATTTACGAAATTCAGTTTTTGAACTGTGACAGTAAAACTATTCTTGTGTTTACTTTAATCTACCTGTGTTTTCAAGAACCTTTTAAATCTTAAGAAAGTCATTGACTGCATTGTGTTCTTTCAGATGTATATACCATATGTGATAGTTTCCAGGTCTTTCTCCAAGTTTTTAATAAAAGACTGAAAAGGAGGGGGCCTCCCTCATAGCAAAAGTCTCAACACTATCAAGCTATAGCCCTCTACTGCAATACAAGTTTGACCCCGGCCACAGAGCCAACCCACATGGCACAGCAGACCTTTCCTGTCTCTCACACTGATCCCCTCAGCAGTGTATTTCAGTAGATCTGCCTGCTCTGCTCCCTACTCTGTCTCTGATGAACATCCCTCCCTCCACATTTCTGGCCTTACCCCCCAGTTCTTATATGCATAAATAAATAAAAATCTTTTTTAGAAAAGATTGAAAAGGATAGGGTCTATTATTGTTCAGGTCACATTCATATTGACCATATTCTTTTAAAAAGATAATTTCTCAACAATAATTTTGCAGTAATAGAATTTCACAGATACTCTGTGTGTTGAATTTATTTAAGGATTATGTGAGAACTACTCTTTTTTAATTATTTTTATGTTGAAGAATGGGGTGTAGGTTAGAAGTGTGGGGAGCAGAGTGTCGATCCACTGAAATACATTGCTAAGAGGAGCAGCAGGTAAGGCAGGAGAGGTCCTTTGTGCCATGAGGATTAGCTCCACAGAGGGATTGAACTCAGGCTTTTGAGGTGGGCCATGGCAGTAGTAGTGCTGAGACTTAAAAACTTCTAGGCCACCAGGGAGGCCTTTAAGAAAATTTACAAATTGTGATCACTGATTGTCCTGGTGAATGGCTTCACTTTGTTTTTTTTTTTAAAGATTTACTTATTTATGCATTACAAGAACGGGTATAGGCCAGAGTTATGGGGGGTGGGGGGGGTGAGAGAATTCACCAGAGAAGAGTGGGGTAGAACAAGCAGATTGACTGAAATACAATGTTCGGGGGAGCAGTGGATGAGACAAGAGGAGAGATCTGCACCATTTGGGTCACGTCCCTGGCCAGGTTTTGAACTCGTGCTGCAGTGACTGCAGATGCTTCATAGTGCAGTGCTTAACCCCATTGCGCCACCAGGGAGACCCCAAAATGGCTTTACTTCTTTATTTAAAATGTGAAATTTAGTTAAACTTGAGTGACTTTTAAAAAAAACTTTTCTGAAGTTAAGTCAATCCATAGATTGTGTGACTTAAACACAGAAATGTATTTCTCAACAGTTCTGGAGGCTGGAAGTCCAAGGTAAGGGTGCCAAGCATATTCCAGTTGTGGTGAGGCCTCTCTTGGTGGCTTGCACATAGCAGCCTTCTGTTTTTAGAAGGAAGAGAGAATTCTGGCATCTGTTCCTCTTATAAGATCATTAATCCCACTATGAAATAAATGACCATCCTTATCACTTCACCTAAACTTTATCTCCAAAGGTTTTATGTCCAAATATCTTTACATTGGGAGTTAGGCAAATGGTATACACAGAAAATGCACGTTATGTTTGTATGTTATAATTGACGATTGTTAGTAGACATTTTCCTTTATTTCTTCAGTTAATTTGTCAAGCATGCACAAAATGCTTTTCTAGAAATGATTGTTACCTGTTCAAATCAGTGGGACATTGTACTCTATCTCTAGAGGAACTAAGCCATCACCACAAGAATAAGGAAGGAAAGATAGATAAACAGAACTTGAATACTTCGAAGCCCATCAGAGAAAAGTATGCATTTATTTGAACTTAGTAAATTGTCAGTTTGTCACAAAGTATGGCTCTCTTCCAAATGCATTGGATTTTAATCACTATTTTCAGGATTAAATACTTTAAATCCTTTCATAATGGTAAACAAGTAACTTAGAAACTTAAAATTTTCAGCACTAAAGGAACTTTAAAGATTATAACTTGTCTCCTTGGTTCCTTTCTCCTATACCAATCTCTGAATCTATGGGGGTTGAGAACCATTGATTGCTTTTTCTTTGCTTCTCTGATTTTCATGTCACCTTTTCAGAGAGGTCTTTGAACCTTTTACCATCCTGTCTTAGCTTTTTCTTTGCTACTCCTTTACCCACTTGAGTTTTTTTCTTCATATTTTTATTTGGTTTTATTTGTAAAAGTTCCATGAAGGTAGGGATATTACGTGTCTTCTCATGATATGAAATTAGACATTTACTAGTTCTCAATGCATTTGTTGTATAAATGTTAAATGAATGTTGTCACAGCAGCAGGGAGGTGCTTTCAACGACTTGTTGTCTCTGTGTAATCAATAGAGCATTGCTTTGCTAAATTGTATTTCAGAGAATATGCTAATTACTCCAGCAGTCTTTAACAAGACACTGCTTTCATTATTTAAGGAATTAGTATCCAAGGACAAGGGAACACCAGAGAGAAGATAGGTTGTCCCTTAGAGGAAATGTTGCCCATATGGGTTACGTTCCAGCACCAGTGCACATATCTGCAAGGTACTTTGATGGTATAAGGAATATTAAGTTAATTGATGTTTAATTCCCCCATTCTCTGATACAAATATTTACTCAGTGTCTACTGTGTATCAGCCTCTAGTGGAGGGAGAAAAAAAAGAGTCCTTATATTTTGAGTAGAGATAAATTATTAGTGTTATGCTCAATGAATGTTCATTTAAATAGTTTTGTGGGTGTGTTTTATAGATTACTTTTACCTGATTCTAGGCCAGAGGTGCATGGGGTGTGAGGATTCACCGTAGACAGAGTAGGGAGCAGAACAGGAGGATCAAATGAAATACAATGCTGAGGGGGGCAGTGGGCGAGACAGGAGAGGTCTGTTGAGCTCTATGGGTCAGCTCCCTGGCTGGGGATCTAGTAGCTGGTGATAGCTTGATAGCTGAGACTTGAACCCCTCCCACCAGGGAGGCCTCTTTACCTGATTCTTATTTATTGCATATCCGTAAGCAGATAACTCATAAGCAGGTAGGGATATACTCCACCCTTGCCCCTCTACAATCCGTAGTCCACTTGTAGCCAGGATGATAAGTTTAAAACAAAACATATACCTGCTCAGAATTAATTCAAAAATGAGACCTAAAATCTTGTAATAAGCCTACCTCATTCAATCTTGTCTTGGAAATGCCCTTTCTTACTAGCTTCTGCTCTACCATATTTTGCAATTTTGAATGTGATTAGCAAATCAGGACCTTAGGACCTTTGCATTTGCATTTTCTTCAGCCTTAAAGGTTGCTAGACCCCCATATATCCAAATCAGAAGCCCTTTACAGAGAGAAACAGTCCTTTAGCAATTAGCTAATCTAAAGTTGCTCTTTCATAAGCTGTAGAATTGGCTACAGATTGAGAGTGCTTGTTTTTTCATAGCAGTAGTTACACTAAGTCATTTCTCTTTTTGGTTGAATTATCTTTAGATTCCATTTCCACTGATGTCGGTTTTATGTATTTATCATCTATAGAGTATATGCTATAAAACATGAAAATAAGAGAGATTCATAAATATTTTGAAAACAAATTTCTCCTCTATTCTAGTGATCTGAGAAGTTGATTCTTTGTCCTTTCTGAAATGATTTGTTCTCATTTCAGATTCCATCTAATATATATTTTGTTTACCTCTTGTTTGGGAAAAGAACATTTACTGAAGGACATACATAGTAATAATAGTTTATTCATTATGGAAAGGGAACTTAAAGAATTTTGAACCTTAAAGTGACCTGCTCAGATACGATTTTATATTTGCAGGAACTTTTACTTTGACCTTGTATAGAAACTGTGTTGTATGGCTTTTAAGGTCAATTGCTTGTTCTCTTTTCTATTTGTATTTGGAAATTTCTTGCAATTTATAAGGGGAAGAATTTTTTTTTAAGATTTAGTTATGCATCGAAGAACTGGGGTACAGGCCAGAGGTATGGGGGGGTTGAGAGGATTCACCAGAGACAGTGGGGAGCAGCATAGGCAGATCAACTGAAATATACTGCTGAGAGGAGCAGAGCAGCAGGTGATACTGGAGAGGTCTGCTATACCATGTGGTTCAGCTTCCTGGCCAGGGATCCAACTCATACTGTGCTGGCTGCTGATAACTTCCTTGTGCTGAGACTTAACCTTTTGTGCCACAAGAGAAGCCCATAAGGTTCATTTCCTTGTTTCTTTCTGAGCTCTAATTGAATTAGATTTTCTCTCATCCTGTGGTTAATGTGTTATTTTCCTTGTGTAAGCATATGGAGAATCTGGACTCCCTTCTTGTATTTTAATTTGTTTACCTATGGAATTGTGAACATTTTGATGCATTTGCTTACCAGTATTGTCTAGTGAATTGTATGTTCATGTGTCTTGAATGTTTTCTTTTCCCTGATTGTTGAGTTCTCATATGGCATTTTTATGTTTTGTTAAATGTTTATTTAATTTCTCTGTTTATTATGAACAACCATTTTCTTCTGGTTGGAATATTTGGTAGGCTTGCCTTCTGAAAGTCTCAGGTTAAAATCGGTACCTGTAGTATAGGTAAAGTTGAAACTTTATTCAAGACAAGAAATGTAAATACTGGGATATACTCTTCAAGAGTACAGCGTTCTGAGTTAAAGATAAAAATTCGGGATCATCAGTTGAAAGTGCAGCTGTCTCAGTGGATGAGATTTCTTACAGGGGAAAGTGTAGAATAAGAAAGGGAATACATGATTAATTGCACTGGAAAAAAATACTGACATTGGATGGAATTGTAGGAAAGATGAATAATGTTTGTGTATTAGAATCACCTGGGAGCCTTTTCAAAATTAGGATTGATACAAAACCCACCTCTACACAGAAGATACTAATGTATTTTAAATCCCCAAGTGGATTTAATTGCATCATGCTTAGAATATATCTACTTATAAGAAGTCTGGCTTTTAAACTTTTTATGTCTCAGAACCACCTGGAAGATTCACTAAAACAGTGCTGGACCACACTAAAATGTTTGTTACGGTAGGTCTAGACTATAATCTGATAAGATTTTAGATGATGCAGTGAATGGGTGGAAGAAGGGAAACCTTGGAAAACAGCAAAAGATGCAAGTGGACTTTCAGTTTTACTCTTTGATATGATCTGCTTTCTCTGTGGTGGAGGTATGTGAGGGTCTCTGCTAAAAAAGTGTTGCAAATAAGTCTGATAAGAGATCTAAGTATTCTTAGATGTTAAATTGCCATCGAGTTGACTTTTTTCTTGATGAATCGGTTACTTTTTTCACTTGAAAAAAGATCTCAAATTTTGTGTTCTTTAATTAATAAATGTCCTTCCTCTCCGTGTCCCATTCCCCCCCCACACACACACAATTGTTCAAATATTCTGTCTACTTCTATCTTTGTTCATGTTATTGGTGAAAATATGCCAACAGGATAGATTACAGGCATACTGTTCTCACACACAAATAACTCAGCCATCTGAGATTTTCAGGGTGTCTCCCAAGCCTTGCACATGGAAGATAGCATGTAGGCTTAATACGGACAGTCCTTGACCTTGATGCTTTTTGCAGGATATATGGCTATTCTGTAATATTTTCAGTTCTCATGCTTTAGTTCACAATGCTTTTAGCTATTGATTTCTGTGATAGAATTTGCTGCCTTTAGTTTGACTCCCACACCAACCCTTCAAAAAACAAACCCTAAGATTAATAAGTTAATAAAACTTCGTTAAAATGAAAGGAAATAGTATGAGAGCTAATTTGGTCTTTCCCCCTATTTGTCTTTAGACTGATGTTTAGTTTCGGCACATTTTCTAAGTTTAGTGTATGTTTTATTTGCATATGAATGGTCATCAAAACACATTTCTAATAGCTTTTAATATATACAAGAGATTTATTTGGACAAACACCCTTTTTTGACCATAAAAATAGGATATTTTTATGTTTCTTTGGTTTTTGAAGAAATGTTTTTCCCTTTGCAGAATGCAGAAAAGAATGATATTCTAAACTGTTAAATTAATAAAGCTTTGTTGGACACATATTGCTAGAAAACATAAGCATGCAGTTCAGAGGGGAACAATGTTATTCTGTCAGATTTTGATTTTATATTTGTTGGCTAATGATCCCAGTCATCTAATGTCTATTAAATTAATGATTAAGTAGAAGGAAATCTTCATAGATTGACTACATTTGAAGCATTTGTGTTCGTCTTAGTATGGATCAAAAGATCTTAGTTTCTGTGATAGTTAAGTTGTTACAAGCCACTTAACACTGCAGATAACTAATATTTGTTGTGTGTGTGGTGATTTATTTTGACAAATTGTGTCATGTGTTGGTTATTAAACAGATCTGTGAAATTACCGGTATGGGTTGTAGATGATAGAGTTCATTTCTCAGTGTATTTATTTTTTTCAGAGTGTGAATAATTGAATTCACTGACAAATTACTCAACTAATAAATTCTAAAGTTTTCCTCATTTTTTTCTTACATGATCTTAAAGACTGGTTTTAAGGGTGTGACAGGAGGTTTTGGACTCGATGAGTTTCCACCGAAATGTCGGAGAAGTCAGGCCAGAGCACAAAAGCGAAGGATGGGAAAAAGTATGCAACACTCAGTTTATTTAATACTTACAAGGGAAAATCATTAGAAACTCAGAAAACTACAGGTGAGTAAAAGTCAATTCTCATTTATATTTTTTTAAGATACTGTTTTGTTACCATAAATTGTACAATGAAATTACTGCTATATGAGCTAAAACAAACCCACATTAGTGTGACCCTTAAAACATGGGTTTTTTGTGTTTTTTTTTTGTGTGTGTATGTGTTTTTTAAAAGATTTATTTATGCATACAAGCACTGGGGTACAGGCCAGAGGTGTGGGGGTGGTGAGAGGATTCACCACAGACAGAGCAGGGAGCCGAACAGGCAGATCAACAGAAGTACACTGCTGAGGGGAGCAGTGGGCACAGCAGGAGAGGTCTGCTGCGCCATGTGGGTCCCCTCACTGGCTGGCAGCAGGGATCCAACTCGTGCTGTAGTGGCTGTGGTCTGCTTTATAGCGTGTGCTTAACCCACTGCGCCACCAGAGAGGCCCCAATACATTGGGTGTTTTTATATGTGCATATACTTTTAGGGGAATGTAAACTAAATGTCTTAAAATAGAAAATTTGTATATACATGCCTAAAAATACTTACCTTTCCTGTTGTCAGCAAATAAGTAGAAACATGTGACTTCAATTGGGGAATCTTGGGCAATGAAATTAATAAACATAGGGCTGTATAGTCCATGGTTTGGTTTTTAATACCCTGAACCCATTGTTTATAGTGAAAAGTAAAAATGCACTTTGTATCATAGATTTGCTAGATATATTATATAAAGTTTACATATTCTCTAAAATATTAGACTTTTAATTTGTTATAAACTTGTTGAAAATACTGCAATGCCATCATTATCAGTGATTCTCATCCTATGTAGGGTTGCATTGTTAGAATTTTTAAAGCATCTGTTAAGTAGCTTGAATAATTTTAATATAATTTCTACATCACATTGTGTTGAAGATATGTGACTTAGTCTAAAAATTCCTTATTAGGGATTCTGAATATCAGGAAATAGTTCAACAACTCAATTGCTGTTGTTTTTCTATCTTTAAAGAATACTGTGTATAATAAAACAAATGTTCTAAGAATATTAATGTTGTTGGTTTTTAGTAGCAGCTCGACATGGATTACAAAGTCTTGGAAAAGTTGGTATTTCACGGCGTATGCCTCCACCTGCTAACCTCCCCAGTCTCAAAGCAGAAAACAAAGGCAATGATCCCAATGTGAACATTGTGCCTAAAGATGGCACAGGATGGGCATCAAAACAAGAGCAGCATGAAGAAGAAAAGTGAGTCAAAACCTGCTAAAGAATGAAACCATTTTCCTTTTACCATAGGGAACTTTACGTTTGAGTTCTTTCTGTGTATGCTGGTATTTTACATATGACATGCCCTTTAAAGTCTCTCAGATAGTCAGCTTCAATTGATTTTTCCTGTGACTGGTTTTAGTGACAGTATTTCTATGTCTCAAGATAGACCATTTGACAGGATTGCTAATACAACTTCCTTATATAATACATCAAGCTCCCTCCTGTCCCATCTCCACCAAGTTAGGCATTCTTTTTCTAATATAATTAAGAGTTATTCTATTAAAAAAATTTCTGTGATGCTAAGAATTTCTAACTCCGGTTCATGATGCTCAAAATATTTCTTCAACAAATAAGTAACCAGAGAGATGAGGCAGAAGTAATAATCCCTCTTAATCACTCAGCTATTTTCCCTTTTTGTGTGTCAAAATTTATGTTGGAATCTACTGAATAACCAAATTGAATAGTGATAATCATTAAAAATGAAGGTCATTTGATTTGTTTTGCCTGTATCAAATTTCTGTATTCCTGTTTGGGGAAGATTTACAGAGTAGATTTGACTGCTTAAGAAAAGCTTATGAAGGGCTCATCTCTGTTTCTAAGTTGTAGGGTTATTTTGTAGTAGTAGCAAGTCAGTTACAGTTCTAAGTGTACCGAGATGTATTGCATTTAAATCTCTTAACTACCCTTTTCATTTTTAAGCATTAACTCTTTACAAAGATTGAATAAAACTAGATCCTTAAAAGATATCTTTTTACTAATGGGAATTGGATTAGTCAGGTTGCCATTACCTATTTAAATAACAGTAGTAAGCACAGTGGTGAACCTACTGACTGCCAAATGGAGAGCTTGCTTAACCTTAGCTCCTGGCTTATTCAACCAGCCCAGACTATATGTATTCCCATTTTGTTTGTATTGCATTCTGTTAATTCTAATTATAAATAGTCTTATCTTAAAAACAGATTTTTGGTAGTTATGTTCAATAATTAGTGTTTCCCTTTATTTTTTCTTACAATGTTTGCTTTGCTTTCTTTTCTGGGTGTATTCCCCATAGAATTTCCATCACCAATTCACCCATACACCGTCACTATAGTCCCTTGTGCTCTTCCCATTCCTTCCTTGATCCCAGTCCCTCCCTCTTCCCTGCAAAAGGTCTTAGTTTTGTAGCTGTCTGTTTATTTTCATTTTGTCTCATCATTTTGTTGTTAATGTTATTATTTTATTTTTCCTCTGAGCCCCTATATTCCTCCAGTAAAAGAGACCATCCAGTTTTGTTTTATTTTATTTTTCTGTCTGAATTATTTCACTGAGCATAATCCCCTCAAGCTCCATCCATGTGTCTATGTATGGCTCTAGTTTATCTTTTTTGGTTGCTGAATAATATTCTTTTTTTTTTTTTAAAGATTTATTTATTTATGCATACAAGCACTGGGGTACAGGCCAGAGGTGTGGGAGGGGTGAGAGGAGTCACCACAGACAGAGCAGGGAGCAGAACAGGCAGATCAACTGAAGTACACTGCTGAGGGGAGCAGCGGGCGAGGCAGGAGAGGTCTGCTGCGCCATGTGGGTCCCCTCCCTGGCCGGCAGCAGGGATCGAACTCGTGCTGTGGTTTGCTTCATAGTGCGTTGCCCAACCCACTGCGCCACCAGGGAGGCCCATGCTGAATAATATTCTATTGTGTATATATACCATGTTTTTTTGATCCAGTCATTTGGACATTTGGGTTGATTCCAAGTCTTACCTATTATAAATAATGCTGCAATAAACATAGGGGTACATTATTCTTTTCAACTAGTGTTTTTGTGTCCTTTGGGTAAATCCCAGGAGTGGAATTGCTGGGTCATATGGTAACTCCATTTTTAACAGACTGAGGAATGTTCATACAGCTGTCCATAGAGGTTGGACCAATTTGCATTCCCACCAGCAGTGTAAGAGAGTTCCTTTTTCACCACATCTCATCAATATTTGTTGTTGCTAGTTTTTTTAGCATTTTAGTGCTATTCTTATTGGTATTAGGTGGTATCATGATGATTTTAATTTGCATTTCCCTAATTATGAGAGATGTGGAGCATTTTCTCATATGCCTGTTGGCCATTTGCATTTCCTCTTTGGAGAAGTTTCTTTTGAGTTCTTCTGTCCATTTTTTGACTGCTTCGTTCAGTCTGTTTTTCTTGAGTCAAGTAAGTTCTTTGTATATCTTTGTGATCAGTCCTTTATCAATAGCATGAAGTGCAAAAACTTTTTCCCAGTCAGTGGGGTGTCTCTTTGTTTTGGGTTGTATCTTTTGCTGTACAGAGCTCTTTAATTTGATGTAGTCCCAGATATTTATCTTTTCCTTCACTCTCTTTGCTTTAGGTGATGTGTCTTTAAAGGTCTTGTTAAGATGTATATTATGTAGTAGTTGGCCTACATTTTCTTCTATATATTTTATGGTTTCGGGTCTTGTATCTAATTATTTGGTCCATTTTGAGTTGTTTTTTGTACATGGTGAGAAGCAATATTCTAGCTTTGTTCTTTTGCATGTAGCAGTCTAGTTTTCCCAGCACCATTTATTGAACAAACTGTCTTTGTTCCATTGCATATTTTTTGCTCCTTTGTCACTATTAGTTTAACATACTGACTCTAACTACAATTCATCTTAACGAATTTTGTAGAGGGACAAAATTTGTGAGTTACATATCTGTAAATATTTAGCCAGAATTATTTGTACATAAATTTACCTTCATTAGTTTTGTTTTATTTAAGTATATCTGAAATAATGGATTCCTTTTCTTATTTCTTTTCTTTTTTTTAGGACACCAGAAGTTCCACCAGCACAGCCCAAACCTGGGGTTTCAGCTCCCCCAGAAGTAGCACCTGCTCCCAAATCATGGGCCAGTAACAAGCAAGGTGGGCAAGGAGATGGTAAGTGGAAGTTAGCTGGGGAAACTGGCTAGACTTGGTAGTTACTGAACAGCCATACCAAGTGATAAGGGGATTGTTGTGTTTCAGTATCAGTGGACAATATTATCAAAGGATATACTCAGGCCCTAAAATAAGGGACTTTTTAAAATCTCTTGGACTAGTTAAGTTGCACTGTCAAGAAACATACATGAGCCAGTGATAGGGATTGAAGAAAGAGTCTTTAAGAAATCCCCCTGTTTATCTTTACCCTACATAACCTCATAAAACCAGTACCTTAACTCTTTGAAACTTAAAAGTACCCCTACATTGTATAGGTTTCTGGAAAACCATGTTTATTTCCATATGTGCACTCAAATTCTCCTGTTTCAAACATGCTTTTCCTAGTTTCTAGCAAAGAATAATGCTAGAGAGTAGTCATAAAGCATACAGTAACTGTAATACTCTTCTAACCCAAGGAATGATGAACTCCTTGACAAAATTTAATTTTCCACTTGTAAAGCAGAAAACTTTTATAAAACATTCTATGGAAAAAGCCACCTAGGAGCATAAGCTAATAAAATCAGCTCTTTTAATTTATAGAAGTATATAGAGTAGAAGAAACCATGAAACAGTTTATAGAAATGTAAAAATAAATACGCAACCACATTAAGTTGATGTGTGAATTGATGAATAATAAGGTGCAGTCAGTGTCTTAGTGAATTAAATGTAGTAAAAGGGCATTTTAACCACTGTCATAAATTCTAAGCGGTAGTATATGATTTCAGTGCTTAGAGTGATTAGCACATTCGTCTGATTTGTATTAAAAATGTATGGATTCGTAATAAAAGAGAAACAGAATTGAAACTCCTTACTTGTCCCATCATCGTAAATGAAGTACTCTAGAGGAGTAGCTGGCATATTCCTTTCATAGATTTTTTTTCTCCTGTGGCTATTCAGTAACTTGCCAAGGGATTTTAATTCTAGATGAATTTAAAAGTGTGAGTGATTTTTCAGAAAAGGCAGGGAACTGTATCCTGGGAGGGTTATTTGAATTATCTTCAGTTTGAAAGTTACATTTGATGTTTTGTTTTGTTTTGTTTTTAATTCTATAGGAATCCAGGTGAATAGTCATTTTCAGCAAGAATTTCCCAGCCTGCAGGCAGCTGGAGATCAGGAAAAAAAAGAAAAAGAAACAAATGATGACAACTATGGCCCTGGACCAAGTTTACGCCCACCAAGTAAGAGTGCTTTCTGCTTAATAAAAATTCAGAAGATTATATTTGTGTTTGGTATAACTTCTTGCCTGCTGTTGCATGTATGACTTGCCTGCTTTGAAAAGGCATATAGTAGCTATAGTTGTTTGCTATTCAAGTGTAGTTTTACATGACAGTACTAGCATAACTTGAGAATTTATTACAAATAGTGTGTCTTTATCCTGATCTCAACCTATTAAATAAAAATAATTTTTTATCTTAAGATGCCTATGTGACTTAGTTGGTTGTTTATACAGTAGTGAAATTTTTTATGAAACCTTCTCAATTTACTTGTTATGCCTATCCTATTCAGGAGTCTCTTGCTTTCTGAACTAAAATCGTGAAACCAAATCAATTTGGGCACATAATAAAGCAAATAACAATAGAAATAAAAATATTTCAGAGATTTTGGAATATCATGGTATTGTATTAACTTTATGTCATTGCCTAATATCTCAAAGGTTCCTATATAAGTGAGCAGGTTCCGTTTTACCACAGCAGTTAAAACACATATTTCTGATAATCTGATACAATCCGTATTTCTTTGGATTCATTTCTTGTCAAGTCTGAGTAAATCTTTTTTAATTGTCACTCCATAATTGATCAGTAGATATGTCAGGTCTGTTATTTCCTTGTTAAGTTGAATGTTCATCAGTCTGTTGCTTCGTGGCAAATTTGGCAGCTTAAAGGACAAACTGAATGTCACTTAGTAGAATGTGCGGTTCAGGAATCTGGCAGCTGTTTTGCTAGTGCTTCTGGCTCAGGAACTCTGAACAGAAGTGCAATGAACCTGTCATCTTAGGCTGACTTGATTGGGGCTCCCCCCAAGTTCATTCCTGGTAACTTTTTTGTATGTGGGCTACTCACAACATGGCTCCACGCACACACGCTCTACTCCCCCCGCCCCCCACACACACCCAAAAGAAAGGAGAGGCAGACATCTCCCACCCAATGTGAAAGCCCACAGTCTTTTAGAATGTAATCTCAGAAGAGCCGTGTCATCATTTTTGCCTTATTCAGCAGGTTGCACAGACTACATAGGTGTGACTATCAAGAGATAGAGACTGCAGGCCATTGTGGAGGCTGCCCACCAAATAGTTTCTTCGTTAAACCATTAACTGTTTTATTTGGTTCAGTTACATGCAACTAAATAAAGGTTGGAGCAGTCACTCAATCTGCTCAGTCTGCTATCAGCACAAGTGAAGGAATGCATCACTGGCAATTCTCCACAGTGAAAATTCTATCCTTCTGCCTTCAGGACATCTTAGACATAAGTGATTTTAATTTCTATATCAATTATTGGTAAAACTTAATAGAGAAGTTTAAACATTTTCTTCCCTGGCCCCCCAGTATTTATTTGTGCTGGCACTCTGAGATACATCCTCTCTGCTTTTGACGTCCAAGTATCTTGAAATCATTTCACTGTTCTGTCATTAAGTTAGCTTACATATATATATTTTTTTTTAAAGATTTATTTATTTATGCATACAAGCGCTGGGGTACAGGCCAGAGGTGTGGGGGGATGAGAGGATTCACCACAGAGAGCAGGGAGTAGAACAGGCAGATCAAAGGAAGTACACTGCTGAGGGCAGCAGCGGGCACAGCAGGAGAGGTCTGCTGCACCATGTGGGTCCCCTCCCTGGCCGGCAGCAGGGATCAAACTCGTGCTGCAGTGGCTTCGGTCTGCTTCAAAGTGCGTTGCTTAACCCACTGCGCCACCACGGAGGCCCTTACTTATATATTCTTGAAATGTACCAAGTTTGGTTTCACTCTGTGCCATTTTTTTAATTCCTTTTTCTTCTTTATCTCTCAATATCAGATGTTGCTTGTTGGAGAGATGGTGGTAAGTCTGCCGGCTCGCCTTCAACTTCTGATCAAGATGAAAAACTACCTGGTCAGGAGGAAAGCACAGCTGGAACATCAGAACAAAATGATATCCTCAAAGTGGTAGAAAAGAGGATAGCTTGCGGTCCTCCACAGGCTAAGCTAAATGGACAGCAGCCTGCCCTTGCTTCCCAGTACAGAGCTATGATGCCTCCTTATGTGAGTATTGTTAAATAAGCAAGTGGTTAAATAAGAGGCTTTTGATTAGGGGCTTGAAGGAGAGAACTAGAATGAGGAAAAGTTTCGCTCTTGTTTCTTATTAACATCTAATTAAAAATTAGCATTTTTCTTTTAATTATGAATGTAGGAAACATATCAGAGAAATATCAGTAGTACCCTTGTTTTATTGTTTATAGTGATCATTGGTATTTTTACATCATATTGTTTTAGATACTAAAAACACTTTTTACTCAACATTCAAAATAGTTATTAGATCCATTGGTAGATTCACTTGTTAATTAATGACCTAATAAAGAAACCATACATAACCACTGTATCACAAAACTGTTTCCTAAATATTGTGGTACAAATTTTTGTATAATTGTTTTTACTCGCTAATCATCTATATTTTAAATTGTATTTTAAGTTGCGTGTTCTAAAACATTCCTATGAGAAAAAGCCTGTAGGATAACAGACTGCCATAGGGGCCTCTCATGACACAAAAAAAGGTGAATACCTTCTTTGGTTCTAAAATTTTCAGCGACATACCTTTAGTATTTTTCTCAAAGTTTTCTATAAAGAAAACTTTTAAGCATATGCAAAAACAGAAATAATAGTACAATGAACCTTCCTTCTCATATCTGCCATTCATTGTCAATATTTATCAATTTGTGGTCACTGTTATTTTTCCTATTTCCCACCACCCTGAATTACTAAAGCAAATCCTAGATCGATCATTTCAGTCATGAGTATTTTAGATTGTATTTTAAAAGATAAAGACAAGAGGGAGATTCACAATGGCAGCAATATACCTAAAAAGAAAATTCTTTTTTAAAATATCAAGTCAGTATTCCAATTTCTCTTAATTCGCATGGCTAGCATCCCAATAACATCTTTTCCTTGAGATTGGTTGCTATTTCTTTTTAAGAATTTTGTCATCTATGAATACTTCTTTTCCTCCATCTCTTCTCTTCTTTGGAACTTGTCATAATTTATTTACCTTTGGAGTTTTTCATAGTCTGGAGTTTGCTGATTCCATCTTCATAGTTTTCATTTAATAAATATATACTTCTCAACCCCTACTCCCTGTATTTCCTATAAATTAGTGGTTAAAACTCTCAGCCTACTGTGAAGTTATATATATGGCTAGTGAAATGTGTCCCGGTGAATAAATTTTCATCTTTCAGGAGAACATCTCTCTCTAAGAGAAGCAGGCAGTTCTTAAGTTCATATGCTTTGTCTATGATGTTACTCATAGTATTCAAGCTCTTTGTATTTTCAATTGGCTATTCTGAGGCAGAGGAGGGCAATAAATGATGGGATATAATTTCTTACTAAATATTTTCTGAAAAAGAAATTGGTGACTATGATAGAAGCCAGTTCTTATGCCAGCCTGGCCTTGAGAAATTACTTATACCTAACTACTGATCTCCTAATAGTTATCAGATAGTGCCTCCAAAGACCCCTAACCAGACAGAACAAGGGAGGATAAGAGGGAACATCAAATAAACTTTGTTCCCAGTTTTACTAGTGATTTCATTAGGATAAAGTGTTCCACTAATTAACAAAAACATACAATTTTTTAAACTGTTGAGAATTTAAAGAGTGTTTCTAAATTAATCTTGTGGGGAAATCCTAAATTTGAAATATTTAATACCGCATAAAATTAATCTCTGCTTGAATAACTAGCTGAAGAAGTATCTAACACAGTTTTCACTATGAACATTTGTCTCCAGTAATTTATTTGCTAACTTCAGTTTGGAAGGTATGATGTTTGAAAATTCTCCAGAGTATTCTCCCAAACAAAAAGCTTCCCCAGTAGAGTTTTAGTTGCTGCATGTCTTTATTAGCTTTGTTCCAGCCCTTCCTAGAAATTTCTTTTTTCAATAGTGTGAATATATAAATGTAGCCCGTTTCAAGTATAATTTCCTCATAGTTATTTTTAGAAAAACTAATTTCAGGATGTAAATTATGTATTTAATAAAGGTAATATTTTGTTTTATATATAACACATATAATTTTGCTCAGAATATAAGCAAATAGTAAATAACGAAACATTCTTTGACATTCCTTGTCTTCCAAATCTTTGTAATTAATCTTATAAATTCTTAGCTTTTCAAAGTCAAGTTCCTTTAGAAGAACATCATTTTTGCACCTCAGTTTATAATTACTATTTGTACATAGTAAGTAACTTGGCTCAGAAATCATCTAGGCCCTGTTCATAGAATATCTCCAGGTAGCTCCCAGTTCACCTCCTTTTTCTCTCCTCTGTGTGTGGAATATACTTTTATCTGAGATCCTTTGTCAAATCTTCCTTTAATAATTTTATATTCCGCTCATAAGATAAAGTCTAACATATTCTCTTAAGTATTGAACTTGGCCAAGGCTTTGCATTTCCTAGGTGCATGTAAGTTATTTTTAGTTTTTCATGGAATAACAGAAGGTATTCATGTTACGTGCCTTAATTATTCCTTGTTTAAATAGAACTATTTATCAGTTTTTGTTTCTTTCATTCAGATGTTTCAGCAATATCCAAGGATGGCATATCCTCCACTACATGGTCCCATGAGGTTCCCACCTTCTTTATCTGAAACAAACAAGTAAGACTATTAAATGATTTAAGTCTACAAGGTGCATATATGCTTGTTAAAGATTTTCTAGAAGTTAAGCATATTTTGGTTTGATTCATCATTCTTTCCTCAGCATACAATTGCCACTAATAAGTAACAGGCTAACTTCTAAGACAGACAAACTATTTCATTTTTATAAAACTTGAATTGATATAAAATTCTGAAAACTGAAAATCACAGTCCTGAAAGTTGGTGACGCTTTTTTTCCCCAGTTTCCTTTCATAATTTTTTGATTAACATGTTGATCCTCAATGTCTTTGTTTTGAGATTAGTACAACATGTATTGTCCTCCATTTATGGGTTAATATTGTAGTTCTTTGTACTTGTGTGAGGTGCAAAATATTTTATATATTTGATATAGAAAACATTGAATTGAAAAGAACTAAATTCCAGTTTTGTAGTATTTTCCTAACTTAGTATCATTAAAACTTTGTATCCTGTTGTTCATTAGAGGTGTTCGAGGAAGAGGCCCACCTCCTTCATGGGCTGCTGAGCCTGAACGTCCCTCTATCCTTAGTGCATCAGAACTGAAGGAGCTTGATAAATTTGATAACCTAGATGCTGAAGCTGATGAAGGTTGGGCAGGTAAGAGGCAAAAATAAAGTAATCTCAGTTATTAGGCATTTTTAAACAGTCAATCTGAGTTTTCTTTACTTTAATAGGTGCACAGATGGAAGTAGATTATACAGAACAGTTGAATTTCAGTGATGATGATGAGCAAGGAAGTAGTAGTCCTAAAGAAAATAGCAGGTAAGTTGTGATAGCTTTTACAAACAGTAGTGTCAATTTATTAATGTACAGTAGTCATTTAAAGATTTATTTTTATTTATGCATACAAGAACTGGGGTCTAGGTTAGAGATGCAGGGGTGAGAGGATTCACCTGGGACAGTGGGGAGCAGAACAGGCAGATCTCTGAAATACATTGCTGAGGGGAGCAGCAGATGAGGCATGAGAGATCTGTGCCATGTGGGTCAGCTCCCTAGTCAAAATCAAACGCATGCCACTGTGGCTGGCAATAGCTTGATAGTACTCAGACGTGAACCCCTGTGCCACCAGGGAGGCTCTGTTACCCATTTATGAAGATACTTCATTGATAGGCATCTGTTCCTTATTTATAAATTTGTACATTCTATTACTGAGTTTTAGGGAGAGGGAAGATGCTAAATGAGCCAAATTTTATCTTTCTCATTAAATCAGTGTAAAATAGAATACAATTAACTGATACCTCAGTTGCATTTAGCAGAGGCTTTTTGACAAGGGGCTAGAGAAAATGAAATGTATTCCTTTGTCAAGCTGTTTGTCAGACGTGCATATTCCTATTTGACAATAACTATATTACTGCACTTTGTACTATGTGGTAATCACCTTGCAAAACCCCAACCCATTCTAGATATAGTATGTTTTTGCTGAGTGCATGAATTAGGGCACTCGGTCACAAAACCATCTCATTCCTTGATACATTTCCCTCCCCTAAACCACATGGAAATCACCTTACCTAGAGAAAATGCATTTACTTACAATATAGTCCATCCACTTTGCTTTTTTGTCTTCTCTGGATTTTAATTCTTCAGTGAGGATCAAGTTTCAAAAGCATCCGAAAACACTGAAAACCGAAAAGAAGCAGATGAAGTTTGCAGCACTAAATCATCTCCTCAGATTCCTGCCCAGCCTTCAGTAGCAAAAGGTCCCTATGGAAAAGGACCTTCGTTTAATCAGGTTTGTTGAACTTACAGAGAATCCTTATCTTTGCAGTTACATGGACGAATTAACCTTATCACAGAGTTGGAAAAAGACTTATGAAAAGGAAACTTTTTCTTGAGTAGCTCCAACTTTGAACCATATTTTGTTGCAAATTAACAAGAATCATCAATACCATAGCTAACATCAAGTAAACACTAAATTTTCCCCCTTTTTTATTATAATAGCTATGTCATATCTAAGTGGGTAAGTTGCTTTATGATTTACTGGCTATTTCATAAATCTTAGCATGCATATGTGAGAAATTGCATGCTAAGTAAAAAAATCATAGGGAATAGGAAAATGGAAGAACTTTGAGCCATATTGAAGAACATTAACAGAAGGAACTATGTGGGAAACATAGACTTGAGCCTACTTATCTAAGATGCAGAAAGCTCCACTGAAATTTGGGATTGGAAAAAAGACTGTCTGCAAGAGAGTTCAACTTAATTCTCAGTTATCCATGGCATGCATTTGTTGAATCCATGCAAAATAGATGGAGGAACTAGTGCTTTCAGGGAGATTAAGGAGGTAGCTGGCAATAGAGTGAGAAAAGTACTGTGATAGAGTGCACACAGCGAGTTTTGAGAGAATTCTTTGGAAATAGTTCTGCAGTAGACTTGGTACATAAGCAGAAAATAGCCAGTAAACATTGGAAAGAGTGATTTCGTGTAGCAGGAACATCTTCAGAGTACAAAAGTATAAGAAAGCTTGACACTTTCAAGAAACATCAAGTGGTTCATAAACAAAAGGAGTAAGAAACCTATGCAATAACCAGTTGTGAAGCCTGCTATGCTGTACAAAAGAGTTCAAGTTATGTTCTTAAAGCATTGGCTTAGCAATTGGAGAACAAAACATTTTTACTTGGAGTTTTTTGTTGTTAAACTGATGTATATTTTAGCAAGCAAATATTCTTTGTTGTGTCTATAACGTGTTAGATTTTTCTTTAGGCATTAGAACATAGAAAAATAATTAGGTTTATATAAAAAAAGATTTGGAAATAAACTCTTCATAGTTTAATTACATGGGCCAGGATTTCAAAATGTATGCACTGAAATTCTATTTGCTAAGCTCATTGGAAATTCTAACCTTACTGAAATGGTGTTTCTATGGAATGTAAAGATAGCTTGTAGTGAGTGATGTACTTTTTACTAAAAAGAGAAAAGGACAGAGATGATTTACTTTTTTGCAATGCTGTAGTCTCACTGAGGAGAAAAAAAATCTGTTCAGAAATATTTCCAGTAGATATCTTTTATCTGATTTTTATAAAATTTACAAACCTTTCCTTTATAACAGGAGCGTGGACCATCTTCACACCTGCCGCCACCTCCAAAGTTGCTTGCACAGCAGGTAAATCTTAACTACATGTTGGTGTGTTGTGGTCTGTGTTTTTAACTTGTTTTAATGGGAAGGCTCTAAGAATGTTTCCCTTTTTTATAACTTCCATGAAGCACTTACAGACTTTACCTTTTAGCTCCTGCATTGTTTCCTCTTCATCCTTTTACTCTCAAGCTGATAAACATGCTCCTAATTCCACTAAGAAAATAAGAATTACCTGTTTTCCCATTTCACAGTACTTGTTTTGACTTCCTCCTTGTCCCTCCTGCTAAGGACAGTCTTTTCCCTAGATCCCATCTTCTGTCATTCACCAGTAATACTATATCCTCTCTTGAAAAAAAATCATTGTAAACCAACCTTTCCTTAAATACCACTACCCTCCACCACTTTATAGTTTCCATCCTATTTCTCTGTTCTCTTTCATGGTAAAAATTGTTTTGATAAGCTATTTATAAGCTATTTACACTTACTGTCTTAACTTTCACTCTCATTAAACTTTTTGAGATTAACAGTAACTTCGATCTTGCCAAGTCCAGTTCTCTTGCCTTTATTTAATCTAAGGAACAGCTGATGTAGTATCTCATTTTATTTTTATTTTTTTACGATTGATTTTATTTATTTAGTAGAAATACTGGGGTGTGGGCCAGAAGTATGGGGGGGTGAGCGATTTCAACAGAAACAGAGTGGGGAGCAGAACAGGAGATCTACTATGATACACTGCTAAGGAGAGTGGCAAGAGAGACTGAGGAGGTCTGTTGCACCATATGTGGGATAGCTCCCTTTCTGGCTGCTTGAACTCAGGCCATAGAGCTGATAACTCTGAGATTTAACTCCTACGCCACCAGGGAGGCCCCCTTGCCATTCTTTTTGAGACTAGTTTGCCTGTTTTGAGACGTCACACTATTTTGTTTTTCAATTTGTATTCCTTCTGAACCTCCTGTACTAACTTTTGGATAATGGAGAGCTCAGGTCTATGTTCTCATTCCTGCCCTCATTTACATATTTTAGCACATATTTTTAGGGGAATCTCATCTGTTTTCATTGTCTTGCAAATGTTTATCACAGCCTTTAACTCTCTCCCTTCGTTTCAAAAGTAATTATTCAACAATTAGTTCTGTATTTCCACTTGGATCTGATAAATATTTCATACTCTTGATATATCCAAACCATAGGGAAACCACCTCCTCCTTCCATACATAAATAGTTCTACTTACCCTGTCTTCTCCTTTTAGGTAATGGCATCATTCACCCATTTGCTCAGGTTAAAACTTGAAAAGTCACTCTTAGTTCTTCCTTCTTTTTGTATCTTTTATCCAGCCTATTCTAATCCTTTAGCAGATAATGTCAACTCTGTCTTCAGAATATATATACTCCAACAATGTGTATGTGCAGGCTGCTATATTTCATTTGAACTATCACAGTAGGTTCTTCACAAGTCTTGCTTTCTTTTCATGCTGCCTGTGCACCCAATTGCTCCATCCCAAATTCTCTTATAGTAGATATAATCTCTTAAAACTGCACACTTAGGGGACCTCCCTGGTGGCCTAGGGGTTAAGTCTCAGTTCTGTCACCTCTATGACCTGTGTTTGATCCTTAGCCAGGGAGTGAGCTAACCAACATATGGCACAGTAGACCTCTCTCACATCTCACCCTCCTTTGATAGCTGCACATACAACAGTTATCAGCTACTACTTTTTACACTAGATGATACACACACATATATATACATATAAGCTAAAAGCAAAACATATAAACAAAAAATCTTCATGAACTTGGAAACAAAGATATCATAAAAGGCATAAACTTTTTAAAAATCAGTGGGGGCCTCCCTGGTGGCGCAGTGGGTTAAGCAACGCACTATGAAGCAAACCTCAGCTACTGCAGCACGAATTCGATCCCTGCCGCTGGCCAGGGAGGGGACCCACATAGCGCAGCAGACCTCTCCTGCCTCGGTATTGAAAAGGTGTGTCTGGAAAATGTTATTATTACATCTGACAAAGAATTTTTTTTTAACCCATACAGTGCATTGAGACAAGCAGTAGTTCAACAAAGTTATTTGAACATTCATTTTACAAAACAGATCTTACAAATGACATGAGAAATAATACCTAATCCTTGTGAAAAATGTTAATTATCTTTAATCATCAGGGACATGTGACTCAGAACCATAGTGAGATTTGTTAGCCAAATTTTAAGTTTGATGATAGCAAATATTGGCAAGAATGTTCAGTAGCTGGCACCCTCATAAATTGCTGGTGGGAAACAGTTCAGCAGTTTCTTATAAAATAAAACATATCCTTAGTATATGACTCAGCAGTTCTCTTAGGTATCAAGAAGGAATGAAAATAGACATTTACATGAAGACTAAGGCATGAATGCCTACAGCTGTTTTAGTTATACTTTTTTTTTTTTAAAAGATTTATTTGTGCATATAAGAACTGGGTGTAAGCCAGAGGTGCAGGGTATAAAAGGATTCACCAGAGACAGAGTCGGGAGCAGAACAGGCAGATCTACTGAAATACACTGCTGAGGAGATTAGTGGGCTAGACAGGAGCTGCGCTGTGTGGCTTATCTCCCTGGCCTGGAATTGAACTTATGCCACAATTATAGCTTGATAGCACTGAGGTTTTAACCCCTGCAACACCAGGAAGGTCCGAATTTGCTTCTTTAAAGAATCCTTTTCTATAATTTTGCTTTGTAAATTAGGAACATTTATATAGATTTGTTTTTGCTGCTTGTCTTTGAATTATACATGAAAAAACTAAGCAAAAGAAAGATTAAGTGGTTTGCTTAATGCAACCATGCTTGTAAGTAGTCTGGATTCATGGGCTAATATTCAAACCAGTGTTTTTCTCATACCATTGTTTCCTCTTGTAAGGATTCTGAATGGTTATATGACTTCTAAGGTTTATTCACCCTCGTAGCTTTTAAAATCAATATTTTCAAAACAAGTATTTTTTAGTTCTATAATGTTTCAGCCCTTCATGGGCTCTTTCATTCTAATTGTCTTTTCATAATGGTTGGCTATGAATTTATACTTTGTGATAGGGTTTTTTTTTAGAGCAAGTTAACTGAAAATTAAATTACTGAATGTGTCTTTCAGGTGATCCTTTCACACTTCACTATGGATTTTAGATATGCCTTTCTGGAACTTTCAGAGTAAAAATAGATTTCTCCAGCCAGGCTGATTTCTTAATATTTCTACTTCAGAGTCAAGTAGACTCTGAGCATTCCCTTGCTCCCCTTGGCAGCAGTAGTGTCTCCATTTGCTTCACTTAATTTCCTAGCTGTTTGCTTTTCCCCCACAACTGTATCTCAGTTACATTTTTATGTACTTGTTTTCTCTGGAAGATGTTGTTAAAACACACCCTAAATTTCCTTTGTCTCTACCTGTAGATTTTGAAATTCATCTTGTAACATCTTCTAATTTTATTCAACAAGGGCTGATGAAACAATGAATGGCACAATAATGGGCACATGTTAAGTGAAATTAGGTGGTTGGATTTTTTTTTTTTTTTTAAGATTTATTTATACATACAAGCACTGGGGTACAAGTCAGAGGTATGGAGGGGTGAGAGGATTCACCACAGAGAGTGGGGAGCAGAATAGGCAGATCAACAGAAGTACATTGCTGAGGGGAGCAGCAGGCACAGCAGGAGAGGTCTGCCGTACCATTGTGGGTCCCCTCCCTGGCCGGCAGGGTAGCAGGCATCAAACTCACCCTGCAGGGATCAAACTCGTGCTGCTGTGGCTGCGGTTTGCCTCACAGTGCTTTTGCTTAACCCACTGCGCCACCAGGGAGGCCCCCTGGATTTTTTTCTTAATTGGGGAATTATGTGGACTAAATATTGCCTTATCTTGTTACTTGTTTGAATTTTAATGGGTATGTTTTATCATGATAATGTCTGATACTTTCAAGGCACTGTCCCTCCTCTATGCCTGTGTTATCCAGAGTTGATCAAAAGTAGATTTTTCAGTCTCATCTCAGTCTTTTCTTAATGTTTCAGCATCTTCCTCCAGACCGGCAGGCAGGACCTGGTAGATCAGGCCCTTTTCCCCCCAAGCAGCAAGTCCCTGATGATGATGAAATATGGAAGCAAAGAAGACGACAACAATCAGAACTTTCTGCAGCAGTGGAACGTGCTCGTAAACGCCGTGAAGAGGAAGAACGAAGAATGGAAGAACAAAGAAAGGCAGCATGTGCAGAGAAACTGAAAAAGTTGGATGAAAAACTTGGAATCGTGGACAAACAACCATCTCCAGAGGAAATTAGGGAAAGGGAGCGAGAAAAGGAGCGAGAACGCGAGAAAGAACTTGAAAAAGAGCAGGAACGGGAACGAGAAAAGGAGAGGGAAAAAGAAAGGGAGAGACAACAGGAAAAAGAGAGAGAACTGGAGCGGGAACAAGAAAAACAACAAGAAATGGAGAAGGAAAGGAAGCAAGAAAAAGAGAAAGAACTTGAACGACAGCAGGAAAAGGATAAAGAAATACAAAAGCTGAAAGAACAGGAAAAGGAATGTGAGTTGGAGAAGGAAAGGGAGAAAGTGGAGGAAAAAATGGAACACAAAGAACCTGCTTTAGAGACTGTGGTAGAAAAACCAGAAAGTGAAAACAACTATAATAAAGGTATGATGGTCTTGTTGTTCTTACATAGTCTTTACAAAAGACTTCATGTTGGTTACATATGATGTTTGTATATTTTTTGATAATATGCATTCACTAAGTAAAAGTTGTCGGTCTTTTGGAATGAAGTTGAATTTCATTAGACAAATACCCTATTTTTGCATTATGGTTATATATATTTTATTTATATATATTAATCTTAGCACCTCAGCCATTTGTGGTGTACATTTCAGTATGTTCATGATAGTGTGAGACCATCACCACTGTCATTCACCAAAACTCTTCATTTTATAAAACTGTAACTATACCCATTAAACAATAACTCTTCTTCTCCTGAGCCTCTGGGGGCGAGTATCAGAGACTTTATCTTTAAAGTGTAATTTGAATTATACAGTATTTGTCTTGTGACTTATTTCACTTAGTATGGAATCAACAGGTTTGATCATGTGGTATATTACAGAGTTTTCTTACATTTTATGGGTGTGACATTGTACAACATTTTCTTTATCCCTTCATCTGTCAATGGATAAGTGGTTTGGTTCCATTTTAGGAATTTTGAATAATTCTGCTACGACCATGTATACAACTATATCTTCTTGAAGCCATGCTTTCAGTTCTTCAGAGTGGCCTTTCTGGATCACATGATAATTCCATTTTTAACTTATTAAGGAATCACCTTATGATTTCCATACTAACCTCTATACCATTTTACATTACCACACAGTACACAAGTTTCCAATTTCTTCAGCTCTTCACCAGTATTTGTTACTGTTTTCCTTAACTAGCCATCCTGTTGGTTTTAAGGTAGTAGCTTATAGTTGATTTCCATTTCCCTAGTGATTAGTGATAAGTATCTTTTTGAAGGGGTCTGGGGTTATATACCTTTCAGGAAATATCTGCTAAAATTCTCACCTGTTTTAAATTGGATTATTCGTTTTAAGAATTCTCTATATATTCTGGTCATTAATCCCTTTTCACGTGTGTGATTTTCTAGTATTTATTGCAATTCCACACATTACCTTACCACTCTAGGTATTCTTTTGATGCACAAAACTTTTTAATTTTTATAAAGTTCAGTTTCTTGTTTCCTGTATCTTTGTTTGTACATTCAAGAAGTCATTGCCAAATCCAGTGTCAAAGCATTTGCCCTATGTTTTCTTTAAGAGCTTTATAGTTTTATGTCTTACATTTAGGTCTTGGCCTATTTTGTGTTGAGTTTTTTATATGATGTTAGGTTCCAAATTCATTCTTTGGCATGTGAATATCCAAGTTTCCCAGCAGCATTTGTTGAGAAGACTTTCATTTCCCCATTGGATGATTTTGACAGCTCCGTCTAAAATAATTTGACTATAGTGTGATGGTTTTTTTTAGATTCTGTTCCATTGGACTAATGCTTGTCTGTTTGTCAGTAATATATTTTTTTATTACTGTAAATTTTTTAGTAATTTTTGATTTCAGGGTATGTGAGCCTTTATCTTTTATTCTTTTTCAGTATTTTGGCTATTTGGGTTTCTTTTGACATCATGAAATTTAGGATGACTATTTCTACTTCTGTAAAGAATGTCTGGGATTTTGATAGAGATTGAATTGAGTCTCTAGATTGCTTTAGGTAGTAGTGACATCTTAACAATTTTAAGTTTTCTTTCTAATCAATAAGTAATGAGTCTGTTACCACTCATTTGTGTCTTCTTTAATTTCTTTCACCATATATTTTGTAGTTTACGCATTGTTAATGCCTAAGTTTCTTACTCTTTGATGCTATTACAAATAGAATTGCATTTGTAATTTCCTTTTCAGACTGTTCACTGTTAGTATATAGAAATGCAAACAATTTTTGTGTTGATTTCGGATCCTGCTGTTTGCTGAATTAATTTATTCATTCTAACAACTTTATTGTGGCAGCTTTAGGAGTTTCTGCATATAACATCATATCATCTGCAAACATAACTACTTCCTTCACAGTATGGATGTCTCACATGTCTTCTTCCTTGCCTGATACCCTTACTAGAACTACTGATCCAGCATCCGACAGAAGTGGTGAAAGCTGGTTGTCCTTGTCTTTCTGAGTGTGGTGTTAACTCTGATTTTTACATATGGTTTTTATTATGTTGAGATTATTTCCTTCTATTCTTAGTTTATTGAGTATTTTTATAAAAATGTGTTGACTTCTGCCGTGGCCTATAATTCTGTATTTTTTCACCTTCATTCTATTAATTTTTTTTTTAAAACTTTGAGGCCTAAAGGTAGTTTTTCGGTTTTTTTGTTTTTCATTCGCCTTTTAAAAGGTATTTTCTAATTTTCCTTGTAATTTATTTTTCTATTCACTGATGTTTAAAAGTGTATTGAGTTCCACAGATTTTTTAATTTTCTGCTTTCACTTCTCTGATTGTTTTCTGATTTCATTCCATTGGAGCCAGAGTAAATACTTTATGTGCTATATAGCTACTTACATTTTTGAGGCTACATTTGTGGCCTCATAGATGGCCTATCTTAGAAAACATCCCATGTGCACTTGAGGAAACTGCATAGATCACTCTCTTCTTGTCAGACTGATTCATTTTCTTCATAGATAATCCTTGATCACATAAAACTAAACCAATGTGGTCAGCTTTTGTTCCAAGACTGTACACATATGTCTATGATGGCATCTCTTTTCAAAGACCTTTCCCTTTCAAAAGCAGCAGCAGCATTCTGCCCACCTATGTCTATATAGCTGCCTCTTTTCTCCTTTCTTTTTCTACTAAACCTACCCTTTTAAAATGCAAAAATAAAAAATAAAATTAGTTATATTCTGAGTGCTGCAGGCCATTTGCGTTTTCATATAAGTCCCAGTGAGTGAATATTGACAGCAGCATTATTTATTGAAACATGGAAAATAGGTGATGTTTTAAATCTTTTATTGTCACCAAATATTGAATGTAGTTTTTGGGTTTTTTTTTAATACGGTGAAGCATTTGGACCTATGATCTGTTAGGACCTTATCTTTAAGAAAATAGAACACTATTAGTTAGCCTAGTGTTACCTCATCAATGACTGCTTAATTAACATTAGAGCACAAAACAAATATTACTCTCTCGCTGCCTTTTAAAATACATCAGTCTGATCATTTCATTCAGTACAAAAATCATCGAATCATCTTTTAACAAGTGTTAAAGATAAATATCATTATCTTTTACCTTCTCTTTGGGCAGAAGATGACCCAGTTTTCACCAGGCAAGACAGTAATCGCAGTGAAAAAGAGACGACACAAGTGGCTCATGAAGCAGAACCAGAGTCAGGCTCTCAGCCCCGGCCTGCTGTATTATCTGGCTATTTTAAACAGTTTCAGAAGTCTTTACCACCACGATTCCAGCGGCAACAGGTAACAGCAAAAAACATTTTATTATATATGTGTGATTAAAAAGGTTTATCGATCAGTAATCTGAGAAATTACTATACCAAACACAGATTTTCCCTGAACTCTTTCCCTTTTTAATAAGCTCACTATTACATGTTTTATCATGAACAAACAGTATAATTTTGGGAATATAGCTACACACCTCAGTATGTGGTTATGCTTCACCGCCCCCCACACCCTCTGTGTTTGGCCAGTTTGTTTGCTTTGGTTATTTATGTTCCACATATGAGTGAAATCATTGGTAGTTGTCTTTCACTTTCTAATAACTTCACTTAGCATAATCACCTCAAGTTTTATCATGTGGCAAAAGGCAAAATTTCACCTATTTAATAGCTAAGTAGCTATCTATTAAATAATATACCACAATTTCTGTATCTAGTCACTGCTGACGGACATTTAGGATGATTCCATGTCTTAGTTATTATGAGTAGCATTGCTGTGAACTTAGGGGTGCATTTACCTTTTTTGAGTTTCTGTTTTCATATTCTTCATATAAATAACCAGTAGTAGTGTTGCTGGATTATATGTTGTTACCATTTTTAGTTGTCTTTTTTTATTCTCTTTAAAGAATCACAATAGATTTTATATGAAAGCTGCACCAATTTATTTTCTCACCAATAGTGAATAAGAGTTCCTTTTTCTCTACACTCTAGCCAAGACTTAAGGTTTTTTGGGTTTTTTTTTCTCCTAGATTTTTTTGATATAGGCCATTCCCATATGTGTGGGTGTAACCTATTGTGGTTTTTCATTTGCATTTTACTTATAGTAAATGTTGAGCATTTTTTCATGTGCTTCTGGACCATTTGTGTATCTTTGGAGAAAAATTTTTCTGGTTTTAAGATTTCAAGAAAAGTCCAATTTCTGCTATGATTGATTGTATTGATATATAGCACGCGAAGCAAAAAAATCTCAGGATGGGATTCTGCTTTTTCAGGAACAGATGAAACAGCAGCAGTGGCAGCAGCAGCAACAGCAGGGTGTGCTTCCGCAAACTGTTCCTTCACAACCATCTAGTGGTGCTGTGCCTCCTCCACCACACAGACCTCTTTACCAGCCCATGCAGCCTCACCCTCAGCATTTGGCTTCTATGGGTTTTGATCCAAGGTGGCTCATGATGCAGTCATATATGGATCCTCGAATGATGTCAGGAAGACCAGCTATGGATATTCCTCCCATTCATCCAGGTAAGTTGAAATGTCGTTGTCTTTGTCCTTGCTGAGATGCAAGATTGAAATTTTACATTTTCCAACATTTTTGGTCTTCGTTCCTTCAGGAGTGTTACAATCTAGTAAGACATTAAATAGGACCATAGATTTTGTTGGGGTGTTTTTTTGTTTTGTTTTTTGGGTTTTTTTTCTTTATATGTATTTGACATCAATTGTAATCCCATGTATTCCCCATCACCATCTCACCAGTACACCATCACCTCAGTCCCTTGTGCGCTCTTATCTGCCCTCAACCCTCTCCCTCCCCACTCCCTACCAAGTGTCCCCAATTTGTCCTTGTCTTTTTGTTTTTGTTGTGTTATTATTATCATTGTTGTTGTTATTCCTTTCCTTGATCCTTATTTGGTTCCCTTATATTACTCCTGGGAGGGAAACCATCTGGTATTTTTCTTTTGCCCTCTGACTTATTTCACTGAGCATAATCCCTGCCAGCTCCATCCATGTTCCTATGAATGAGTCTAGTTTATCTTTTTTGATTGCTGAATAATATTCTATCGTGTATATGTACCACAGCTTCCTGATCCACTCATCTGTTTTTGGGCATGTAGGTTGTTTCCAGGTCTTACCTATTGTAAATAGTGCTGCTATAAACATAGGGGTGCAGGTATTCTTTTGAATCAGTGTATTTGTGTCTTTTGAATATACTCCTAGGAGTGGGATTGCTGGATCATATGGAAGTTCCATTCTTAGTAGATTGAGGGACCGCCATACTGCTTTCCATAATGGTTGGACCATCTTGCATTCCCACCAGCAGTGTAAGAGAGTTCCTTTTTCTCCACATCCTTGCCAACATTTGTTGTTGCTACATTTTTTGATATGTGCCATTCTCAATGGTGTCAGGTGGTATCTCATGGTTTTGATTTGCATTTCTCTGATGACAAGAGAAGTTGAGCATATTTTCATATGCCTATTGGCCATTTGCATTTCCTCTTTGGAGAATTGCCTTTTTAGCTCTTTTCCCCATTTTTTGACTGGATTGTTCACTTTGTTCTTGTTTAGTCTGGTTAGTTCTTTGTGGGTCTGTGTGATAAGTCCTTTGTCAGTAATGTTGTGTGCAAAGATTTTCTCCCAGTCGGTGGGTTGTCGCTTTATTTTGATTAGCGTGTCTTTTGCTGTACTTCTAGAAGCTTTTAAATTTGATGTAGTCCCAGCTGTTTATCTTTTCCTTCACTATCTTTGCTTTAGGTGTTGTATCTCTAAAGATGTCATTGATATGTATGTCATGTAGGGTTTTGCCTACTTTTTCTTCTAGATANTTTATGGTTTCAGGTCTTATGTCTAAGTCCTTAATCCATTTTGAGTTGATTTTTGTGCATGGTGAAAGGCAGTATTCTAGTTTCATTCTTTTGCATGTAGTAGTCCAGTTTGCCCAGCACTACTTATTGATCAAACTGTCTTTATTCCATTGCATATTCTTTGCTCCTTTATCAAAGATTAGTTGTTCATAAGCTTGTGGGTTTAGTTCTGGGCTCTCTATTCTAGTCCATTGGTCTATGTGTCTGTTTTAGTTCCAGTACCATGCAGTTTTTATGATTGTGGCTTTGTAGTAAAGTTTGAAGTCTGGAAGTGTAATCCCTCCACTCCGGTTTTTGTTTTTTTTTGTTTTTTTTTTTTTTTTTCCCAGTTAGGAGAGCTTTGACTATTCGAGGTTTTTTGTGTCTCCATATGAATTTCATCAATATTTTTTTCTATTTCTTTGAAGAATGACATTGAAATTTTTATTGGAATAGCATTGACTCTAGATAGCTTTTGGTAGGATGGCCATTTTGATTATGTTAATTCTTGCAATCCATGAGCAAGAGATTTTCCATTTCTTTGTATCTTCTATTTCCTTTAGCAATGCTTTGTAATTTTCTTTGTAAAGGTCCTTCACCTCTTTTCTTAGATTTATTCCCAAGTATTTAATGTTTTTGGTTTCAATTATAAAAGGGATTTTTTTTTTTTTATTTCTGCTTCTTCAGCTTGGTTGTTTGTATAAAGGAAGGCTACTGATTTTTGTGTGTTGATTTTGTATCCTGCTACTTTGCTAAACCAATTAGCTTGATAAGATTTTCTGTAGAGCCTTTGGGATTCTCTATGTATATTATATCCTCTGCAAACAATGATAGGGCTTCTTCAGTGAAAGTTAAAGACTTCTTTCCCTTTTTGGAAACCTTGTATACCTTTTTCTTGTTGCTCTGACTAGGACTTCCAGTATTATATTGAAGAGCACTGATGAAAGAGGATATCCTTGTCTTGTTCCAAATCTTAGGGTGAAGGCTTTTAGCTTTTCACCATTAAGAATGATATTGGCTATGGTCTTGTCATATATGGCCTTTATTATGGGAAGATATAGTCCTTCTATGCCGAGAATTTCAAGGGCCTTCATCATAAATGGATGCTGAACTTTGTCAAAGCTTTCTCGGCATCTTGATATGATCACGTGGGGTTTTTTTGTTCTTTTTGTTGATGTGGCGGATTACATTTATTGATTTTCAAATATTGAACCATCCTTGTGTTCCTGGGATAAACTCTACTTGGTCATAGTGGATTATCTTGTTGTGCATTGTTGGATTCTGTTGGCTAAGATTTTATTGAGGATTTTAGTGTCGGTGTTCATTTGAGAGATTGGTCTATAGTTTTCTTTTTTTGTGTTGTCCTTGTTCGGTTGTCCTTGTTCGGTGTGATGTTGGCGTCATAAAATGTGCTCGGTAGAACTCCTTTTTCAATTTCTTGAAATAGTTTATGTAGGATAGATACTAATTCAGTTCTGAAAGTTTTGTAGAATTCATTTGTTAAGCCGTCTGGAACTGGACTTTAATTTTTGGGAAGTGTTTTGATTACTGTTTCAATTTCACTACTTGTAATTGAAGGACCATAGATTTTGAATCAACATTACGTGACTGTTTCAGTACAAAATAGTTAAATGCCAGATACTGTTCCAGCAATGTGGCAAGACAAAAATACTAGTCATTTACTTTTTGTAAATATTTAAAATTTTGAAATGGAAAATTATCCACTGTCTTTCTAACAATATTAATAACTACACTGATTTTGTTTTACAGAGTATTTCAGCATTTGAATTTTGTCTCTATATTATATATTGCTTTTTTTTTTCTCAGCTTCTTCCTAATTTATAGCCTACTTGAATCTCTTCATAGATTAGTTAAAACCAAATGAATTAGGGCCTCCTCTGGTGGCGCAGTGGGTTAAGCAGCGCACTATGAAGCAAACCGCAGCCATTGCAGCACGAGTTCTATCCCTGCTGCCGGCCAGGGAGGGGGACCCACATGGTGCAGCAGACCTCTCCTGCTGTGCCCGCTGCTCCCCTCAGCAGTGTACTTTTGTTATCTGCCTGTTCTGCTCCCTGCTCTCTGTGGTGAATCCTCTCGCGCCCCCCCCACACACACACACACACACCTCTGGTCTGTGCCCCAGTGCTTGTATGCATAAATAAATAAATCTTTAAAAAAAAAATTAAAAAAAAAAAAAAACCAAATGAATTAGCAGTCTTTCATGAAATCTATTGAATAAATCTAATGGCCAAATAGTGTAGTAGAAAATTTAGGAGTGCTGAAACATGGTCAAGAATTACATATTGGTCTCTTTTTTAAATTTTAGATTTATTTATTTATGCATACAAGCACTGGGGTACAGTCCAGAGGTATGGGGGGGTGAAAGGATTCACCACAGACAGAGCGGGGAGCAGCGGGCACAGCAGGAGAGGTCTGCTGCTCCATGTGGGTCCCCTCCCTGGCCGGCAGCAGGGATCGAACTCGTACTGCAGTGGCTGAGGTCTGCTTCACAGTGCATTGCTTAACCCATTGAGCCACCAGGGAGGCCCCTACATGTTGATCTTAGATCTATACTGAATTTTAAAATTTAAGAAGCAAACTTACAGTATATTGATTGGCTATTTCAATTAATGGAATTTAACTACAGGAAATATTTTACAGTTTATATAATCCTCATTATTTTTGTCACAGTGCTTACTTGAAACATTATCTTTCAAGTAAAATGGGCTCAGTACTTAAATATGTTCAACAGCAACTGTAATGTCTCTTTCACCAAAAAACCTTACATAATCTTCACAAATTGTTTGTTGAGTTAGCCAATTTTACTTGGCAAAAAAGTATTTTATTAGTTTAAAAGTAGAGAATCCAGGCCTCCCTGATGGCCCAGCGGGTTGGGCGCCGCAGTGTGAAGCATCTGCAGCACAGTAGCACAAGTTTGATTCCTGGCCCGGACCTCTCCTGCCTTGCCCTCTGCTCCCCTCAGCAGTGTATTTCAGTTGATCTGCCTGTTCTGCTCCCCATTCTGTCTCTGGTGAATTCTCTCACCTCCCGCGCCTCTGGCCTGTACCCCAGTGCTTGTATGCATAAAAAAATAAAAAATAAAAATAAATAAAAGTAGGAAGTCCCATCTAATGTAATAACCTAGATTCTTTGTCTGTGGTAATTTTGTTTCTTTAGTTTTTCATTATTATCTTTTTCTGAACTTTTGTTCCAGGGATGATTCCTCCAAAGCCATTAATGAGAAGAGACCAGATGGAAGGGTCACCAAACAGTTCTGAGTCATTTGAGCATATAACTCGATCTGCAAGAGATCATGCAATTTCTCTCTCTGAGCCTCGTATGATATGGGGGTCAGATCCCTATTCTCATACTGAGCCTCAGCAGACCACTACTCCCAAGGGAACAGAAGAACCTGAGGATGTAAGGTAATTATTAACAGAGCACCATATAGACCATTATGGTGAAAATAAAATTCTATGATGTTCCTAAAGATCATCCTGAATTAGATTTGAACCACAAGTCTGATTTCCCCCACTTAGTATGTTTCATTTCATTTTGGGGCATGATTTCTTCTTTTGACATTTTATAGCCTACTGTTCAGTGTAAACATTGACAAGTCTCTACTGTTGGTTAGATACTTGTTATGTTGTCTGGCTAAAGTACTGCTGTATTTCTTCCACGAATTAGAAATAGCAAACATTTAATTATCACTATCTTATGGTAGTTTTTAAGGTCAAGGTAAAGATAAATACTTAAATTAGTACTTCACAGATAATTGGATGGCCAGTAATAATTTGTAACTGTGAAGTTAGAAGTTACACCTTTTTAAGAAATATATTTTATGATTTATACTTCTAATCCTTAGAAAAGATGTCCTCTTTGATTCTATTAAAAAAAATTATTATTATTCTTAATTGACTAAAAGTTCATATCAGCATTTTTTTTTTTTTTTAACTGAGGTAACATTGGTTTACAATACTGAAAAGTATTTAGGAGAATAGGTTCATACCTCCTCCAAAGTATGTCACCACACCATACCTACCACCAAAGCACCCTTAACCCTTTATGTAGACCACTGGACCATACACCATTGCACCATTGGATCCCTCTTTCCATCTCCACCCACCCCCTCTAGTAACTTCAATCCCATAGTCTTATTTCCACAGTTTTAGTTTGGTTTTGTTTATTCCCTTTTCCTAAGGAACCAACTTCATTATTTTTAATTAAGAAAGAACCATATTCTTTATAAGATTTTGGATGTACAGTACAATACTGTTAGCTATAAACATCATTGTGATTAGATCCTAGTGTTTTTTTATCTTACACAAGTGAAACTATACCTGCTAAATTCCCATGTCCTTCCCTTTTCCACTCCTTGCTCGCTCTTTTCCACTTGAACAAGTTTGATTACATTATATACCTCATAGGTTTTGCTGTGACCAGTTTGTTTTACTTAACATAATGATTTCATTCAGGTTATAGCATATAATAGTATTTTGGGCTTTTTTTGTGTTAAAGAATCCATTATGCACACACCACACGTTCATGGATTGTTTAATGGCATTTTGATTGTGTATATGACAGTGGTCCCAACAGGCTATATCATATAGCCAATGTGTATACTAGCCTGTATCATCTAATTTGTCATTATACTCTGTAGATTTGGCACAACTATGAAATATTCCCCATTTCTCACACCTTGTTATGTGTGGTTATATAACACATTTTCCTAACACCTTTTTTTGGTCAGAGTACATTTAAATTGTTTGTCCCTCTTGGATGTAGTAGGAAATGCTTACTAAACTTTTATCAAGACATAAAGATGCTGTTTATAATCTGGGTCCCTTTTATGTATTAAAACTAGAGGGGTTATTTTGCTGTATACTAACATTAGAAAGATTTTGCCTTGATGGTTCTCCCTTTAACTTCTCATAGGCCTGAAGCCCCATTGGATCAGGAGCAGGTTACTGTTGCTTATCCTGTAGAACATAATCAATTAGAGGCTCATCCAAAACCAGACTTTGTTAGAGAATCAAGTGAGACAGAAGTGCAAAAGTTTTTAAGCAGATCTGTGGAAGACATTAGACCTCTCCATACTGACACAAATAATCAGTCTACTTGTTTTGATGTCCCTGATCAAAAGACTGTCTCCACTCCTCAAGAAGAGCGGATTTCAGCTGGAGAAAGTCAGCCTGTCAGGAAAAGAAGTATTTCTCATGGTTCTAACCATACTCAGAAATCAGAGGAGCAGAGAATTGATCCTTCAGTAAGCATTCCTAAAGTGACTAGCAGATGCTTCGAATCAAAAGAACCAACAGAAAGACCAGAGGAAAAACCAAAAAAGGATGGCTTCATAAGATCTTCAGAAGGACCAAAACCTGAAAAACTGTATAAATCTAAATCAGAAACTCGTTGGGGTCCAAGACCAGGCTCCAACAGAAGAGAAGAAGGTAATGATAGGCCCGTGAGAAGATCAGGTCCCATCAAAAAACCTATTCTACGAGATATGAAAGAGGAACGAGAGCAAAGGAAGGAGAAAGAAGGAGAAAAGGCAGAAAAGGTCACTGAAAAAGTTGTGAAACCTGAAAAGACAGAAAAGAAGGAGTCTCTTCCTCCACCCCCACCACCTGCAGCACCAGTCCAGCCACAATCAGTTCCTCCACCACCGCAACCAGAAGTAGAAAAACCTCCTTCAACAGAGATGACATCTTTGGCACAAAAGCCACCTCAAGATACTGAGAAGTCCTTGGAACCTGTAAGTAATACTGAGGTAGAACCTGGAGCCAAAACTGTAAACCAGCAGACTGTCACAGCACCAACAGTCAAAGAAGAAAAACAACCTGAGAAAGTCATCAGCAAAGATGTTGTTACAGAGAGACCTCGACCAGATTCAAGACCAGCAATTAAAAAAGAATCAACCTTACCCCCTAGGACCTATTGGAGAGAAGCTAGAGATAGAGATTGGTTTCCAGATCAAGGATATAGAGGTCGGGGTCGAGGGGAATATTACTCCAGGGGGCGAAGCTATAGAGGCTCTTATGGAGGGCGTGGCCGGGGGGGTAGAGGACATACTCGAGATTATCCTCAGTACAGAGACAATAAGCCCCGAACAGAGCATGTTCCCCCAGGACCACTCAGACAGCGAGAAGAAAGTGAAACCCGAAGTGAAAGCTCTGATTTTGAAGTTGTTCCCAAAAGAAGAAGACAGCGAGGCTCAGAGACTGACACAGACAGTGAAGTTCATGAAAGTGCAAGTGACAAGGATAGTTTAAGTAAAGGTAAACTTCCCAAAAGAGAGGAACGGTCTGAAAACAAAAAATCTATAAAGCCTCAGTCTTCTTTCAAACCTGAAAATCATGTCCGAGTAGATAATAGACCTCTAGAAAAACCTTATATACGGGATGATGATAAATCTAAACCAGGCTTCCTTCCTAAAGGAGAGCCTACCAGGCGAGGCAGAGGGGGAACATTCAGACGTGGTGGAAGAGATCCTGGAGGTCGCCCAACACGCCCTTCCGCCTTACGAAGGCCTGCTTATCGGGACAATCAGTGGAACCCAAGGCAGACTGATGCTCCTAAAACAGATGATGGAGAGCCTCCAAGGAGACATGAGCAATTTATTCCTATACCAGCAGATAAACGGCCTCCAAAATTTGAACGAAAGTTTGATCCAACTAGAGAAAGGCCCCGAAGACAACGTCCTACCCGACCACCACGGCAAGATAAGCCTCCTCGATTTAGAAGACTAAGAGAACGGGAGGCTGCTTCAAAAACCAATGAGGTAACAGTGCCCACAAATGGTACAGTAACCAATGTGGTTCCAGAACCAGTAAATACTGCTGGAGATATTTCTGGGAATAAGACTCCAGACTTATCAAATCAGAACTCTTCAGATCAGGCAAATGAAGAATGGGAAACAGCTTCTGAAAGCAGTGATTTCAATGAGAGACGTGAGAGGGATGAAAAAAAAAATGCTGATTTGAATACACAAGTAGTTGTAAAGGCTGGAGAGAATGTTCTACCCACAAAGAGGGAAATAGCCAAGAGGAGTTTTTCTAGTCAGAGACCTGGTATAGATCGTCAGAACCGACGAGGCAACAGTGGACCACCCAAATCCGGAAGGAATTTCTCAGGTCCTCGGAATGAAAGGAGAAGTGGCCCACCATCAAAAAGTGGAAAGAGAGCGTGAGTACTTTATTTTAGATGTACTTGCTTTTTGTGCCTTTTAAGAAGCTGAAAGTATACTTCTTGGTTGAACTATTTAAAGGAGCCATTCTCAAAGCACTGTCCTCCCCAAAATCTTTCCTTTATTCTCGAAAGATAACAAGTGCTTCAGGAGTCTGCCTGCTAAGTTACACTTTAAAAAATAGCCCACTTAAGAATGTGTAGCTTTGGGGAAATCACACATAGCCCAGGAAGGACCTGCATGATCTTCTTCATTAATAGGTAATTGTATTGCTGGTGAGTAACCATCTTTTCTGGTTTCTCTTCAGGGAGTTCTGGTGCTCACAAGTGTCTTCTAGAAGTTAAATTATTCTGTTGTAACCATATAAATTGCCACTTTAATAGAGTAAATTTTCAACTTAAGGATAAATTACAAGCCTACAGTAAGTCATCCAGCTTAAAGATTGGCTCAGAAAGCAAGCCCTATCCAACCACCAAGACTACCAATAACAAATACTTTATCTGTGTTTTTTAAAAGAATTTTCCTAAATTGCACTAAACTTGGCCAGTCTGTTTTTATTGATTATTTATGCTCTTACAAGATTACTGGCATAGTATTTGTGAAACACAACACAATATAGTGAGCAAGTAGTATTACCGTGTGCTTTCTTTAAAAGAGTTCTTTTTTTTTTTTTTTAATTTATGCATACAAGAGCTGGGGTACAGGCCAGAGGCATGGGAGGTGAGAGGATTCACCAGAGACAGAGTAGGAGCAGAACAGGCAGATTGACTGAAACACACTCCTGAGGGGAGCAGTAGGAGAGGCAGGAGAAGTCTGCCGCACCATGTGGGTCACCTCCCCAGTTGGCAGCAGGGATCGAACTCGTGCTGCAGTGGCTGTGGTCTGCTTCATAGTGCATTGCTTAACCCACTGTGCCACCAGGGAGGTCCCCGTGTGCCTTCTTTTTTAACCAAGTTTGCAGCCTGAGTTGATAAGAAATTTATTCAAATAATATATTAATCTACATTGGTTGTCAGTACTTCAGGTGACTTCATCTGTAAGCAAAAGTATTTTTGATTTCTGATAATTAAGAAAAAGTTGCAGGAAAATATTAAAATTTCTAAAGAATCAGGATAAATTATATGATTACAGTAGAAAACACAGCTATTGATAATAAGTGAACCATTAGAATTTCAAGTAATAATACTCAAGGAAAATTATAATTTTTTATGGCATAGGCGGTAATGAGTAAATCTGCAGAAAAAGCAGTTGCTAATTATAATTAAAATCAATGTTTTGTGTGAATCTCAGAAAATGAATTCATTCTTTTGTGTATTTGAGATTTTTCTTTGTGTCAGGCACTTAGTAAACTTTTATCTCTACTGATACGAGAAAGTAAGATGAAAATGAATTAATAAACCATTTTCCATGGTTTGAATTCACCAGGTTTCTGTGAATTTTTATAAGATGAACCTAAAAGTAGAATTCGTCTTTTATCAGTCTATTAGGAAACATAAACTGTAGAAATACATTTTGTATATAAAGTGAATTGTTTCCATGTTAAAAGTGACTTTTTGCATATTTATGTTAATGCATAGGTCTGATTGAACTTAAAAGAAAACATGATGTAAACCTAAAATGCTTTTATAAAATGTTCTATATGCCACCCTCTTGTGGAGAAGATTCAGTTGTTACTATGGTAGACCCTTCAAAACAGGTTCAAACTGTCTGGGTCTCAGTATTCGTAATTTGAAGATAAAGATGAAGGCCTCTATAATGATCCACTTCAGATTTTCTTTTCTTCTAAATTTTTTCTTTTTTCTAATTTATGTATACAAGGACTGGGGTGTAGACCAGAGGTGCGGGAGGTGGGTAAGATGATTCACCAGAAACAAATTGGGGAGCAGAACAGGCAGATCTACTGAAATACACTGCTGAGGGGAGCAGTGGGCAAAACAGGAGAGGTCTGCTGTGCCATATGCGTTAGCTTCCTGGCTGGAGAGCGAACTCAGGTTATAGTGGTGAGCTAGCATAATAGCGCTGGGAATTAATCCCTACATTACGTAAGTGAGGAGGCCCACACTTAAGATTTTTTAATTAACATTTCTTTAGTTCATTTTTTTGCACAAATACAGTGTATAATACATGGGACATACAAAATACGTTATCTGTAAAACTTCCAAACAGTAGCAGGCCATTATAAGTTTTGGGGGACTCAAGAAGTTATACGTGGAATCAACTGCTAAGGGGATTAGTGCCCTTAACCCTCACAGATGTTCACAGGTCACTGTGAACTAGCTTTTTGCTATAAATAATGTTGATTAACTTGAACAAAGTGGAAAACTTGAACATAGAACAAAATAGGTACAGTTAGAACCTTTGGGGAATAGTTAAAATCTGGAATTTAACTGCTGAAAAGTACTCTAGGGAGCTGATCTATCTCCTTTATTGGGAAGTTCAGTTGTTGTTGTTTTGTTTTGTTTTTTGGGTTTTTTTTTTTTGGGGGGGAAGTTCAGTTTTAATGAAGTTATACTCAACAAAAATACTAAGACTTGATGGTTTGAAGTTAGCATCTTCTATCCTAATGCTATTTTTTTCTTTTATTATATTTTCAACATTGCCAGCAAGCATTTTGCTTTTCTTCAGGTTTGTGGAAGTTGTAATACATCAATTTATTATTTCATAGGCCATTTGATGACCAGTCTGCAGGTACAGCTAGTGTTGATCCTGTGAATGGCAGCTCTGCTCACCATCAGGAAGGAGCACCTAATAGTACAGGACAAAAGAATTCCAAAGAGTCTGCTGGGAAAAAAAGAGAAGACCCCAAACCAGGTCCTAAAAAACCCAAAGAGAAAGTGGATGCGCTCTCACAATTTGATCTCAACAATTATGCAAGTATGTCTTTGATTTCATCTGTCTGTGTTTTATTATATTTTTAATAGGTGCTATGAATAAAAATCAACGAAGGAAAGAGTTTGACTTATATGGTGGTGATAGGGACTAATTATGAATCAATCACTAATGATTTAACTGAACTAAAATAGCAGCAACTTTTAGAATAGTCAAGTACTGTGTCTTAAAAAAAAAATAAAGAAGGAAATATTAAACTTAGTTATGACCTTGATAAAATTGGTGTGTAAGGTATGGTGAATAGAATAAATAATAACTTCAGAAGCAGTTTTGCGTGGAGGAATACTTTCAGAAAGCCCTAAAATCATAGACTGAAATGCTGAGAATAACACAAATAAGGTATTTGATGAGGAAGTTAACAAGGATTATCTATAAGAAGATGTGTGCAAATATGCTGTTTCCCATTCCGATGAACCTCAAACTGGAAATGAGTAAAATTAGAGAAATAGATGAGAATTCTCTTTCACCTGGTCAGTAGTTATTTACACATACTGGATTCTGATTTGGGTCCAGGTCCTAACTTACAAATTTAGACCATTGTTTCATAAAGTGTGATCCTTAGACCATCTGCATCATCTGGACATTTGTGTGAAATGCAAGACCTTAAGCCCTACTCCACACCTACTGGATTAGCGTGTTTATAGTCTGTTTTAATGGGTTCTTTTGGTGATTCCTCTGTCTTCTAACATTTGCAAACTACTATTCTCGACACCAATTTAGGATTGCATTAAACTTTATTGTATGTTTAAGAGTCTTTGGTTAGATTATTTAGAGCAGTGCTTCTCAACAAGGTTGATTTTACACTTTGGGGAACATTTGGCAATCTCTGGAAACATTTTTGGCTGTCACAACTAGGGGAGGGGTGCTAACGACACACACTTGATGTAAGCCGGGGTTACGTGTAATCACCCTACAATGCACAGGATGGACAACCAGCCTACAAGGTTAATAGGACTGTTGAAATCCCTTAAATTAGAAAGATCAACTGAAATAAATCCATAGGAAACTTAGATGCCAACCTTATGGTGGTCCACTAAAGAGAGGAACTAGTATGCATCTAAACATCACGTTTGGAACGTGACAAGTGGAAATTATGAAAGATGCCAAAGCATGATAGATTTTTCTTCCCTTTATGTCCTTTCTTTACTTACTGTTCTCCTTCTTTTAATAAATTTTCAGAATAGAAATCTTCTCTAAGTATTATTGTTGGATTAAGACATAAGATGGCAAGGGCATTGTTTTTCAAAATTGAAATGGAAATTTTAACTCATTAAAGTTCAAGAGTTAGTCATATTTAGGCAGTTTTCCTAGTAATGCTGATTAAGCCATACGCCTTCAACCCACAATATTACAAAGCACCAGGCAAGAACAGTGTGTTGGAAAAAAAATTATTTTTAAATTTCTGTAACTGTGTGTTTTTGAATGAAGTAATCCTCCCCAATGCTCTAAAGAAGTTCCTTGACAAGAAAATTTAAATGAAAATTAGTATGACTATGAAGATGAACTGTTGAGTGTAAGTGGAAAACTGAGATGAATTTGGAATTATAAAAGCTTTCCCCACTAGTTGGAAGTAATGAAGTACATGACATTTCTTGAAATGTTTGGCAAAGCCCTTTCATTGAATTGAGCTTATGTTCCATTTTATAGAGTTAATTTGTTGAACAATTTTGATGACCAATAAAAGTACATACATAAACCAGTTAGTTGTGGAGTTTTTTCCATTTAATATCAAGTTTTAAAACACTGTTTTAAAAGAATTATTTACAGATTCCCTGTGAATCATTCCCTAATTGTAGTCTCTTGCCATAGGTCATCACCATCTGCCAGGTTCCATTTGAAATTTATTTATAACCTGCTTGGGTGATGAAGACACTGTTTATAGAATTTTTGGTGTAGTTGACCTAATAAACACTGTGTTAAGAGTTGGAGTTCCACATTAAAAGGATCACCCAAGCAAAGTCATAGTTTCTTTGATTATTAATGATAGTTGGCACATCCTGTGCCATATGTCTAGATTGAATTATGGTACCAGATAAAATCACAGGTGGAAATGAAGCTTGTGTACCATCCATTATCATGCTTAAAATTAGTATATGATTTAATCCTTAAAAATCTGCCTACTTACTACCAAACAAATACATTTTTATTATATGTTCCCCATTAACTGTCTCATTGTTTGCAAAATGAAAATAACTTACTTGAATAGCCTTGTTTTCTTATGTTTATTGTGTAAACATAGCTACAACCAAAAATCACATTGCTTCAACTATTTTCAATTTTCTTTAAAATACTATTTAATCTAGATTTGTTAATACCCACTATGATGTATGATAATCTTAACAGGGTAGCCAAAATAAGTAATATTTGGACAATGAACTGAAAATGTATCTTGAATTATTCATCCTGTTGCTTAGGTTACTATTATGTATGTCCATTTACTTCACATTATGTTCTCATGGAACTTTCACATATATGTCATTGGTCTACACACAAGACATTGGTCTACATTCAAGAGAGACACTAAGAATCATAAGGCCAGCTTGGCTAGTTACTTTCTCAGCTTATTTTGTCCATAGAAAAGGGAGGCAGTTGTAATAATTCTTGGAATGGATAGATGCAAATAAGGTAAAATACTATATAGATATTTACAGCACAGTATAGAGGTGAGGCTCATTGAGGTAAAGATTAAGTGATTTAAATAAGGTACTTTTGGTAATTTTGATTATGTTTAGTTAAATTATCAAAAACTTTATCAATATAGTTATATTATTACTATATTGCCTAAGAGAAGAAAGGCATATATCATTCAAATCAGATGACTTTAGGGCTTTTGCCTTGTACCTTGTTTATGAAATCTTTTCATATCTTACTATTGAGTGACCATCTTATTGAATGAGAAATGGGTTATGCTCTGAGTTACAGTATTTTAAAAAAAAGATTTATTTACTTATTGCATACAAGAGCTGGGGTGTAGGCTAGAGGTATGGGGATGGAGTAAGAGGATTCACCAGAGATAGAGTGGGGAGCAGAACAGGTGGATTAACCGAAATACACTGCTGAGGGTAGCAGTGGGTGAGACAGGAGAGGTCTATTGCACCATATATGGGTTAGCTCCCTGGCAGGGGATTGAACTCATGCTGCAGTAGCTGCCAATAGCTTCATAGTGCTGAGACTTAACTCCTTGTGCCACCAGGGATGCTCTGAGTTACAGGATCTTTGGCTTGTCTCCTTTTATGAGGAAAAAACACTACCAGGACAAACATTTCTATTATATTTTCAACTGATAGGGGAAAAGTTATTTTAGATCTTTTTCTCATCCACAGGTGTTGTTATAATTGATGACCATCCCGAAGTAACAGTAGTTGAAGATCCTCAGTCAAATTTGAATGATGATGGTTTTACTGAAGTGGTATCCAAAAAACAACAAAAACGGCTACAGGATGAAGAACGTCGGAAAAAGGAAGAACAGATCATACAGGTTTAGTGTTTCAATTTATTGCAAGTTATTTTGATTGTTGCAGAAAATATTAGCTAATGATCAAACTTTCTACCTACCTATATATCAAGGCTCTATTTATTACTCACCTATTGAGAATGACTTGATTTTTCACAACTTGCAACTATTTAACCAGAATTGAGGGAAATTTTCAGTAAAATATAAACGTTGTGACTCATTATTTGCCTTAAATTGGACCATCTCTTTTTAATGTTTTATTGATGTAACATTGCACTGTAACATTATATAAATTTCAGGTTTGCATCATTATAAGTCAACATCTGCATATGCTTTTAAGTATGTAACTACTAAAAGTCCAGTTAGACCCTTCACCATAAAATTGATCCAGTTTACCCACCCCACTTTCCTCTTGCCTTCTATTAACCACTATTTTCAGACCATCTTTAGTTCAACAACGTATTTTATGTTTTCCTAATAATCATCTTATTTACCCCGTCTTAGTTCATGACGAGTTAATTTTAAATTAGCTTCAAAACCCGATGAATACAACCACTATGATCTAATAGATTGGAGAATCTGGACCTATAAGAACAAAATTTTGAAATCTAAGTTCGTTGACTTAAGTAGACAGTATGAATCAAGATTTTCCATTTAAATTGAAACAAACACCCATTTTGCTAAGTGCTGACACAGAATAATAGAACTCATGGATCATAGTGTTAAAGAGCTTTCATAGATGGTAAGACTTAAAAATGGGAAATTCTGTAAAAATCCTACATACATGGTAGTATTGAATTCAATTGAATGTTATAATTCTCAAGACCAGATGTTTTCATAGGTCATTATTAATTTTTCTAAAGGTAAAGTAGCAGTGTATGTATCCTGTATAGCAAAACCCCCAACAACACTTCCAGAATTCATGTTTCTGTGGCAAACATAATAGCTGAATGAAATCAGTAAACAGTTTTATTTTGTTTAGTTTTTTGGTTTTGTTGGGGTGAGGGCAGGGAGTGTCAGATCCATTCATATTTTTCTGCCAAATGTATTTCTCTTTTCCCCCCTAAAGCATTTTTGTGTATCATAATTTTAAGTATCATTAGCAGTCTTGATATATTTTGGTTTTTCAAGTGCTTATTTTGTTAGATATTGTGTTCATGGACTTTTGCTTACAAGGTGTATTACTAATAAAATGATTTTTACTGATTTTTAAAGGTCTGGAACAAAAAGAATGCAAATGAAAAAGGAAGAAGTCAAACTTCTAAGCTTCCACCAAGATTTGCCAAAAAACAGGTTACAGGGATCCAGCAAACTCAGTCTCCAGCCTCAGCACCAGCTTCAACTTCAACTTCTACTGCTCCTTCAACCTCAGTCCCAGCCCCAGCCTCAACCCCTGTTACGGTTCTGTCATCACCCTCAGCTCCAGTTCTAGCCTCAGGCACAGCTCCTGTTCTAGCCACCACCTCAGTACCAGTTCCAACCTCCATCTCAACTCCAGTGCCAGCCTCCACCTCAGCTCCAGCCACAACCCCTTCTTCAGTTCCAGCCCCAACCCCTATCCTTGCTTCAGCTTCAACCCCAGCCTCTGCCCCTATTCTTGCCTCAGCCCTACCACCAACTTCAGCTCCAGCCCTGACTGTCTCAGCTCCAGCCAACCCAGCTGTCTCAGCCCCAGCTGCCCTTGCCTCAGTCCCACCTGCTCCAACCTCAACAACCCCAGCCTCTGTCCCACCATCAATCCCAGCTTCATCCACAGCCCCCATCCCAGCCCCTGTCCCTACCCCAGCTCCTACTGCCCCAGCCCACACTCAGGGACAGACTCACAAACCAGCACAGAGTCCACTACAGACTACAACACAATCTTCAAAACAGCCACCACCTTCCATTAGACTACCTTCAGCTCAGACACCTAATGGCACAGATTATGCAGCCACAGGGAAATCCCTCCAGAGCTCACAGTCACATGGCACTCTTGCAACTGAATTATGGGATAACAAGGTGTCCCCCCCAACTGTGCTGAATGACATCTCTAAGAAATGTGAGTGTGCAATAGAGAAGCAAATGTTGAAGAATGGCTTGGAAAGCTTTGGGGGTGCTTTTCACTTCTGTATGCTTAATACTTTTCCTAGTCATCTCTTTTTTCTTACTTGGAAATAGTAATAGCAATGTTTTCTTAGTTTCCTTTCTTAAAAACCTTTCTTTCTAAAACAAGCATGTTATGCTTTTAAAAAAACAACCATATTTTATGCACACATTTGTGTTGATAATGAAAGAATGCATAATGTTTGGGGAGAGTTATACTTCACAGTGTAAGAATCTCATATGTAATGTGTAAAGTTGTTTTATTTTCATTTAACCATTAAGAGAAAGGGTTAAATGGAGTAGGAGTTATTGTGAACTTCTAACTTTTAATGATCACATTTCCTCCTCTTTTTCAGTAGGTCCCATTAGTCCACCACAGCCACCTTCAGTCAGTGCCTGGAATAAGCCCCTGACATCATTTGGATCAGCTTCAACAGAGGTAGGAATAAACTTTGTAATGGCTTTTGTAAGATTAATGTGACAGTATTTGTATAATACTTTCTCAAACTTTAGCATGTATCACAACCACCTGGAGCCCTTGTTAGCGTAAGTTGCTTGCTAACTATTTCCAGTTTCTAATCCATTAGGTCTGACTTAAGGCCTGAGTACATTTTTAACCAGTTCTCAAGTGATGCTAATGCTACTGGATCTCTACATTTGGACATGTTATGGTTCAAACTTTTTTTATTCTCAAAAGTCCTTTTGATACAGAGAATATAGATGCAATTACTGCTTTTTGAACTTTTCTGCCTTGTTTTTAGCTTGATAATTAAGCAGTACAGTTTGCAAGAGGTTGTCCCAACATAGTGTCTTAAACATAACATGTGCAGTAAAATAACTTATGTCAACGGTTCTTCATTAATTGAGCACTTGGAATGTATTGTTCTAAACTCTGGGCTTACAGGGGACTGAAAATGAAGGAAAAGTCCTTTCCCCATAGGGATTTCATTGAATAAACTAATATACAGAATGTTAAGTGGTGGTTAGTGCTGAGGAAAAAAGCAAAGCAGGAAAGGTGTATAAGAAAGTTCCTAACGGAATGGAGATGTTTAAAATAGGATGTCCAGGAAAGCTTACTTAGATGACATTTGAGTTAAATACTTGAAGGAGATAAGAACATGCTATTTAAATATCTGAGGAAAAGTGAATTGTCATTTCAAAAAAGAGCAAATATAAGAACCTTGAGATAGTAGCTTGTCTGATATGTTTGAGGAAGATTAGAGACTTCCTTTAATGGGGGAAAGGGATGGAGAGAGGTTGGAAAGATAATAGGAGGTGAATTGGATAAAGCCTTTAGGAGAGGTTGGAAGAGCAAAAGAATGCTAGGTGGCCTCCCTGGTAGTGCAGGGGGTTAAGTCTCAGCATTATGAAGTTCTTAGCAGCCACTGCAGCAGAGTTTGATCTCTAGCTAGGGAGCTCACCCACATGACCCTTCTGTCTTGCCTGCTGCTCCCCTATTTCAGTGGCTCTGCCTGTTGTGCTTCCCACTTTGTCTCTAGTGAATACTGTCTCCTCCTTCAGCTCTGGCCTATACCCTTGCTCTTGTAAGCATAAATAAATTTTTTTTTTTAAAGGAATGGTAGGACTTGACTATAAAAGGGTTTTCTGGGTAAGCTATTAAGAATAATCTGGAAATGGGGCCTCCGTGGTAGCACAGTGGGTTAAGCACAGCACTATGAAGCATACCTCAGCCACTGCAGCAAGAGTTTGATCCCCGCTGCCAGCCACATGGCATGGCAGACATCTCCTGTCTCGCCGGCTGCTCCCCTCAGCAGTATATTTTAGTTGGTCTGCTGTTCTGTTCCCCGCGCAGCACCCCCCACACCTTTGACCTCTGTATCTCAGTTCTTGTATGCGTATATGAATAAATCCTTTTTTTAAAAAAAAAAAGAATAATCTGGAGAGGACAAAGGTTATAATAATCAGATGATGGCATCCTTAAATCAGGACAGTGCCACTATTGGTGATGAGAGATGATTGGTTTCTGGGTATTTGAAAATGGAAATTAACACACGGGTTAAATGTGTGCTATGAGAATAAAGTCAATGCCAAAGTTTTTGAATAACAGTGGAATGGAGTTCCCATCAATTGAGTTTGTACACATCAAATGGATCAGCATTGGATGTAGAAGTAAGGGGGCTTAGTTTTAGACATGGTAGATTTATTATACAATCTAAGTGGAAATAACAGGGTAACTTTAACAGGCGCAATTTTGGTGGAACAATAGGTGTCAGATTCTGCTTACAGTGAATTTTAGAGAAAATGGGAGGGGAAATATATATAGTGGTTTTGTTCTGAAAGGGCCAGCAAAGAAATAATTAGTGAATATAGTTGAAACTTTTGGAGGCTGGGGAGGAGGAAGTAACTTTTTTTTTTTTTTTTTTTTTTTTTTTATTAAAGAATGTTANGGAGGAAGTAACTTTTTTTTTTTTTTTTTTTTTTTTTTTAGTAAAGACTGTTACTTTCCCAGTTCCATCTTTCTGACTTAGGTCTGGAGGTCTCATTTATTTTGCATTTTAAAACATGCAAGTAGAATTAAGAGTCACTGGGTGCAGTATTTAAGATCCTCAGCTTCATTATTTTTTTTTCCCCTGACTATTGGTATTAGCAATATGCTTAATTATAGAGAGCATTTCTTATATAAAAATTACAGGATTTTTCATACCAATATGAAGGAATGGGAAGTTTATTTCTTTGTTTTGGCTGGGTGCACTGGCTTTAATAATTTTACTAAAATGTTGATCCAGGTATTTTATTTGACATTGAAGTACAGGACTTTCTCAGCACTCATGACCATAAGGTTTTCCTTGCAGACACTATTACCTGCAATACTAATAGGAAGCTTGCATTCACCTTTCGCCATTTAGAGGAGCAACATATTTTTCAGTGGTGGCTCATTTTTCTCCATGTTCTTTATGTTTTCTGAACAGAAAGTGATTCTGGGGTGGTTGTCTGTTGTGCGTGATTTTGGAATTTGTCTCATGGTGGAATTTTTAGTTTGTCAAAATTGGCATTGATTTAATTCATTTCAAAGGCATTGAATGAGGGGCCTCCCTGGTGGCACAGCGGGTTAAGCAACGCACTATGAAGCAAACCGCAACTACTGTAGCACGAGTTCGATCCTTGCCACCGGCCAGGGAGGGGACCCACATGGCGTAGCAGACCTCTCTTGTCTCGCCCGCTGCTGCCCTTGGCAGTGTGTTTCAGTCAGTCTGCCTGTTCTGTCTCTGCTCTGTCTGGTGAATCCTCTCACCTCCTGTGACTCTGGCCTGTACCCCAGCTCTTGTATGCATAAATAAATAAATCTTTTTTTTAAAAAAAAAAGGCATTGAATGACTAGTGAAGAATAGAGTTCTTAATAGTTAACCTAAGTTTTATTGTCCTTCCTTGTGTTATATATGTTTTATAAGCATTTTTTTTTGTTTCAAAGGTTATACTATTCCTCCTAAAATTAAATTTCCCTAATAGTTATGTTTAACTGTCAGTCTGTTTTCCTAACCATTTAACTGTTTGTGAGTTCTTAATTGTTTTCATACCTTAGATTAATGGCTTTTGGTCATTACCACATCATATTGTTCTTCTAATACTGACTGTAAATGTATACTGAATTTCAACAATGATTAGAACAAATAGATTCTTATTCTAAATCATGTCAGTAATCTTGACCCGTATTTAAAATTCAATACTCAGATACAAATGTAAATCTAAATGACAAGCTTTGTTCATAACAGCTGACATGTCACAGTGATAAGTATAACAATAACTTTGCACAATAATTGACACACTAAGTTGAGGGGTGCAAAAGGTGATATGAAATAGTGAAGCAGGGCCTAAAGTTGAACTTTGTTCCTAGTTTTGGGGTTTTTTGTTTGTTTGTTCCACTGTGAAAAAATTACATAATTGTTGTAAACATCCTCTGGCTTACAAAGCCTTGTGTTTTCTAACCTGCTTGTCTATTTTATACCATTGTTCCTATTAGCTGGTATGTTCCATATTTACTACCTTTCTTATTCTTGACCCTTACACTAGGTATTTCCTGTGCCAGAAACATTTTACATGGCTCTATTTTTAGGTTAATTTTCATTGTGACCTCAGGGGATTTCTCTTTCTGCTAATCTAAAGTGTCTTAACCATATTTTAATTTTCTTTCTCCGACTTCAACTAAAGAACTTTAATTACTAGATTGGTGAGTGAATTCCTAAGTTCTGTGCACAACATTACCAGTTAAAAAAATACTTTAATGTATATTATTTCATTTTAATTTCAAAGCAAGCACCTTAGAAGTAGCTGACACTAGTATTGCTCTTCTCTTCCCCATTCATTTTTCTGTTTATTTGTTGCTGTTGGTGCCTTTGTATGATTTTTTTTTCTTTTTTGCTTTTTTATTTGCTTTAAATGATAAAATAACTTGAGGCTGTTGTTTTCCCAAGAGCACACTCACAAGACACAGAATTTTAAAGTGTTAAGTCTTGCCTAGTTTTCATTTTAGCATTTGGTTTCTGATATAGATCAGTAGCTGTGAAGGGAAGCTTTGTCCTAACACTTAAAGTTATTTAATGTCAGTAAATATGTTGATTGCTTCAAATCTCTCAGTCAAATTTAAATTTCCTTGATAACAATTTTTAAATAATGTCTTTACTAGGGAACAAAGAATGGTCAAGAAAGTGGAGTTGAACTTGGAATTGATACAATTCAGTTTGGTGCTCCAGCTTCAAATGGGAATGAAAATGAAATTGTTCCTGTACTATCAGACAAAGCTGCTGAGAAAATACCTGAACCTAAAGAACAACGGCAAAAGCAGCCACGAGCAGGCCCTATCAAAGCCCAAAAGGTAAATAAAAATCCTATTTCAGAGACAATAGTATGAAAGCCACCAACACATACAGGAATAGTTTTTTTAAAGTAAACTTAGTTTTTTCATTGAATGTCTTTGATGCATTTGCCATGATGTCATTTTTATCATAAACATTGAATTTAGCTTCCAGATTTGAGTCCAGTAGAAAACAAAGAACATAAACCCGGCCCTATTGGAAAGGAACGTTCATTAAAAAATAGGAAAGTAAAAGATGCCCAACAGGTGGAGCCAGAAGGACAAGAGAAACCAAGCCCTGCTCCTGTCAGAAGTACAGATCCCGTGACAACAAAGGAGACCAAAGCAGTGCCAGAAATGTCTACAGAAATAGGAACAATGATTTCAGTATCATCTGCAGAATATGGCAGTAATACAAAGGTAGGCAACATGCAGTGGGTACCAGTTCAAACTGATGCAAACCATGTCTAAAATGAGTAGAAAAAACAGCAACCATATGCTTATTTTCATTTTGCTAGCGAGATCTAATTTTATAGACTAGACAGGTTATTATTTCTATAGAGAGGATTTACATCATGGTGTGAATATGTTGTCTAAAGAAATTCCTTACAGTAAATTTCTTTCTGTGGAAATTAATTCCTAACTTTGGACTATTTGAGTTCTTGCTTAATGTAAAAAATGTCTACATGAGATTGGAATACTTTTTTATTGGGGTTGTAAATTTTTAAAAATTTGCTCCATATTGTATTTCATTAACGAAGTTTCAGTGGAACCTCATCTTGTTCACTAGTGAGATTGTGAAGTTCAGGAAATGAGACAAACATTTAGTAACTCAAGTATAAGCAATTTCTTTCAGGGTTGGTACAGGTCACCGATTCACTGGTTGAGTGCCAGCAGATATAGTTGGCTCACATTTTAGCATTACTTTGAATAAAAGATGCCTAGGTTTAAAAATATTTGTTATAGTAAAACATACTGAGTGACTTACAGGTCTTAACTCTTGTGGGAATAGCAAATTTTTATCTGTCTTTTGGTGTTCATGGCCAGATATAGTCTCAAAATAAAGATGGGATCTTTCATGTTATTTGAATATTTTTCAGTTCCATACAGCTCACTGTATGTAGATAGATGCTCTTATGATCCAACTCTGTCATATTTTATACTGACCACAGCCTCCTAGTGAAACTCCATAAATTTTTTTAAAATGTACAAGACCCCAGGAATAGTTCAAATATTTCAGTGATAGGTTCATGCTTGTTTTTATACTTGTTCATCTTTAAGATTTGAGTGAATTTAGTCTTAAGATCTGTTCTCTCTTGCTTTCTTCCAAAACCACTTTACAAGTGGTAGACTTCAATTAGAAAATGACTTATTAATTCAGTTTAAACGTGTTTTTTTTTTTTTTTCTATTACTACTCTACAGGAGTCTGTAACAGACTATACCAGACCTTCTTCTTCTCTGCCTAACACTGTGTCTACTAATAATGCAAAGATGGAGGATACTTTGGTTAATAATGTAAGTAATCATCCTGAGATGTGGCAAGTTTGCATAGGAGCCTGGCTATTTTTATCTAGCATATACTGCTGCATGACCAATATTTAACTCAGAAAATTAATGATAAATTTGTACTTATTAGTACAGTAATATAATCAGCAAAAAATTGGCAGAGCTGAGTTTTTGTTTTCCCCTGAAAGTCATCAGCTTTTCTGTTTAAGACCCTGTCTTGTGCTGCTAAGACTTGATTTCATGAATACTAACCTTATTAACCTACTTTTGGTAAGAGTTTTTTTCTTTCACATTCTACAGATTTGACATTAAGTGATTTTTGTTCCTATATAAACCTTTTCACAGTATAGTGAAAACTCACTTTAAAAAGACAACTGGAGTGTTTCCAATGATTTGGGTATTTCTTTTTCATTAAAAATAATGTATTGAACCTCACAATATTTCCATTGTGAGGCTTAAATTATGTAATTACTTTCAAAATTCTTCAAAGTGCTCTATTAAAAGATGCTGTAAGTCGTGTTGTAAATAGTGCTTCCCAGAGCAACTATGTTAAAATTCAAGTTTGTGTTGAAAGTCAGCACAGCCAATCAATTTGCCTAATTTCTTGAGTGACAGATGAAAAATGCACACATGCGCACAGGCACGCACACATCCATCCCCAGTTAGCTAACTTGCTGTGGCAGAAGAATATTTTAAAGTTAAGTGTATGTGACCCTTGTTTTGGAGGACAGGTACCGTGGAAAATTCGTCAACTGTTCTCTTTATTTAAATACAGCACTGTGTAATTGCAGAGGCTATCTGTCAGACTCAAATGGTGGTCATTCTTTTCAAAAGTATCCATTAGAGTTATATTTAAAGGTCTCTTACAAAGGGCTTTTTTAACTCTGTCCTTTTGAGAATAAAAATGTGTCGTCTTACAATTCTTTCCCTTTGCATTCTATTTGTTAGCATCAAGAAGATAGCATTTTATAGAGCTGAGATGCATTTGAGGACCACTGAATCTGACTTTCTGAGTATGTAACTGAGGAAAAGGAAGAGAAAGGACTGAATCTTGTTTTCTCCTAGTGATAACAGCAAGTGCTTTGAGAGCTGAATTCCTCCGGCTTTCAAATGTCATGAGACTATGTGCCAAATCCTTTTCCCCCAACCTTTTTGAGAATGGCTACTTATTTACTTCCTTTAGCAAGAAATGAAAAACTTGTGAAGGAGGAAAAGAAAGATTTCCTGTCAGATTAAGTAGTGGTGTCAGTGTGTAGACAATCAGATATTGAATCAGTAGCTCCCACTTTAATTTTATATTTTCACTGTGTAATCTTTTATCCATGTATTTCTAAGATGTAATCTTTTCAAGGAAGAATATGATGCTTCCTTGAAGTATCCTCTAAAAATATAATTTATAAAACATTAATAGGGAAGAAAACTTCATCGTTCTCAGAATTTGTAAGAGACATTGAAAATTTGCATAGGAGCATTTATCTGTGAGACTAATGTGTGTTATTTGTGAGGTTAATTAACTCATGCATGGAGGGCTACTGGAAGAAGAGACCCATTGTGTATAGGTACACAGTATCTATTTGATGTATAGTATTACATCAGAGTATGTTTGGAAACAGGAAAATCACTTTGCGTTAAGAAAACATTATAGATGATCTTCAGTTTGGAATGATTTTCATGGAGTTACTATACTTAATGTAGTAGTAAAAACAAATACCCTGCTTGGGAAAAACTATAGCGCCTTATGGAATGTTCCTTTTTCATTTGTTAGTTTGGGGAGAGGTGAAGTTTATGCAGAGAACTTTTGTCTTTTAAAAAAAAATTATACTTAGGAAAAGGTTTATTCCCCTAGTGGGATGTACATTTTTTAAGGATATAAGCTGAGATTTGTTCATATGACCTTATAAACCATATTACAGTTGGTTTTGAATTATATTACAATTGTTTTGAATCTTGAATGTATTGAAGATTTAAATACAAGGTGGTGATGGTTTTGATTATTAGACATCCCTTTTTTCACCTGAGCAACTGCGTGTATCATTGAAATAAATTGTAGTCATACCTAGTAAAATCTCAAGATCCAGATTCTTAGAGAAAAAGAGATGTGGTAGTGAGTTTCTAGTATCTTTAAGTTTCTAAAAATACATATTCCATAATCATGACATTACTAGAGCAAAGCAGTGTGTCCAGTAACGAGGAGATAAGGGACAATATCACTCTCTAAACTACTTTTGTTTTTGAATCTAGTTTTAAGAAAGTTTATGTATTACAGGAAAAAGATGAATTCTTTGTATTTATACTGTCATGTCAGATGCTTCTCATTGAACCTGTGGCTGCATTAATGGTAGAAATTATATCCCTTGGAGTTTTACTACACAGGACTAGCAGCATCAATGGTCACCTAGGAGCTTGTTTGAAATGCACTATTTTCAGGTCTTACCCAGACCAAACGTGCCACAATCTGAGTTAAAACACCTCGCCAGGTGATTTGTAGGCACTTTGAAACAGGAGAAGCACTGTCTTCAAGTATGTATCTTATTTTGGGGACAGACTTTCTTCATCCTAGGAATAAAAAGACAGTATTTCTCTTCAAAAGTTTTATCTATGAGGGCCTGCCTCCCTGATGGCTCAGTGGGTTAAGCAACACAACTACGAAGCAAACTGCAGCCACTGAAACACGAGTTTAATCCCTGCTGCCGGCCAGAGAGGGGACCCACATGGTGTAGCAGACCTCTTCTGCCTCTCCCACTGCTGCCCTTGGCAGTGTGTTTCAGTCAGTCTGCCTGTTCTGCTCCCCACTCTGTCTGGTGAATCCTCTCACCTCCCACGATTCTGGCCTGTACCCCAGTGCTTGTATGCATAAATAAATAAATCTTTATTTTAAAAAAGTTTTATCTACAATGTCCAAAATCATCTTATATTAGATGGAAGATGTGTTGCTTACATCTGAATATAATGTAATGTTCAATAATCCTATATTCCTATTGGCTCTGAGTAAAAAATAAAACACCCTTAGAGTATATCAGCATTACCTTTAATGGGGCTTTTGTGGCAGACTTAGTTAGTTAGATTGTGATATGTGTTGCCTACCTTTTCAGGTGCCCCTGCCCAACACCCTTCCCCTCCCTAAGAGGGAGACTATACAACAGAGCTCCAGCCTAACTTCAGTTCCTCCCACTACTTTCAGCCTCACCTTCAAGGTATGTACGACATCTGTCTCTAAGGGTCCTTGATTATTGCATGCAAGGGGACATAGTTAACACTAGTCTTTTGGTATTTTTACTAATTTTGTTTGATAAGCAACATGCAAAGCTGAGGAAATTAAGTGATGTCAAATCGGACCTTTAAATTGTATTAGCTTCTGATGCCACTTAGTGACTTTGATACCTCATATTTAAAATGAGGCCTGTTAAGCTTCTGAACTTTTTGTCTTAAAAAATACAGGAGAGCATTTGTATTCCCTGTTTCTATTGAGTTCCTATTAGAGAGCTTAATAATTTTTGGATATATTATTCCTAAATATTATTAATGGTTAACAATGTCAGTTTTCTGTCTTTCCTATAAGTCATGTGTGAATTTGAATGAAGCAATACAGTAATTAGAATATTTTAGGAGGTAGTGATAAGGGGGCAAAAGAGATTTTATTTTAAAGCAACTTGTACTTTTTTATGTCAGCCAAGAAGAATCAATTTTTTAAAATCTGATTATAAATTTAAACTGCAGTTTTTTTTAACAATTGTTATTTAAAAAGTTTAAAATCAGTTGCCTCAAAATTAATCAGTTATTCAAAAAACGGAACTGTAGAATTGAGGAATTTTTTGAATGCCTTTATTTCATTGGTACTGTTTCTTCAGTTTTATGATCTAGGCAAATACCCTGTTATAACAAGACTCCTGTAATTTAGCACTGGTTGACAGTGAATCTTTTTTAATCATCAGAAAATTGGGAAACTTAAGTCTTTTGACAATGTGACTGGTTGTTTCTGTTTGAATATCTAGTCTCCTGACCACTTGTTCCTTTGTCCTCCTGCTTTTTTCGTGTGATATGAAAAAACCTTATAAAACAACCCCTTTCTTTACCCAGTCTTTAGTGTTTACTGCTGATTCCTATCCAACCTTTATTGTTTTTTATTTGAATGGTTATCTCATTCTTTGTTCCCTAACATATATTATATATGTGGTTTTGACCATCATACTACTCAAAGCAGTAATCAGTTTCATATAAGGCAGATAACACTATTTAGTTACCAATTTCTCAGAAAATCCCACTGAACATTGCCTTATATTTAATATATTTTTAGCACAAGTATAAATCTTACACATTTGAATTAAACTGAATTTAAATTTAATCGCATTAAGACCTTTAATTTCCTTGTTTTTACTTCTGTATCTCATATTTTACTTTTGATATATGAAGTAAAAGTTACGTGATAACAGATATTATTGACTATGTACTTGCCAGGGGTAAAATGAGTGTCGTTTTCTTGAATTTTTAGTTTCCATGAATTTCCAAAAATAGAAACTAAAAATTTTCTTGCTGTTTCAGATATGACATGAAGCCAAATACATAACTATATATTGTACAAGATTAACTATAATTTATGTGTTCTCAGTACAACAGAGCTGGTATAACTGACATTGTATTCTGAAATTGCTCGAACCCTTATGTCTCAAATAGTACAAGCAAATTGCATTGTGGCTAACTTTCTAAATTTTTTTAATCTAAGACTTTTGTCTTAAAATTAAACACATTTGAAGTCAGCTGGGTGATTGTAACCAGATAACCCCAACCATCAGTGTTTTGTATTTTTGAATTTACAGTGATAACATTAGTCTCTAAGAAAGAGTAAATTATATGTAGTGTTTTTAAAAAAACAAATAGGAAGAAAAAGTTTCTACTTAAAGAACCTACAAATTTATTAACAATAACATTTTTTAAATTGTTTTAATAAAAGGGCCTCCCTGGTGGCACATTGGGTTAAGCAACGCACTATAAAGCAAACTACAGCACAAGTTCGATCCCTGCCGCCGGCCAGGGAGGGGACCCACGTGGTGTAGCAGACCTCTTCTGCCTCGCCCGCTGCTCCCCTCAGCAGTGTGTTTCAGTCAGTCTGCCTGTTCTGTTTCCTGCTCTGTCTCTGGTGAATCTTCTCACCTCCCTGGACTCTGGCCTGTATCCCAGCTCTTGTATGCATAAATAAATAAAATCTTTTTTTAAAAAAAATGTTTAAAACAGCCTTGTATAGGTCGTTCTTATATAGGTCATTGCAACTGAATTTTATAGTTTATCCTGGATTTTTTTTTTGTCTCAGCCTGTCAACCCTTCCCTGTTAGAGTAGCCTCAGGATAGTTCAAGGAACTACATCTGTGCTCTTCAGTTCACTATTCAAGTTACTGAGTACTTGAAGGATGCTGATCCAAATAGAGGGGTGTGCTTTACATGTAAAATAAAATAGATGCTGGATATGAAATGTTAATATTTTTAAAGAATTTAAAAATTCCAGTATTATGTTGTTTAAGTAAAATTATACTATATTGAGTTGGATAAAACGTCAAAATTAGTCTTGCCTCTTTTTTTTACTTTTTAAAATTTAGAAACTTTAAAATTACACTTGTGGCTTGCATTTATGTCTTTCGAATGGCACTGCTCTCAATTGAAGTAAGACATAAGTTCATCTTTTAAGAAACTAGTAGGGGCCTCCCTCATAGCTTCATAGCACTATGAAGCTATCTGCAGCCACTGCAGCACAAATTCAATCCCTGGCTGGGGAGGTAGCCCACAATGCACAACAAACCTCTCCTGTCTCACCCACTGCTCCCCTCACCAGTGTATTTCAGTAGATTCGCCTGTTCTGCTTCCCACTCTGCCTCTGGTGACTCCTCTCATCCCCCACACCTCTAACCTATACCCCAGTTATTGTATGCATAAATAAATCTTTAAAAAAACGTGAATTAGGGGGAGAAAAGAAAGAAACTAGTCGACTACAGCTAAAACCAAGTAACCATAAATGGTAGCAGTCAGCATCTGAATTGCTTGATGAGTGAGGTCTGAATGTGAAACAGAGAGTATTTTACTGCACTCAAGCCTAAAGTCTGTCTAGTTACATGCCTTTTTAAGACACTATGAGCTTAAAATAGCCAAATAAAAGATGCCTGTCATCTGCCACATGTGAACTATTAGCTTTACAAAGTAAGAAGGAGGTGGGGGCGGGAGGTCGCAGGCAGGTAAGGGGAAACAGGTGTTTACTTAAAAGATAATTTAGTGCCTTTCCTACCACAGTTTGGGTCTTCAGTCATTCTAATAAAACCATATTTTTGTTTCCTTATTCACTGGTAGGGGTATGGACTCATGTTTAAATGATGCAGGGACTGTGATTTTTTTTTTTTTTTCAACATGCTGTCTACAAGCTTTGTAAAGATACTATTAGAGTCCATTTCCTCAGTTTGAGTAAAGGATCAAACATAAAGTGAAAGGTTTGAAAACCCTAGGTTCTTAATTTTTTATTCTGTGGTTTTTTGAGATATTTTATTTGGAATTTAAAGGTACATATTTTTGTATATATACATAAGTTCTGTCGCAGTGATTTTTCTTTGTTTTTAAAAATGTCCATTTTGTTGCAGATGGAGTCTGCCCGCAAAGCATGGGAGAATTCTCCAAATGTAAGAGAAAAGGGATCCCCAGTAACTTCTACAGCACCTCCAATTGCAAGTGGAGTTAGCAGTAGTGCCAGTGGACCTAGCACTGCTAATTACAATTCATTCTCAAGTGCATCAATGCCTCAGATTCCTGTTGCTTCAGTTACTCCCACAACATCACTGTCAGGTATAATTTTTTTATGACTTACTTTGAATATCTTAAATTATTTAAAATTTCTTACGGTTATTTCCTATTTAATGATCTCCCCAACGTGGGATTGTGGGGAGGACTATGAAAGATATAAAATTGTGCATGTGATTGTTGTTTTGTAAACTTTGTCCCTTTTTTTTACCCTCTCTTAAAAAACAATTTTTTGAAACTTCTTACCTCTAGCCTCTTCTCCATTATAGATAATAGTAGTAATTGATAAGATTTTTTTTCTCTTTCCTCTGAATTTGTCTGTAAAATTCATATTTTAGTTTTGTTTTTTTAACCCATATATAACTAATTATATCAGTTCAGAAATAACAGTAACACAGTTTTAAAATTTTTTGTCATCTATATCTTGACTGGAAGGAGCTACTGACCTTTATCTACTGGGCATAGATACACATATCCCCATGAAGGGTTAAGGGTTGAGGATTTCTAGCCTCTGTTACTTGAATGAATGAAATCCATGGGCTTTTGGTTTGGTTTTGTTTTTAAAGAGAATTCATCAACACACATACACACACCCATCAAAAGGTGTTTTTATTTTTTCATTAATTTTTTTCACTACTGTGTAATCTTCTCACTGGGAGATTTATAGTTCTTAATCACAGAAGATGTTTCAAGGGAAGTATATCCATGTTTTGTTGAAAACAACCATTTGCATTTCAGACTTTCCCAGTGTTCTTCCGTGTTTCAAAAGCAAAGGAAGCTCTTTTCCCATAGAATATACTTCCTTTGACTGGTTTTCATTTAGGGATTGCAGAATTGTTTTTCAGTATTCTGGCATACTTTGGTAATGTTGAATACCCAAAGAATTGGTCTTTGAGTTGTACTATAGTTATTTTTATATCATCTGGATTCAGAAATGTTAAGGCAAACCTAGAGGTCCAAATTAAAGACAGTGTCCGAAATATATCTCATCCCTTTTTAAAACCCTGTGAAGTTCACCACCTGTTTGCCTAGGCTTCTTCACTTATGCTTACTAGCTTGGACTTTACTTGGGTGGGTGGGGATGTGGCTATAAAGCAACCAGGAGGAGAAGGTGATAGGAAGATTATATAACAGTAACTGGGAAGGTTTGTAGTTCTTTCTTTGGAACCCAACTGCTTTTTTGTTTCCTTCTATGCCTCACTCCTTTCTAAGACAAGCATTTTGACTTTCTATGATGTTATATGTATGCCTAGCCATAAATGAATAAAGTCTTGATTCTCTCTCTCTTTCTCTCTCTCTCTCTCTCTCTCTCTCTCTCTCTCTCTCTCTCTCTCTCTCTCTCTCTGTCGTGTGTGTGTGTGTGNTCTCTCTCTCTCTCTCTCTCTCTCTCTCTCTCTCTCTCTCTCTCTCTCTCTCTCTCTCTCTCTCTCTCTTTCGTGTGTGTGTGTGTGTGTGTGTGTGTGTGTCTGATGTTAGCTTTAATTGACATATAGCTATGCTATAACTTGTAGACTCTTGGCCTCCTTATTTTGTGAGCCCTTTTTTTTTTTTTTAATTTTCTACTATTTGTATTTTTCTAGGTTTTTATAGACATTTATACTTGATGACAATGTTCCCTTTATAAGGTCTAAAGGAATATTTTTGGCCTCAGGGCAATAGATAAGTACATAATAGGTAAAAATTAATTTTCCAGTTTCTTTTTAGTACTTGAGTTAATTTATTATGAATAGCAACACTAAAATATGTGACATCTTTCCATTATTTTGTCCTTCTTCCAAATGTAGGAGCTGGTACATACACTACCTCTTCTTTGAGTACAAAATCTACAACCACATCAGACCCTCCTAATATTTGTAAAGTGAAACCCCAGCAATTACAAACAAGCAACCTGCCTTCTGCAAGTCATTTTTCACAATTGAGCTGTATGCCTTCCCTCATTGCCCAGCAACAACAGAGTCCACAGGTCTATGTTTCTCAGTCTGCTGCAGGTAAGATTTTTTAGGAAAAACAAGGGATTTAGAAAATGAAGACTTTTTTAAATGCTTTTTTTCTTTGATACCCTTTCAAGTTTAAAGTTTAAATTTTTTTTTTTTTATCTATCTTGTTAATTTGTTCCTTCATAGAGTAGAATGTTCTCTCCTTGGTTAGCATTCTGGAGATTTTAAGTGACTTACATATGTTTACCTACCTGTTAGATCAAGTTGGTATCTAATAATTTGAAGGATAATTTATACATTTTATATTATGCCAATCAAATTATGAAACTATCTCAAACTCGAAGGACAGTAAAGTTCATGGCAGAAGAATAGAAATAGCAAATAAGAAAAAACTTATATAGGGAGTGCACAGTAGCTTGTCCCTACTAAATATCACAGTGTTAATCTAAGGCACGTGGTAAGTTAGCATTTGAAAAAATATTTCACTTGATTTAAATTCAAAGTAATAAAACAGTGAGGCTGTTTGTTGCCTTTCAGTGGGAAGAATACTATGAAGATTGATAATTTCCAGCATTTTTAATACCCAGTATTTATACGGATGCTGTTATTAATAAGGTCTTGAAGTACACTGTTGATGAGTATTTAAATTAAGTATCTCAGAATGTATTATGAATATTGACTGTATTAACAGTAGTAGCAATTTTATAGGTAGAAATCTTATCATACTTAATCAGAGATATATGTGTTGAGTATATTGATTCATTGCACTATTTATAATGGTGACAACAATGTGGGAAGTTTTCCAAAATACTATCTAAAATATTATCTAAAAACAGCAAATCACAAAATAGTATATATATAAAATACATTTTAAAAACTCTTAGGCCTCCATGGTGGCTCAAGGGGTTAAGTGGTACCAGTGCAAAGGCCCACCTCTGCGGCCTGAGTTTGATGTCTGACCAAGGAACTAACCCCCATGGTGCAGCATGTCTCGCCTGCTTCCCTCAGCAGTGTATTTCAGTCATTCCACCTGTTCCGTTCCCCATTCCGTCTCTGGTGAATCCTCTCGCCCACCCTGCACCTCTGGCCTCTACCTCAGCTCTTGTATGCATAAATAAATAAATCTTTTTATTTAAAAAAAAAAAGCTCTTTATACTACCACAACTGAAAGTATAAATAAGTCTACACATTCTTTTGAATAGCAATTCCTTTGAAATACTTTGCTAAAGTATAATAGGTAGATTTAAAAATGGAGTGGATTTGCTGGCTTGATAGTTAGGTTCATTTCAATTGTAGTAAATTATGTAAAGTTTTACCAGTTTACACTCCATTGATTGTATTGATGTCTTTTATTCAATGCCTTCACAAGTACTAGAGTTATGTTTTTATTTACGTGTATAGATCTACCAGCAGTCTTGCCACTTTTTGCATTTATATCTCTTTGTAGTGTTTTTCCATGAAGTTTTTCAGAAGTCCCACTTTGAATCTGCTACAAAATTTGGTTTTCAGTTATTATTTTTAAGCATTTAATATACTGCTTTTTTTTTCTCATGGGGTGTAGCTCAAATTCCTGCTTTCTATATGGACACAAGTCATTTATTTAATACTCAGCATGCACGATTGGCTCCACCATCCTTGGCTCAGCAACAAGGCTTCCAACCAGGTCTTTCTCAGGTAAAGCTCATTCTCCCATTCTGTATTTGCTTCTTGGAATTTTTGTGGTGAAATAGTTCTTTGGGGCTACAAATGATAGATTCTCTGAAGTTATAATGTTCTGTTAACTTAGAACAAACAATAATGCCTTGACATACAATTAGCAAAATTTTTAAGATCCCAAATTTGCACAAGTTTAATGGCTAACAATGTGAAATAATGAGTCAAAAGGAAAAAGTTAGATGTTTACGTTTGGTTTTGTTTTGAAAGGAAGCTGTTCCATGACATTAAACTTACCATTCATCTCATTTTTTTCCCCCAAGTGTTGTGATTTGTGCGTATGAGGTTCATATAATGTTTTTTGGGTTTTTTTTTTTTATGACATTACAGCCAACTTCAGTTCAGCAGATTCCAATCCCTATTTATGCACCACTGCAAGGACAACATCAAGCCCAATTGAGTTTGGGTGCTGGACCTGCTGTTTCCCAGGCTCAGGAATTATTCAGTTCTTCACTACAACCATATAGGTAACAGCCTTAAAGTTAAGTTTGCACCATCAAGGAAATGTTACTGCTGAGCATCCTTGTGATATCCTTACTACTCCTGCCCCCAAAAATCTATAAAGGGACCCTCTTCACACTATATATTTAAGCATGTTGATTACATGTCATGAACCTCAATCACTGGTAATTTCAGTTAGACTTTATTCAACAATCTTTAAAGCTTCTTGAAACATTAACAACAATCCTGTAAAAATTGGAAGTCACAATAAGTAAATGCTATAAAGGATCTAAAAATTTAAGTGCCGTCAGGTGACTGACAAATCTAAATCCAAGTCTCCTCCATGTAGGAGCAGGGGCATGTTAGAAAACAACCTTATGCAGGGGGTGGATGCCAGGGTAACAGAAGAGAGAAGAGCCAAGGCAAAGAATAGAAATAGTGGTGACAAGTATGCTATGTGGTGTAGAAGAAAACCATAATTTGTGAAAGATTCAGTGTAAATTACCTTTCTGATTAGGGAAGGAATGAAAACTGATCTTTGTTGAGTTTACCTTATATATGATAGCATTTAGCCTTTATTGTGACTCAGTTTAGTCTTTACAAAACCATGCAAGGTAGAGCAAGCCATCCTCATTTGACATAACGAGGCTGGGATTTTTTACCTAATGTTATGCTACCAATGAGTGGCAGGACCTGGATTCATCACCTTGTGTCTCATCTCAACTTAAATGAGACTGGAAGGGTGAGATTAACAGTCATGACAGCAGTGATGGAGGGTAGCTCAGTCATTATTATGACATCTCTGCATTGATACTCATGCTGCTGACCCTAAATCATCAAAAAGAAAAATCACTTTTAGACATTCAGTTTAAGAAGGTTGCAGAGATACCCATTTGCTTTTAAAGATTTATTTATTTATTTATGCTTGCAGGAACTGGGGTACAGGCCAGAGATGTGGAGGGTGAGAGGATTCACCAGTGACAGCGGGGAACAGAACAGGCAGATTGAAATACACTGCTGAGGGGAGACAGGAGAGGTCTGCCATGCCTGTGGGTCACCTCCCTGGCCTGCAACAGGGATCGGACTCATGCTGCAGGGGTTGTGGATAGCCTCATGGTGCTGAGACTTAACCGCCACCAGGGAGGCCCCTGCTTTTTAGAAAATCTTTTGAAGTAGGTCAGTTGGAATATCCAGACTTAAGCTTGGCAAAAATATTGCCCATTTCTCCTTTTTTTTTTTGAGGTAACATTGGCTTTACATCATTATTTGTGTTTTAGAGGTATAGGATCTCTCCCTTTGGGTGTTGTTACTCTATCACATCTACTGGAGCACCCACAATCTACCCCCATTGTCTACTGTGCTCTCTCCACTTTTTTCTTGCCCCTCCTTTCTCTTCTGCTCAGGTAACATCAGTTACATATTCAGCTTTTTAAGCCTTTGTTCAGTTTGGTTTCATCTTGACTCTTTGCTACCTCACTATCCCATATATAAGTAACACGATCTGGTATTTTTCTTTCTGACTTTGGATAATGCCCTCCAGCTTCGTTCACGTTGTCACACGTGGCAGAGAGTTTGTCTTTTTTGATAGCTGATGCTGATTTCTTTTATATTACATTACCTATACTCCTAAAGAAGCTGTGTTCTACCAATTAAACTTTCTTAAATGAGCGAAACCAGATTTATAGTGGGTCTCATTTTTGTTGTTTTGATTAGACATTCAATTGTATGTAGTGCATTTTTATCATTATTTATGAACCTTATTTCTATAATATTTATACTTAACTATATATTCTAGACCTACTCTGTCACTTAGTTTGATCATAACAATATGGGCTTGTCTTCCCATTTTATATTTGGAGCATGAACTGTAAATACACAATTATAAAGATTATTTATGACTGTCTAGCACTCCTACTTCACTTTTGTTCTGCCACATGTGTCGACCTTAAAAAAACATAATGTTGCTATTGATAGCATTATCTTTACTTTAGTCCACTACTTTTAGTTATTCTTTTAGTTATTCTTTTTAGTTTATGCTGTATAGTAGCATTTTGTTGTGTATAGATTAGAAGTTCCATCCCAGAGATAACAGGGAAGTCAAAGATTAGATTCCAGCATTGGTTTTTATTTATGAAACCTTTGTGGTTAATTCTGATGTGAACTCCTGTTCTACTTGACCCCATAACAGTCACTAGTCCTCTTGTGTGAATTACATATGAAGGGAAGTAATGAAATACAAATAAGAGTTATTGGTGCTACAAATTTGAGTGGCATTTCAATACCAAAGAGAAAACAGCAGATTCGTCTTTGAACACAAGTAGAGAAACACTGTCATTATTGAAGAGGGGAACTCCTTACAGTTTCTCAGGGGGAGCAATCCTTTTTTCAGAACTTTTAGCATTTGGAGCTATGTTGTGTGGGACTCTAAATTTTGAAACTAGTGCCTTAGGTGAGATCTATATCCTCTACCTTTGTTCTTGTGTTCTATGCTAATAATTAGAGTACTTGATCATCTGGAGATATACATCCTTAAGATTTCTAGATTCAAAATAAAATTCTAACAGTCTTTTCTCCTTCATGTGTTTGTAGATCTCAGCCAGCTTTTATGCAAAGCAGTCTATCCCAGCCATCTGTGGTGCTTTCTGGTACTGCAATCCACAACTTCCCAGCTGTCCAACACCAGGAACTTGCCAAGGCACAATCAGGTCTTGCCTTTCAACAAACTTCAAGTACTCAGCCTATCCCTATATTATATGAACACCAGCTGGGTCAGGCATCTGGACTAGGAGGTTCCCAACTGATTGATACACACCTTCTGCAGGTAAGGCAGGAATAGATCATGTATTGTCATTATTAATGTTTCCATATAGCAGATTATTGAAGGAAACTTTCTTATCTAATACTAGAATTCTTTATTTTGTTTTTTATTAATTTTATTTATTTTTCCATAGAAGAACTGCTGGGGTATAGGCCAGAGGTCCAGGGGGTGAGACAATTCACCCGGGACATTCTCTTTTCCTTCATTTTAAGATTTATTGATTTATTTATTTATATATACAAGAACTGGGGTACAGGCCAGAGGTGTGGTGGTGAGAGGAACTAACATTCTTTGGGGGGTTTATTTGTTTGGTTTTTGGGTTTTTTTTTTTTTTTAAGATTTATTTATTCATACAAGAGCTGGGGTACAGGCCAGAGATGTGGGGGTGAGAGAATTCACCAGAGACAGAGTGGGGAGCAGAACAGACAGACTGACTGAAATACACTGCTGAGGGGAGCAGCAGGCGAGACAGGAGAGGTCTGCTACGCCATGTGGATCCCCTCCCTGGCCAGCAGCAGGGATCAAACTCGTGCTGCAATGGCTGTGGTTTGCTTCATAGTGCGTTGCTTAACCCACTGCGCCACCAGGGAGACCCTTTGTTTGTTTGTTTTTAAAGTTTTATTTATGCATGCAAGAGCTCGGGTATAGGCCAGAGGTGCAAGGAGGTGAGAGGAATCACCAGAGACAAAGTGGGGAGCGGAACAGGCAGATTGACTGAAACACTGCTAAAGGGAGCAGTGGATAAGGCAGGAGAGGTCCCTGAACCACATGGGTCCCCTCCCTGACTGGGGATTGAACTCTGTGCAGCCGTGGATTGTTTAGTACGGCACGCAACCCGCCGTACCACCGGGGAGGCCCCAGGAGCTAACGTTCTTAATGATTACTTTGAAGCTTTGATAACTTCAGTCCCTGAACTAGAAACTTTTCAATCTTAATTTTTTTTTTTTTTTTCCTTAAAAATTTTTTCTAGGCTAGAGCAAATCTTACCCAGGCTTCAAATCTTTATTCTGGACAAGTACAACAGCCTGGTCAGACAAATTTTTATAACACTGCCCAGTCACCAAGTGCTCTCCAGCAGGTAAACTATGGCATGGTAAATTTCCTCAATTTTCTTTATTACTATTACTGCTTTTGTTATTGTTGGAGAATTTAAATAGAACTGAGACAGGCAGGCAGGACAGTGGTTTTCAAACTGATCTCGTCCCAGGAATTTGATGCTGTCCACTGGGAATAGAACATGCTTCTGTCCCACAACATTCCTGTCCCCATCTGTGCTTTAATTATTTCTGTTATTTATATCTTCTTTTAATGGGTTTCCATGTAATCATTTATTTAAAGGATTCCCTGAATATAAATGTTTGAAAACCGTTGTCCAAAATACACAGTTACATGTAATTGTAACAGGTGCTGTACCCATACATGTCAGAAATGAAGGAAGACACTGAAGACGCTCACACTGGCTAACATAATCCACAGGACAGTGTGGCAGAATATGGCAGTACAAATGACAAGCACCTTTCATAAGTGTATGGACACAGTGAAAAACAGTTTTTCAAAACTTTCTCTTTGTAACAGTGAGTGTCATACATTAGCTTACTCTAAAAGTTAAGGACTGTAGGAATGAGGCAAACCATTAGTCACTTTTCATAACAATTTTGGTGGCTATTTTTAGGGTTGGCAGTTCATAAATATTATTGATGTTCAAATTAAACATTGTTTGTATGAAAACTGGAAAGTTATTTTTCTTCCTGTCAAAGCTTACTTGATCAGCCCTGAAAACACTAAAAATTTATTAGTGAGGTTGTAACTACTTTCTTAAATTTTATCTCCATGATTTTGTTATCTTTTGTGATGTTTTGACATGTACTATGGATTAATTCAAAGATAGTCATGTTACACAGTTTCTATATTATAAACTTGTTGTACACCTTCAATAAAAGAAGAGCTAGTACTAAGCAGAAATTTATACATGAAAGACATTAATAGATAGAAATATTCCGTGTCAAATCTTTCTTGGAATTATTTGAAGATTTGTATGTACAGTAAGAAAGATACTTACAACAGATAAAGACGAATAACAAGTTTCTATTTGCTTATTTTCTAGGTTACAGTACCGTTACCAGCATCCCAACTTTCCTTGCCTAGTTTTGGATCTACAGGACAGCCTTTAATTGCTTTGCCTCAAACTCTTCAGCCCCCATTACAGCACACCACACCACAAGCCCAGGCCCAGAGCCTGAGTCGTCCTGCACAAGTGAGCCAGCCTTTCAGAGGACTAATCCCTGCTGGAACTCAGCATAGCATGATTGCAACCACAGGAAAAGTGAGTGAAGAAAAATTTGCCATTTCTTACCTGTTTACTTGTATTGTGTTTGTTCCCTTCTAGATTTTTCCTGAAAGAATTCACAAATTTTGTGAATGATTTGGATTTATACCTTCCTTTGAACTTTCTAGCCACAAATTTGGTCCCAATAATACCATGGTGTTTCAACCAAAATTACAGGATTTTTTTAATAAGGTTCTTTGTTCTTTGCTAGATTGTCTTCATATATAGAATACTAAACATAAAACTTAGTGTTGGAGTTGAAGAAATTTTAAGTTTATTTTATGCTTTTTCTCAGATGTCTGAAATGGAATTAAAAGCCTTTGGAAGTGGCATTGATATAAAACCAGGCACACCTCCAATCAGCGGTAGAAGCACCACATCAACATCTAGTCCCTTCCGGTAAAATGGGCATTTAAATTGCTTAAAGAATTTCCAAATAATTAAATACCATTTATTGTTAAATACATAGTATGTTACCAATCCCATGTTGAGCACAGTAACACTAATAGTTTTGTGTAAAATGTTAAGCTTTTAAATTGAATGTATTTTGCTATCCTATATTTTAAGAAAGTTGTTTTAATACAGGGCATATTTAGCTAGTATCCTTTCTCACCTCTGCCTTCCAGTGTCTCTCCTACCATATTGTTTGGTAACTCCCCTTGGTAAATTTTCATCAGCTAACAAGTATGATGAATCTACCAAGAGCAATGTCTCTAAAACTCTAACAGCATTATTTATGTGGCACTACCGTACTGACCAGTAATGGCTTCTTTCCAAGGGCTACTTCCACAAGTCCGAACAGCCAGTCCAGCAAAATGAACAGCATTGTCTATCAGAAGCAGTTCCAGTCAGCCCCTGCCACTGTGAGAATGACACAACCATTTCCTACACAGTTTGCACCCCAGGTGGGCAGATATAAGTGAGAAATGAGTATTATATACCTGCAAACAGTTGCTAATCTGGCTAATTGTCTGGTTTCATAATTTTGCCATGTGAACCACTTTAGAAACACAGTTCTTAATGAGAAACTATATCTTATTTAACTGTAAATTTATGACATTCAAATATATTCTCTGCAGTTTCTAGCTAGACACAGGTAGTAACTGTATAGTTCTAAAGCAGACATTAGAAACAGTCAAAAGATTCCCCACACAGCTCTGATCATTTATTCTAGTCCTGTTCCTTTTATCTTTTTGAAGAAGTTGACTTTTCCGAGAAGGGTCCCAGTGCTTAAAGTTTTTCAGGTTTAAATATTTTTTTTAAGATTACTATTTGAGGTAAACTTTCCAAAAGCTGTTGTAATATATTTATAAAAAATATTGGCTTCTCTTCCCTTTGCCAATCACATGAAGAGGCTAACAAAAATTGTTAAGAACTCTCACAAACTAGAGTTGGTTCCTGACAAAACATGTATTGTTGAATTAGTACTTTATTTATTGTCAAAATGTGTTTGGTATAGATATGTGCCTTTTCTGCAGTTACGTATTTTTTAAAGATATCCTATTGCCTTTCTGTCTCCTTCACAATTTGTACCTGAAAGCTAGAACCAACTGAAGTGTCCCCTTTTTCTGTTAGATTCTCCAAGCATGATCTCAGTGTTCTTGGCCCCTGTGTTAGGATGGCACAAGTCCACATACCTCCTTTCACTGGCAGAATCGGCAAAAATATTCTCTGGGATAAGCCAACCTGTTTGTAGTTGGCTTTTTTTTTTTTTAACAGTTCAATGTTGTATGTTTTGTTTTTTTCACTCAGATTCTCTCTCAGCCTAACCTGGTCCCTCCATTGGTAAGAGCCCCACATACTAACACCTTCCCAGCGCCTGTTCAGAGGCCACCAATGGCACTGGCCAATCAGATGCCTCCTCCGCTGACCACAGGCCTCATGAGCCATGCTCGTTTGCCACATGTAGCCAGGGGTCCTTGTGGATCACTATCTGGAGTCAGAGGTAATCAGGCCCAGGCTGCGTTGAAGGCTGAACAAGACATGAAGGTTAGTACAGTGTTAACAGCCAATCAGAGCAAGAATCTGTCTCTGAACCATGTCTGAAGATGCCTCTGGACCCATAACCGTATATCCAGGCATTTATTGTCTTAGCAGATTTAATTAAGCTAACTACTTTTATTCATTTTTTTTTTTTCCTTTTCCCCCACCCTTTTTCTTTTTTTTCTTTTTTTTTTTTTTTTTTTGGGCAGCACCAACCCCCACCCCNTACTTTTATTCATTTTTTTTTTTTCCTTTTCCCCCACCCTTTTTCTTTTTTTTCTTTTTTTTTTTTTTTTTTTGGGCAGCACCAACCCCCTCCCCTCCAACTCTAGTCATCAAATGACTTACATTTTGAATTCTCTGGCCTAATGAATTACTTATAAAATACTTGAGGGAATCTGAGTTTAGCTATTAGTATTTTTGGAGAAACAAATAAGAAAGAGAATTATAGGCTTCCCTAGTTTTGGGTGTTTTTTGTTTTTTTTCCTTTCCTTCTTTTTTTCCTTTGTTTTTTGTTTTTTTCTCCCATCACCCTCTCCCCTCCATTCCCAAACTTAAGACATAATTCATGGTTATGTGAAAATTCTGGCATGGGTAAGACATGATACCTGTCTTGATTTTTTTTCCATCATCAGTCATCCAGGTAGTTTTCTTCTCAAGTTGTTCCCATATCCCTTTTTTGCCTGCCATCCAAAGTGGCTATATTCCACAGTAGATTGTAAGTTGTAGATGAAGAACTCAAAAAAGCACTTTGGGATCCTTCATGATAAAAGGCACTGGGAAATGTGAGGCTTGCTAATGTAGAAGAGTGCCTTTAGGAGTCTGTGTGGGGACAGTTTTTAACCTTATCTGTCTGCCTATAAGGCCAGCTGGATCAGTTTATTTCTATTTTTACTTAGACCAGAACAAAGAAAAATTTGCTTCTTCCAAGCAGGGAGGTTTTTGTAGTTAATGTTTTACTCTGAGTTGAAACCATGTTCATAATGATTCTATTAGAGAATTGGGTTGACTGACTGAAAATGTCTTTCTGGGTTGACATCCTTTGTTTCTGATCCTGAGTAATCAAATTTAAATATTACTCTGGGATGAAACTTAATTTAAATGTTATTGACTTATATTAAAGCTGTACACCTATGATTTCTATATTTTCATAGCTATTGAAAATACTAGTAGGTCTGGAACTATTTAGGCCTAGGTTTCTATTTCTGCTTCTGGATCCTTAGCACTTGATTTTCATATATTCCCATATTGAAAATGACATTAAAGCTTTATCATCCAAATGGGGTGGGAGAGAAGACAGACTTCGTAAATTCAAATCTTCGAAACAGTGCAGGTTATCTGTAGAACATATGAAGGGCTTTTAATATATGCAGGAGGCATAGAAGCTTACGTTTTAAGTGTGACTTTACAGTGGTATAATTTACAGATTGACGTAAGTATGTTCTTGGAACACGTCGATAAAACTAGGAAATTATTTTACCAGCTCAGAATGTGGTAGGAGCTATCAGAACTTAGTGATCAAGTGAAGTTGTAGTTACTAATTTCTGATGCTCTTCCCCTGCAGAAGAGAGCTGTGGGAAGAGGACTCAGCCACAAGACATTTGGTCCTAGGTGTTGGTAATGCCACAATATAAGTGCTTCCTTTTCATTTTATTGTAGACCACATATTGATGAATAGAAGTTTTACATGTTACTTATATGTTTTGAATTTTCAAGTAGGTTCCCTAAATAACATTTGATATCAATAAGCTTGTCCCAGAAAAAATAGAAACCAGCAGCAATTTCTGTTTTATTATTTTATAAGAGGGCAAACTTTGGAAAGTGGTGGTGGGAGGAGGTTCTGTTCTTTTGAATGTTTAAAAAAAAACAGCTACATGAAATATTTTCAAAAATAGGAAGAATCTACCCATTAAAAGCTGAAACTCAATGAGGTACCTTTGGTTTGGGCCAGACCAACATGGGGAAAACTGATTTGTGATTGGTAAAAAAATTTGAATTGAAATTGATTGACAGGCTTGGGTAATGCTGCAGCATTTTCAGTTGTGGTTTCTCGTTTTTCAAGGCAAAACAGAGAGCAGAGGTTCTTCAGTCCACGCAACGGTTCTTCTCTGAACAACAACAGAGCAAACAGATAGGAGGCAAAGCCCAGAAAGTGGACAGTGATTCAAGTAAACCTCCAGAAACACTGACCGACCCTCCTGGTGTCTGTCAGGAAAAAGTAGAAGAAAAGCCACCCCCTGCAGCCACCATAGCCACCAAACCTGTTAGAACTGGACCAATCAAACCTCAGGCCATCAAAACCGAAGAAACAAAATCTTAAAGGCTATGGATTTTTGCAGGGGGTGGGGGGTGGGGGCGGGAAGAGGGGGGAAGAGGGAGAATGAAGTCAGATAATGCCAGCAGCCAAAGGGGTCGAATGGCCTGTGACATCCTGTCCAGAGCTTGGAGATGCATAAGGGACATAGGAGCAATTTAAACTGACACACAGCTGCTGCATCAGTACAGTGAGGCTTTGCAAGCTTGCACCTACTATAATAACATGCACTCTGTTGATGGCCATGCATCTTCAGTCAAAATATATAGATATATGCACAAATGCCTTTGGTGCATATAATTTAGAACTAAAATCCTTTTGGTTAGATGAAACATCAGAAACATGAGAAAAATAACACCGCAGAGGAATAGCTCGGCATGAACAGTGTGGCTAATACTTCCAATGTGGTTTCTTTGCTCCCTTATGTTCTTGGATATGGTTATAGCATTTGTAGGCTTGGTGGTGAAGAACTGAAGATAACTGGTGCTGGATAGAGAAGCCGTATTTTTATTATGGCAGCTTGCTATTTTTGTAACATGGTGATTGAGTTGAACACAATCAAAGTACAGTAACTGATCTCCCCTTCTCCCTGGACGAGTGAGCAATGATGAATTACTGATGTCAGCATCTTTGAACATACCCACGTGGGCAGTGTTTGCCTACTGCTTCTGTTTGAAATGATGCTGTTTTGGTTGCGGCCCGAAGGTTTGAAGTGCTACTTGACGTCTCCTTTCCATGGAGTTCTTAGCATTGACACAGGACAGATTTGGTAAAATAGTTAGGTTGAGTCATGCTTGCCTCCACTTGGTCATCTTTGTATGAATCCAATGGTTGGGGGTTTTTTTGGTTTTTCTTTTCTTTTTTTTTGATAACAGTTTTTAGCTGATGTTCATGAAGAGCAGTTAAGTACCGCTAATGAAAGGAAATCCTGTCTGAGAAGATGCATTTCTTTACCAGAGCTGTGTCATAACATCCTTTGGGCCCTCTGCTGGAATGGTAGAATCAAGTCTCAAATAATGCCTTTTTAATTGTATCCTCTAGTATTATAGATGTAGGACAGTACTGTATCATACCTCTGTGAATGTAAAATACCTTGTACCTGCTTTATGATACGTAGTAGTGACCGTGCTTTATCAGAGCTGTTTTTAATGATGTTATTCTAGAGTGTTTTCTTTTCAGATGATGATTGAGAAGCTAATTTAAAAAATGGTGCCAGGTACCACAACAGTAACAGAACTTTGCTATTTTCTGGGGTTTTGTTTTTTACCTTTTCTTTTCCTTTTTTTTTTTTTCTTTCTTTTTTTTAAATGGAGTGTGCTGGATGTCTCTAATTTTGTTCAGATGACTGCAGAACCTGAAAAAGCTGTTGCTGCTATTGATGCATAACATACTGCTATTGGTCTTTTTATATAAATAAATATATATATATACATATATATATATAATTTGAATTTTTGGAGATTAGCTGTGCTGTCAACTTTGGAAAAAGTATCCCAGTTGTACCGTGTTGGGTTGGCATTGTACAGAAATTAACAGCCATATTGGTCTAGAAACGTTAAACATAATTTTTTTCCATTTGTACAGGGGTAACACACTGTATTAAATATGTAAGGTCTTATCTACATGGGTTTGATTACAGAAACTAATAAAGTATTCTCTAAATAATGAATTGTGGAGCTTCTAATCCATTCCTGAAATCTGAAGCAAAAATTGGTCGTGTACCAAAAAATAGCTATCAAGACTACATTATGCTCTGGGAAAACATCATCCAAAACTTTAATATCTCACTTTCAAGAACCATGAAGTTTATTGAAGGTGAATGTTGTCACAGGATAACAGTCACAGACCCTGTTCTCGGGATAGCCAGAATCACGTTGGAAACAGTCTATCCAGGCGGAAGAGAAGTCTCTGATAAAGCACAGTGCTGCATATAGAAAATAGCTGACCAAAAATAGATCTCAGCTTTTAACAGTAGTCATTTTCATGTTTTTACTTGCACTCATAGACATTACCACCCCTACACAGAGACTAAGCAATTTGTCACTGACTTGGTTTGTTTAAATGAAGTACAAAGTGATTTTGATTCCTTAACATATCCAAAGCACTTGGCTTCCAGACATAGCTTTAAGAAATCTAGTAATTCAATCACTAATCCTGTGTTCTGTATGAGAAGAGGTTATAGTTGAAAAGGCATTTCGTAATACTTTGTTTTCACCATACAAATCTCCAACATACTCTTGGCAGACATGTCTTATCTTTGCAGGTCACCAGTGGTTTTTCAGTTGCCACTGCAGCATGTTTCATAGCTTTATAGCATTTTCAGTGTTTGCATGTATCTTTACAAACTTCTTTCTACCCATTGTCTGTAGTTAACCATATTTAACCTATTTGTGGATAAACACGTACTTTAATGTTTATTTATTTTTATGTTCTTTAAGAAATTTCAGCCTGGGTTCTCCTGGTGGCACAAGGAGTTAAGTCACAACACTGTGAAGCTATTCACAGCCACTGCAGCACAAGTTTGATCCCCAGCCAGCGAGGAGACCCTCGTGGGGTAGCAGACCTCTCCTGTCTTGCCCACTGCTCCCCTCAGCAGTTTTTTTTTTTTTTAAGATTTATTTATTTATGCATACAAGCACTGGGGTACAGGCCAGAGGTGCTGGGAGGTGAGAGAATCCACCAGACAGAGCAGAGGGCAGAACAGGCAGATGGACTGAAACACACTGCTGAGGGGAACAGCAGGCCAGGAAGGAGAGGTCTGCCTGCGCCATGTGGGTCACCTCCCCAGCCGGGATCAAACTCGAGCTGCAGTGGCTGCAGTCTGCCTCATAGTGCGTTGCTTAACCCACTGCGCCACCAGGGAGGGCCCTCCGGAGGGCCCTCCCCTCAGCAATTTATTTCAGTAGATCTATCTGCCTGTTCTGCTCCTGACTCTGTCTCTGGTGAATACTCTTACCACCACCTCCCCACACACCTCTGACCTGCACCCCAGCTCTTATATGCAAAAATCTTTAAAAAATAAAAAAAAAAACTTCAGCCATAAAATTTCTGTTGGTAAAAAAAAAGGATGATGATGTTAACATTATGCTGGCTACCAGAGACAGTAGGGAGCAAAACAGGCATATCTACTGAAATACACTGCTGAGGGGAGCAGTTGGAGAGACAAGATCTGCTGCACCTTGTGGGTCAGCTCCCTGGCTGGTCAGTTCGCCAGCTCAGTAACCAATGATACCTTGATAACGATAATATTTTAACCCCTGCACCACCAGGGAAGCCCTAATATTGCTGCTTTTAAGTTGCTAAAGAGATGTTTCCTTGGCCCATTTCATGAGTTGGTCTTCATTCACATTCTCAGTGTATGGCTGAGTCTGCTGTTGGCTTTACATGGTTTTCCTGAGTTACCAGAAGACTGGCAATTTCAGAGCAAGAGCACTACTAATTTTTAAACTTTGTGGGATATGATGGCAGAAGCTAATTTCTGTGGTAGAGTGAACATGACAAGGTGTCATTTAGATTTTTAAGTAGAAGTACTTTTTGAATCGGTAGTTGGTCAAAGTAGAAAATAACAAAGAAAGGTATAATTGTTTGACTTTTAAGTGTACGTTTTTTTCCCATCCAATCTTGAAGCTTGTGCTGCTGCTTTTGAGATGTCTGCTAACCAAGTGTCTTGACATACTGAGTAGAAAATTTCTTTCAATTTTTTTTCTTTCAATTCTTATAGGTACTTTTCCTCAGTTTTCCCCCATGCCTAGTTAGACAAGAAAATTTTACAGTGAAATTGATAGAAATTAAGTGATACAGATTTAATAGCCTACTAGTTACGGGCATCAGTTCACCATGTTATATATATAAGCAGGTAATTAAAGTTTAAAATCTATTCATTTAGTCCATACGTAGTATACATACCTGCCTGGTGTTTTGTAGGTTGTGAGAATATTACTTAATTTCCTTGTTCAATCTACATAGTTTTATCTGAACTAGCATTTGCCCATTAAAGAACTGGAACTTATTATAGTTAAGTAACTTCTTTCACATGGCGTTAGGTCAAAGGTTCACTTCCTCTTCAGATTAAAGAGGGGTCCAGGTTCCTGAGTATCTCACAGTTAAAGAAGTCAAGTTAGTGGATAACTATGTCTTGCATTGACATTCCATAGAAGATAGCACCTCTTTTTTTTTTTTTTTTTAAGATTTATTTATTTATGCATACAAGAGCTGGGTACAGGCCAGAGTCGCAGGAGGTGAGAGGATTCACCAGACAGAGCGGGGAGCAGAACAGGCAGACTGACTGGAACACACTGCCGAGGGCAGCAGCGGGCGAGGCAGGAGAGGTCTGCTGCGCCACGTGGGTCCCCTCCCTGGCCGGCGGCAGGGATCGAACTCGTGCTGCAGTGGCTGCGGTCTGCTTCATAGTGCGCTGCTTAACCCACTGCGCCACCAGGGAGGCCCGAAGATAGCACCTCTTAAAAAATAGTGCTCTATACAAAATAGCATTTTCCTAGTCTGTGGTTTAACTTCCCACTATAAGGTACACAAGTTCAGTTATGGATTGCTTTCGCTATTGTAAGAGCTGTACATAGGGGCCTCCCTGGTGGCACAAGGGGCTGTCTCAGCCCTACAAAGTTACCTGCAGCCACCGCAGCACAAGTTTGACCTCCAGCCAGGCTGCTGACAAATAGGCACAGCAGACCTGTCTCACCTGCTGCTCTCCTCAGCAGTGTATTCCAGTGGCCCTGCCTGTTCTGCTCCCACTCTCTCTCTGGTGAATCTTCTCACCCACCCCCACCCCCCGCACCTCTGACCTGTACTCCAGTCCTTGTATGCATAAATAAATATTTTTTTAAAAAAGAACAAAAGCTGCACACAACTTTTTGGTGATTGTGGGAGCCTTCCCTCCGTTTGAGTTAAGAGTAGCACAACACTCAAATAGTCTCCATTTATTCGGCAACTACCATGTTTGTCTTCAGTTTCACAGGAAACTGCAAAAGGTGTGTACAGGAAGTTAGTGGGGACCTGCCCTGGGAAACAATACTTGTGAAGAGAAAAGAGGTCTGAGCAGAGGATGGAATCTAAATGAGTTTGTATTGCTACAGAGGTCTCTAGTGATGAAACGTTCTTTCAGTACTGTCTGGCCTGGAGGCAAGGGGGCCAGACCTTTATTTTTAAGATTTATTTATTTATGCATACAGGAGCTGGGGTACAGGCCAGAGGTGTGGGGGATGAGAGGATTCATCAGAGACAGCAGGGAATGAAACAGACGGATTGACTGAAATACATGGCTGAGGCGAGCAGCGGGCAAGACAGGAGAGGTCTGCCATACCATATGGGTCAGCTCCCTGGCTGGGGATTGCCTCAGTGCTGAGACTTAACCCCTTGTGCCACCTGGGGGTGGGGGACCAGGCCTTTATAACCTCATGTCCAGTATTGTCCTGGGTCAGAGCAGGGGATACAAGGTCTTGAGTGGAGTGTTCTCTCTAGCTGAGGACAGTTCCTGGAACAGGGATCAACTCAGCCCACACCACACTATAGATGTGCCCACGGCACCCTCAGTCAGGTACACTGGCTTCAGAGAAGCAGCTCTGGGAATAGTCCTCAGACACTTTTCTTCCTGGAGAAACTTAGGTTAGTAGGTGAAACATCGGCCCCACCATTGCAGCTGCTCTTTAAATCACAGCCAGTGTCCTCTCCTCCCTGTTGTAGGATTCCCTCACCATCAGCCAGCACATTTGCTGCTCTCGGTGACATCCCAGATGCTGACCTGCTAGGGTCTGAACCACTTTCACCATGCCTTGCCTTCTGCTGTATCTGTCTAGTTCCTGCCAAAATTGGGCAAACAAGTACCAAGAGATACTCCTATAGGTTACCTGAGTGTCAGATATATTCATCCCTGCCCCTAAGCCCAGATTACTATATAGTCAAGTACTTCTATCATAACATCTTTTCTTAACTGCTATCTTTTGGCAAGTTCACCCCAAATTAAGCTATGAAGTTTATTGGATCTCTTCCTGTACCCACAGGTTGTTTATTACTCCTCTGAGAGGGAGAACCTGTAAACCCACAGTACCAGAATGGCCGGGATGAGAACTACAAATTCCCCAAGTGGGTCACTGGGGATGCTGGTAAACTGTTTTGATTCCTCCCTAGAAAAGGATTTTGTCTTTTTTTTTTTTTTAAAGATTATGCATACAACAGCTGGGATGTAGGTCAGAGGTGACGGGGTGAGAGGATCCACCAGAGACAGTGGGGAGCAGAACAGGTGGACCTACTGAAATGCATTGCTGAGGGGAGCAGCAGGCAAGACACAAGAGGTCTGCTGCGTCATGTGGTTCATTTCCCTGGCCGCGGATAGCTTCATTAGTGCTGAGACTTAATCCCTGGCACCACCAGGGAGGGAGGTCCAGGATATTGTCTTTTAAATAATGCTGTGTAAAAAATTATCCCAAGAATTGTAGCTCAAATGACAACTACCATGGGTCAGGAATACAAGAATAGCTGGGTTCTTCCAGCTCTGGGTCTTGAGTACTGCCACACTGTTTACAGAGGATACAGCTTTGTTTTGAGACTCAAGTGAGAGAAATCCTTTACAACACCGCTCACATGGTTGTTGAGAGGCCTCAGCTCTGATGCGTCTTGCCTGGGCCTTAGCCAGGACTGCCTGATGTCATGGCAGCTGGCTTCAAAGCTATCAGTCCAACAACAGCACTCAAAACAGAACTCAGTTTTTAATGACTCCATGTTGTAGTGGCTTTTATCACACCTGCTATATTCTGTTCACTTTAACTCAGTAAACCCACACTCAAGGGCAGAAATGATAAAAGTTGTGAATGACAGGAGGCAGGGGTCATTAAGATCATATAGGAAACCCCGTGCCACACCAGCTGCGCAGTGGCATCTCCAGGCCATCCCCTCTGTTGTGTCTTCAAAAGCCTGGAACTTCTAAGTAGTCCAGTATGAAGTAAGACCAGCCAAGGCCATGATGAGGCACACACTGTCACAACTCTGATGTAATGTGCATTCCTTAGTCCAGAGACGAATTATGTATACCACGAGGGTAGAACAAATGCTCCACAAGCTGGGAGAGTGGTGCTGGCTGAGGCAGGTCCTGTAAGCAGATAAGGCAAATACAAATACAGAATAGGGGGCCCCCTGGTGGTGCAAGGGGTTAAGGCGCAGCACTATGAAGCTGTCTGCAGCCACTGCAGCACGATTGTGATACCCAGCCAGGGAGCTATTCAACTACCAAATGTAACCAACAAGAAGCTGAACACTACACACACACAGGCCTGGGAGGGAGAAAAAAAAAAAAGTTCTGCTTCTGAAAGTAGATACAGTTGGGTTTGAGAGGAAAAGTTTTGCATTTATGGTATTACACAGGAGAAGTAGACACACCTGCAATCACATAATTCATACTCATTCCTGGGCTAAATGCGTATACCTCAGCATCATTGAAATGTCTGAAAATACCACAAGGAAGTCAGGATTAGGGATTTTTGCAAGTATCTTGTCATTCCTTACAACTGCCCTGGGAGAAAGATAGTAGTCCTCCTCTTTCACAGGTGAGAAAACCAAGACTGATAGAAGTTAATAAATTATTGACATGGCTACTCATTCAAGGATTAGAGTCAACTAATTCATTTCAAAGCCCAAGCACCCGCCACTTCAACAGAAGTAGGTGAATTAACAGGAAGGAGTGGGAGTTGTGAGTATGATGGTGCTGGGAGCAGGGGGTTTCACAAGTTAGCTTTTTAAAATAAAGTCAATAGAAGGTAAAGACACTGTTTCCCAGCATCTAAGTGCCTCCCGGGTGCCCTGGTAACAGAATCCCTTCCCCCACTCTGTACTAGAGACTCCTCCTTGCAACATCTCTGGAGACTTCGCATCAAGGACACAGCTTCAGGGAAAATTAGTGTCAGCTGCTTCCTTAGGATACAAGTCATCCCATTAACTGAAAACTCCTGAGAGTGAGTGATTGTGGGAGGATACAGGACAAAAGGGAGGCAAGTTGGTCCTGGCTATAAAATCTTTTATTTCTTTGAGGAGGTTACATAGCAGGTATGTAGGTGCAGTGCCTTAGTGTTTCTTCACAACACTACGAGAGCTGAAGTGTGGAAGGAAGTCACCATGCACACCTGGAATCGAAAGGTAAGTGCGTGTGCACTGGCTATAGGGCAAATTTTTGGGAATCTCCCTCCTCACCTCCTTTTGGTTCCTCTGGCTGCTCCAGTAATAAATTGTCAAGAAAGACTAGCAAGAGAAAGACAGATTTAATTTCACACACTACTACAGGAAATTTCTGCCTCAATATAGGGGAGGGAGGCTCAGGAAGTGTGGGTGGGACAAGGCCCATAAGATAGAGTCTAGTAGGTGACCAAAGTAGTCAGTTTATGTAGCTTTTAGCCGAAGAAGTAATTATCTGACGGACAGGGTAAAGAAATTCTTAAAAGTTTTTATTTGGACAGTTAATGCACTGAGCCAAGCAGAGTTTGTCCTCTGTCTGTTCATAGGGTAGAGAGGGTGAGGTTGTGTCTCCATCTTTGAGGGCTGGGGGGAGCCTTTCATTTCAAGTTTTCAGGGGAACAGAGGAGGAGGGGCAGAAGAAAATTCTAGTTTTATGAGAAAAGGGTGTTTAGGGTATTGTTCATTCACTGGCAATTTCTTTAAATTGGAAATAACACACTATTTTGGCACGTGGCAGCCTAATCAGGACCTAATACCTCCTTGGAATGTGCTGAGTCTCCATTCAAAAGGTCAGGTTGGCCAGCTCAGGCCACCACATCTCACCAGGAACAGCAGCTTTTTTTAAAAGATTTATGTATACAAGCGCTGGGGTATAGGCTGAGGTGGGGGGTGGGGGGAGAGTGTTAAAGGGCAACCCTGAAATAAAATGGGTTTGCCTCACTGGGTCCTCACCCGCGTGCTTGAAAGGGACTTTGAATAAGCACCAACCGCAGGCACACATGACAAAGGTTAATAGAGGGTTTTATTTACAAAATAAGGGGAAATAATAACACAAGGAGAAGAGAGGGATAACAAATCTGTAAATGTCCTACCAGTTTCTCTGAGCTGGAACCCAGCAGCAGTCTGAGAGCTGGCTCTGAACGAAGAGAGACCCCCAAGGCTCACATCTCTGACTTTATACCCAGCCTGGCTGCTTAACTCCACCCTCAGGTCCCCGAGATCCACTCTTTGATAATAGGATTTGTGGTTTTGGGATATTGTTGATCTGCAGTAGGGGTTGGAGTCCATAAACCTATTTGTGTAATCCCTTCAGGACTACCTTTCCCCCTAACAAGAGGATTCACCAGAAACAGAGTGGGGCACAGAACAGACAGATCTACTGAAATACACTGCTGAGGGGAGCAGCAGGCGAGGCAGGAGAGATCTGCTGTGGGTCACCTCCCTGGCCGGGGATGGAACCATGCTGCAGTGGCTATGGATACCTCACAGTGCAGTGCTTAACCCCTGAGCCACCAGAAAAGCTATGGAGACTTATCTCCTGTTTCTTGGATATGCCATGCCATGAGGCAGACCTGAGGGCTGCTTGACTCTGTCATGGAAAGAGCATAGTCATTGATACCAGGCAGAATGAGCTCTGTAGCTCTTAGGAAGTTGACTAATTCCTCCACTGCTCAGTTTCTCCATTTGTTCACTGGGGATCATAATACTTACCTTGCAGTTTCTGAGGTGACCAAATAAGATCATGTAAAAGGTCCTCCCATGATTGGTAGCACTAAATAGGCCTCCACTATTTTATCTCTCATCAATATCAAGCCTCCAGGGTCTAAACCAGCAACAGATCTGAACAAGTAGGCTGGCCTCAGGCCTCAGCCTTGTCTGTGTGGCCCCTTTCCTGTTCTTTAAAAGATGAGTGCTCAGGAAGAAAGTTCTGCCTTCATGGGTGATGTCAGCTGCCCCTGAGGGAGGCGCTCCAGGAGCTGGAAGCCAAGCAGCCCTGGAAGGAACTAGGTGTGACCTGGTGGAGTCAGACCCCTGCTAGGCCTGCACTTCCTGATCTGGAGGAAGTAGGGCTCGCTTTGGTTCACATGGCAAGATAGGAGTAATATTCTTCTATCTAATCTGGAAGGAGGATCACCCTCTTTCTCTATGGCAACTGTTAGAGGGAACTTCTGCCTTAGAAGAGGAGAGGCTCGGGAAGTGTGGATGGGACAGGGCTGCTGGCAGTGAAAATCCTTTGTAAAGTGTGTTTTGCTTGGCCCTTATGAATGTGCCCTGAAGCCTGAAGCCTGTTGGCATTTTAAATTAAATTCACAGGTGTAGTGAATCTCAATTCCTCAACTCCTCCAAGTGCCGAACTTGACTTTGCCGTGTCCTGAGGTGATGGCACTGACCTCCCCTGCAGAGGCCTGGTCTCCAAGGTGACAGGGCCAGACTCACCACCAGGTTTCAAGAGCCCCTCTCTGGCTCACTGCGGGGATGGAGCATAAACAATGACCCCTACCCCTGCCACAGCTCCCAATAAGTGCCTGTAGCTGAAGAAAGCTCTGGTTTTTTTTCTTTTTAAAGATTTATTTTTATTTATTTGTGCATACAAGAAAGTGATATTATGATGTGAAATTGTCTAAATCCCCAGATTGCTACTCCTGTCCTGGGTATTGGTACACATTCTGCTGGAAAAATGAAAGCTTGGAGAGCAGAAAAAAGCTGCATGGGTTTGGCTGACTGGCTCTCTGCTCCAGAACTCCGCACACCCTCTCTTTCTACCTATCCTGACAAGGTGACTTTTTACATCTGTGAGAGCTTAATGTCATAGGTGACCATGTTGAAGTTGTCCCAGGCAAAGAGCTTCTTCTCCAGAGGGTTGTAGTCAACCATGCTGCTGTACTTGTAGCGGTTCTTGAACTGGACATTGAGGGTCTTGCTGCTCCTCGTGCCTGTGTCATATGCAAAATTGATGGCAGCATCACGTGACGAGTAGCTGCTGACGGTGTACAAGGTGCCACAGATAATGAAGGCATTGGCAACCGACAGTTTACGGATGTTTGTCTCCCAGGTTTGTTCAAGTTCCAGATTCTCTGGGTTCAGTTTGGAGAGGACAATGGCGCCTTTGGCCTCCTCAGTGCTATAGATGACCCAGAGGCCCGTCTCATCCACTGCCAGGTCAATATCTGTGTAGCCTCCCCAGGAATAGGGGAACTGTCCATGGTACCCAGCTCTAGGGATTTCTTTCTCAGCCTTCACAGACTCAGAGTTCAACTCATACCTGATCACAGTTCTGGATTCTGCCCCCTGAAAATAGAGACTCCCCTGGTAGACCACAGCGCCAGTGCTTTCCAGTGGCCGGGGCAACATGTGAACCTTGGAAGGGTAGCCCTGCAAGAACTGGCTGATGAGATTGTACTCGAAAACCTGGCGGATATCGGTGCCCACAGTGTCAATTCTCCATGTGGTCTCCTGGGTATAGGGTGAGGCAGGCTTGGGGTCTCGCATCCATACCCCATACTTGCCTGAGATGGTTTCAGCTGCTCTTAGAGTGACAGGCTCTCCGACCCACACGAGTTCTCCACATCCTGGTGAATTAAACAAACAAAAAGCACTTACCCATCCTCTTTCCATGACGGGAAAGCATGTCAGAGCCAGGAAAAGCAAGAACCCCTTCTCAGTTTAAGCCTGGGTTTTGCCACCTACTGGCTGGGTAATTTTTAGCAAGTTATTAGCTCTGTAAGCCTCAGTTTCTCATCTATAAAGGGGGTAATAATCATGGTTTAAGTATTAGGGTTACTGTAAGTTTTAGATGTTACAGTACTTAATATAGAGTAAATGCCCAGTAAGTGTCACATTATATGAAGTGAACTTCCTCTCAGTGTCATTTGTAAAGATGAAGGCCACACAGAAAGTTTCAAATTGTATTTGTAATATTGGACTAAACCCTGGGCAGGATTTCATGGGTGTTCATTATATTACTCTTTGACTCTCATGTCTGATTTTATTATTTTAAGAAATGAAATGGAGCTTCCCTGGTGGCATAGAGGTTATCACTGTCATCACCCCAATTCAGGCCTATTACCACTAAAGGCTGAGTTCAAGTCCTGGCCAGGGAGCTGACCCGCAGACCTCTCCTATCTCACCTGCTGCTCCCCTCAGCAGTGTATTTTGGTAGATCTGCCAAAATACAGTGTATTTTGGTATTTCTGTTACCCGCTCTGTCTCTGGTGACTCCTGTCACCAGAGACACAAAAAATAAAAATATCTTTTAAAAATAAGTGAATAAAATGAAGTAGAAAAATCAAGTCACAATCACAATCTCTGTACAAACAGTTTCTCAAGTCCTAATAACTGGGTCATATATTCTAGGCATCAACTTGATGTAATAAAACCTGAATATAGTTTTTAAAAAATAATAAAGTGATGATTAAAAACTTAGTTTTAGCTGAATCATAAGAAATCTCTGTAATGAATGGGCCCCTTATTGAAAATGAAAACTCTTTACTGTTCATATCAGAGAATACTGGAATATTCCATAACTCCCACCCCATGCATGCCTGTCAGCGTTAGAAATAATTGTCAAGGATGTGGATAGTATCCATGTCTGAAAAACAGTCCTTTTTCTAAGTTCTTAAGTTTCCTATGTTCCCAAAGTTCAGAAAAATTATCTTTAGTAGTAGACTGTGCTGAGATGGTGTGTGTGAAGGACCTTGTGAAAAATTTTCAGGTGTAATTAATTCTATGTGATAATTCAGTAGGTGAATTACAGTTGACTCTTGAATGAAGTGGGTTGGAACTGCTCAGGTTCACTTATTTTTTTTTAAGATTTATTTATTTACGCATACAAGCACTGGGGTATAGGCCAAAAGTATGGGGGCAGGGAGGGCGGTGAGAGTGTTACAGGGCAAGGAGAGGAGCACTTTAGAACTTTTAAACTTGTTTTTTTTTTAATGGGTTTTGCCATCTGCCCCATTAAGATAAATATGTAATACAATTAGGGTATAATACAGAAAGGACAAAGAATATAGTTACTAAGTTAAGTATTTAAAGTTACTCATTTTCTTGAGGGCAAAAGTTTAGTTAAATAGGATTGGCCCAAAGCAAGGCCTAAAAGCCTGCCACACATTTAAAGAACTTTTTAATAGAGACCCCTAGAAAAGGGTTAGAAAGAGTTAGACAAATTTGGGAGGAAAAGAGTAAAATTAAAATTAAGATGAAAGTTGCTATTATTAAGCTCCCCACAGGTCTCTCACCCACATCTGTTTTAACTAGTTTAAGACGAAAAAGTAAGGGCAGCTCTTTAAATGTTTTTTTGCTCCACGTGCCTCCTCTACGTTTTTTTGCTGCTTTCCATCCTGCTTCCTTTTTTTTTTTTTTTTTTTTTTTTTATCCTCCTATCTGCAGAATTTTTTTCCTCCTCAGCTCCACCCACTGAGGGCAGAACTGGGATTTTGGAATTTTTTTTTTTTTTCCGGGATGACCCTGTTACAAGAGGATCCACCAGAGACAGAATGGGGAACAGAACAGCCAGATCAATGAAACACACTGCTGAGGGGACCAGGGTGGGATACAGGAGAGGTCTCCTATGCTATGTGGGTCACCTCCCTGGCTGGTGGCAGGGATCGAACTCATGCTGCAGTGACTGCAGTTTGCTTCATAGTGCGCTGCTTAACCCATTGCGCCACAAGGAAGGCCCCTCACGTTCACTTATACTTAGATTTTTTTTTTCTATCCTTGTTTTCCACATTCACAGATTCAACTGCAAGTGTCAGTTGGTTAAATTTGCAGCTATAGAACCCAGTGGTACAGAGGGTTGACTCTGAGTTATAGGGGGTGGGGGAGTTGACTAAAAGGTGGGATCTGGGGTCTCTAACCCAGGCACTGTTCAAGGGTCAGCCCTACACCTCTCATCTCCCCCCCAAGCAGCCCAGCTGCATCCCAACTGCAGTGAGAAGATGTGGGGTTTTGCTGGAGGGATGGTGGGTAGGAACTGACTTCTGCTGGCATACCCTGGAAAGGGAGCCAAAAGAGGGTTCTGTTCCTCTGTTTCTTCCCTGTCTCTCCCCAAAGGGAGCTACTTGTCCACTCCCCTACCCCTACCCATACCTACCTCCAAGAGGGCTGAGTCAGAACACAGAACTAGATACATAAAAACCAAGTAGTATAAAAGAAAGTTAACTTCATACCTGCACCTCCTTCATTATTCCCAAGCTGGCCTGGTGGACTCTTCTTCAAGATTCGGGAAGCAGGAACCTCAGTTAACTCTGATTTCAGTTCCTGAAAGTCCAAGTTCTCCAAATTCCATTTAGAAACTACTATTAAAAGAAAGAGACAAAGTCATACTGTGAGGGAAAATGTCCCAACAACTATACTGAAGATGGCATGTAAATGGAGTTCCAAAAAAAGGATGTTGGAGATTCGCCTTAATTAATGTCTGAGTGGGGGCCTCCCTGGTGGCACAAGGGGTTAAGCAACACACTATGGAGCATCCATAGCCACTGCAGCACTGAGTTTGCCACCCCCACCACACACACACACCCCACCAGGGAGGTGACCCACATGGCGCAGACCTCTCCTGTCTCTCCCACTGCTCCCTTCAGCAGTGTATTTCAGTCAAACTGCCTGTTCTCTGCCCCACTCTGTCTGGTGAATCCTCATACCCCTCACACCTCTGGCCTGTACCCCAGTGCTTGTATGCATAAGTAAATAAAGCTTTAAAAAATAAACGGCTGAGTAGAGAAAGGGCAGGGAAACAAAACCAGACTGGACTTAGTAGTGACAACAGTCAGTACTGTGTGATAGTGTTACAGGGCAGGGAGAGGGGCACCCCAGAACCCCTAAACCTGCTCTCTAAATGAGTTCTGTTATCTGCCACTTCAAGACAAACATATAAGGCCTTTAATGGAAAGAAACTTTAATTAGGGAACAATACAGAAAATACAAATAATATAGTTACTAAGTCAAGCATCCAAAGTTACCCATCTCCTTGAGGGTAAAACTCCAGCCAATAAAACTGGCCCAAAGCAAGGCCCAAAAGTCTACCACAAGTCCAAAGGACCTTTCAGTGGAGACCCATAGAAAAGGGTCAGAAAGAGTCAGACAAATCTGGGAGGAAAAGAGCAAAATCAAAATCAAGATGAAAGCTGCCATTATTAACCTCCCCACAGGCCTCTCACCCACATCTGTTCCAACTAGTCCAAGACCAAAAAGCAAGCGCAGTTTTTTTACAAGTCCCTCTGCTCCACGTGCCTCCTCCAGGTTTCCTTACTGCTCTCCATCCTGCTTCCTTCTCCTCCCTTTCTTCTGTTTTTTTCTTATTTTTGTTTCTAACATTTTTTTATTTTTGCTTAGCTTCACCCTACCTAGGGCGGGACTGGGATCCTGGAACCTCCCTTTTTCCTGGGAATGGCTGGGTTACTTAGGTACCTTGGACTTCATGCTGTTGTGATTTTGTGAATATTTGAAAATTTTTATAATAAATAGTTCAAATAATAAATAACAGCAGTAAGCCTAGAATAGGTGTCATTAATTCTATGTGAAAAGATATTCAAAATAAAATAAGAGAAATAATTTCCACTCAAAGGTGGATTCACAAGTAGATGAGATGTGTGCTTCAGCAATTTTGGGAAGATTTTGGCAGCTTGGGTGCTAGAATCAATAATTCTCTATATGATTGTGGTGTAAACCCTGCCAGTTAACTTTTTTAAAAAAAGATTTTATTTATTTTTGCATAGAAGAACTTGGGGGTAGGCCAAAGATGAGGGAATGAGAGGAGTCACCAGAGACAGAGTGGGGAGCAGAACAGGCGGATCTACTGAGAGACACTGCTGAGGGGAGCAGTGGGAGAGACAGGAGAGGTCTGCTGCGCCAAGTGTGGTTAGGTCCTGGGCTGGGGATCCAACGCAGACCTTAAGGTGATAGTCCTGAGACTTCACCCCTAGGCCACCAGGTTGGCCCCTGCCAGTTAACTTTATGGTTTGTAACACAAGCACCTGAATTCAAAGATGGCTCAGAGAAAAGCATTGCCAGCCACAGGACCAGAATGCTTCCTCCCCTTTGTTTTACAGATGATGGCTAATTTAGATAACTGGTCCATTGAGACATTTTTTTCCTTCTTTTGACTCTCTTCCATCATTATCATTTAAATTCATGAATAAAAGGAAACCCTAGTCCCCATTCCTAGTCCCCAAAAAAGTAGGACTCCTGACCTGTGTGCTTGCTCTGCCTGTGACATCACTGTGGCCCAGTTGTGCTATGTAATTCCCAGGGCGTAGAAGTCATTGACCTCTACTTTTTCATTGCCTTGGGGCATCTAAAGTTTCATTGCCTTGGGGTATCTAAGAATCATAGTAAGAACCCCAACAGCTAATGTTCCAGGTGTAATACTGGTGTAAAGGGGGGAATTGTGCATGCAAAACTCACCTGGCCCAGGTAAATGACCTCCCTGTGTTCAGGAGCACCTGCCCCTGCCCTGCCGGCTGACTCCCTTGCGGGAGCAAAGCAGAAGTTCATAGTATGGCAGTGTGACAGTGTCTCCATAGGAAAGAGGGTTCCAGGTTCTCTGTCTCACCCAGGGAAGGGTGGAGGTGAGCATCTAGGGGAAGCTAGAGCCCACTAGGGAAGGAAGGAAAGAGGAAGAAGGAGAACTGGAGGAGGCACATGGAGGATCACCTTGTATAGAAGAGCTTGTGTCGGCTTTGGACTTATACCAGGGGCTTGGAAGACATGGAAGGAGACACTTGAAAGAGGCAGATGTGGGGGAGAGACCTGTGGGGAGGCATGAGGTCTAAGTCAAGTAGGGCAAGTTAGGAGTGATAGGCAGTTTTAGGGAGAGGACAGGTGGGGCTTTGGAAGAACTAAGCTTTGGAGTTAAGGATGGCAAAAGAGATAAGGGAAGATCTGGAGATGGAAAGGACAAAATTCCAAGGGAAGGCCTCCCTGGTGGCACAGTGGGTTAAGCAACGCACTATGAAGCAAACTGCAGCCACTGCAGCACGAGTTCAATCCCTGCTGCCAGCCAGGGAGGGGACCCACATGGAGCAGCAGACCTCTCCTGCTATGCCTGCTGCTCCCCTCACCAGTGTGTTTCAGTCAGTCTGCCTGTTCTGCTCCCCGCTCTCTGTGGTGAATCCTCTCACCCCCCCACCACACCTCTGGCCTGTACCCCAGTGCTTGTGTGCATAAATAAATCTTTTTAAAAAAAAATTCCAAGGAAACTAGCAAACACCCTAGGATTAGGGGCAAAAGGACATTTCAAGAACAAAAGAGACTAAGAGATGTAATGCAGTAGATAAAGTGAGACCACCTAGATATAACCAATCACAGAATGACTAGTGGAATCTTAGAATGAGGGAAAAGATGTATATATTCCCAAAGCAAGATCGATCCCATAATGGCTCTTTGCCCCTCCCTGGTACCATAACTGGGAGTCTTTACTCTTTACCTTTTTTTCCTAAATAAACTTTTCTTTAATTTCCAAGACAAAGTTTGCTTCTCTTTGCTTACTTAGCTAAAAAGTCTGAATTCCTTTTTACGGCTTCACAAGAACCTATGGTAATTACCAGGGTGAGAAGCAGCAGTAGCCGTAATCTGGCAGCCTTTATCTTGACTCCTATTTTGATTTTGCTCCTTTTGTCCCAGACTTGCCTGGTCCCTTCTTCCCCTTTCCCAAGGATCCACACCAGAAGGAGCCTTAGACTTGTGGCAAGGTTTGGGGCTTCCGTGGTCCTGCTTTGTGTCAACCCTGTTTGGCTGGGGATTTACCCACAAGGGTTTGGGTAACTTTGGGTGTCTCCCGGGGAAATTATTTCAGCTGTATTTCTCTTCTCTCTAATGCGCACTAATTGTGTTGAAGTTATTTTCTAGCAAAGGTTTTTTGTTTTTTTTTTAAGATTTATTTATTTATGCATGTAAGAGCTGGGGTAGAGGCCAGAGTCCAGGGAAGTGAGAGGATTCACCAGACAGAGTGGGGAGCAGAAAATGCAGACTGACTGAAATACACTGCTAAGGGCAGCAGCGGGCGAGGCAGGAGAGGTCTGCTACGCCATGTGGGACTCCTCCCTGGCTGGTGGCAGGGATCGAACTCGTGCTGCAGTGGCTGCGGTTTGCTTCATAGTGTGTTGCTTAACCCACTGCACCACCAGGGTGGCCCTCTAGCAAAGGTTTTATGTACTAGAATATGCTTTACCTTCACGTAGTGGATGGCAGAACCCATTTAGAGCAGGCAGGGTCCCTGGGTACCCCTCATTCTGCCCACTAACAGCAGCCCTGGCCAGGCAGCTTCTCACAATCAGGTCAGCAAGCACATTCCCTGAGTCAAGCTATTTCTTATTCTTTGTATCTTTTCTTTTTAAAAAAAAATATTTATTTATTTATGCACACAAGAACTGGGGTACATGCCAGAGGTGTGGGGGGTAAACGGATTCACCAGAGACAGAGTGGGGAGCAGAACAGGAAGATCCACTGAAACACACTGCTAAGGGGAGCAGAGGGCGCTGCAGGAAAGGTCTGCTGCGCCATGTGAGTGACCTCCCTGGCCAGAGGCAGGGACCGAACTTGTGCTGCAGTGGCTGAGGTCTGCTTCGCTGTGCATTGCTTAACCCACTGCCCCACCAGGAAGGCCCCTGTATCTTTTCTTAGACAATGGCAGATTGCTTCTTCCCACTCCTTTGTGTTTAACAATTCTCAGAACACAGGAGCTGGTTTCAGGCAATGTAAAGTCAGGAAGAAATAGTGATTGGCAGTTGTAAAAATGTCTGGAGGCTTCTCTCCCCCCACCCCAGCTGCCCACTCTGCTCTCTGAACCTGTAAGCCACCCCTCTGCTGGGCCCAACTCCTGTTCTGTGACTTTCTTCTGGCAATGCAGTGGCCACATAGTTTAGTGTCTTCCTTTGGAAAGATGTATATTGAGAAAAATAGAGACACTTGCAAATCAGCAAGGAAAAATTTTCTTAAAGCATCCCCCTTTGGGTCTTCCCTGGTGGCCTAGGATCTAAGTCTCAGCTCTATCACTGCTTTGGCCTGAGTTCAATCCCTCCTCAGGAAGGTGACCCACATGGCACAGCAGACCTCTCATGTATCACCCCCCACCCCAGTCCCCTCACAATGTGTTTCGTTGATCTGCCTGTTCTGTCCCCCACTCTGTCTCTGGTGAATCCTCTCACCCCACCCCCCCACACACCTCTGGCCTACACCCCAGTTCTTCTTAAATAAAATACTTTTTTTAAGTAAAATACAGATCACTCTTCAGGATGAATGATCAAATGTCTTAAAAAAAAAAAAAAAAGCAGCAGAAGGAATAAAGGGAGGGGACCCCAGAAGCCATTTTCACAATGGCTTCCTTTAAGACAGCTAAAATATTGGCACCAAAATACTGAAGGGTAGCTTACCGGGGAAAAGAGATGATTAACAGCTATTTATAACATTTCTAAGCATTTTAATATAAATTATTTTCATGATCTCACCAGTTTTAGAGAAATAGAATACTGCTGGAGGGCTGCATGCTGGCTGAATGCAAATGAGTTACTGGCACTACTTAGGTGCCTCCTATGAGCCAGGTATTGTGCTGGGTGCTTGAACATTGTTGTCTTCGTTTTGCAGAAGAGGGAAGTGAGGCTCAGAGAGGGCAGGACAGCTTGCCTGGAGGCACGCAGTAAGTGGTTTGCCAAGGCCGCTGCAGCTGAGGCCCTTTCCGCCCTGTTGAGCCCTTCTACCCTATCTCAGGGAGGCTTGTCGGTTATGAATGTATTGCTCCATAGGGCTCTCTGAAAAACAAGGCATTTCTTCTTTAAAATAAGCATATATATATTTTTTTATGCATACAAGCACCGGGGTACAGGCCAGAAGTGTGGGGGGTGAGAGGATTCACCACAGAGAGCGGGGAGCAGAACAGGCAGATCAACAGAAGTACACTGCTGAGGGGAGCAGTGGGCACAACAGGAGAGGTCTGCCACACCATGTGGGTATCCCCCCCTGGCCGGCGGCAGGGATCGAACTCGTGCTGCAGTGGCTGTGGTTTGCTTCATAGTGCGTTGCTTAACCCACTGCGCCACCAGGGGAGGCCCCTAAAATAAGCATATTTTTGAGGTCTCCCTGGTGGCACAAGGGGTTAAGGCACAGCACTATGAAGCTATCCGCAGCCAGGGAGGGGACCCATATGGCTCAGCAGACCTCTCCTGTCTCCCCCACTGCTCCCCTCAGCAGTGTGTTTCAATAGATCCGCCTGTTCTGTTCCCTACTCTGTCTCTGGTGAATCCTCTCACCACTACCACCACCCCTGCCTTCACCTCTGGCCTGTACCCCAGTTCTTGTATGCATAAATAAATAACTTTTAAAAAGTAAAATAAGCATATTGTTAACTTTTCCCAGCAGAGGGCATTGGAGTGTCACTGTGAGTGGAAGACTATAGGGGATGTCCTGAGGGAGGGAGTGGGATTGGCGACTTGAGTGTCACCACCCTGATTCCTCTCTGATTCTTTCCAGCAGCCACAGCGATAAACAGCCCATGGCTTTCTCAACACAGAACCTGAGTCCCTGATCAGGGCCCTCACGCTTTGCCCCTGACTGCACTCTGCTCACGCCACAGGTGACTGGTCACTCAGGAGGTGGCCACTGTAACTCCAAGCCAGCTGTGGTCTGGGCCACCTCTGCTAGCTGTGGACTGAACCCACCTCATTCGAACCCATCTGCCCTAGGGCACCTTGTAGAGCTTGCTTTTATCTCATAGTTACTCTTTGATTCCAGTTCGTCATCCTTTATATTAAAAGTCCCGGCATAACCTGCTGTGGGTTTTCCACTTCCTGATTGGAGCCAGACTGCTGCTGGGAGCTGGGGGGCAGGGAGGCCCTGCAGGAGCCTGGGATATGCTGGGAGGTCTCAGTCCTGGAGCTGAGCTGAGGTCAGATTCCAGTGCGCTGAACAGCACTCAGCCCCCCCCCCCCCCCCCCCCCCCCCCCCCCCCCCCCCCCCCCCCCCCCCCCCCCCCCCCGCTGGGGTGCATGGAGGGCCACATCTTTCATCACTCTTTCCTCCTCCCTGCCCAGGAAGAGGGTGTACAGATGTCTGGGTGACGAAAGTTCCTTTCCTGGTCTCATCAAGACCCTCAGGGCTGTGAGCAGGGGCCCTTTCTGTCTGTCTCTTCCTCTCTCTCATCACTCTTTGCAAGAACCACGCCTCATGTGCTTCCTTTGGAGTAAACAGGAACCATAATAAAACATAATGCCAGGGAATGGCTTCCAGAATGACTTCAAGGCCAGTTTTGAGTTGGCAGGTGTGATGGCTGCTGCTTGGGGTGTCAGCCAGGAACATCTGGCAATTGTCAGACACGCTGGGTGGAGTTGTCTCACATGAGGAACCAAGGACAGAAGGACTGATGCTCCTGGGAAAGGATGCAAGACCCCCAAGCAGGGACGTAGCTGAATGAAGGGACATGGACTAGACCAGCAGTTTCCTAGTTCAGTCCTGGCAGGTGCCAACTGTGTGACTTTGGGCAAGTTACTCAACTTCTCTGAGCCTTGGTAGTCTTAACTCAATGTGATGAAACAGACCTCAGTGAAGATGTATCCAAACTAAAATTCCTAGGGCCTCCCTGGTGGCACAAAGGATTAAGTCTCAGCACTATGAAGCTATCAGCAGTCACTCAGCACAAGTTTGATGCCAGATGAGGGAGTTAACCCACATGGCAGGTAAACCTCTCCTGCCTCTCCTGCTGCTGTGGGGTATTCTCAGCAGTGTATTTCAGTACATCTGCCTGTTGTGCTCCCCACTCTGTCTTTTCCCCACACCTCTGTTCTATACCCCAGCTCTTGTATGGATAAATAAATAAAATAAACCTTAAAAAAATTTTTTTAAACTAACACTTCTATAGATCTACCATTAAATCCAGCAATTATACTCCTAGGTATCTACCCAAGGAATACAAAGTCACTAAATTGAAGGGCTCTCTGCACTTTGATGTGCATTGCAGCACTATTTGCAATGGCCAATGGCAGAGCACAGTGGTCTAAGATGTAGCGCATGTGTGTATATGTGTAGATATACATGCCCAACTTCCTCCATAGCTGCTGTTGCCAGGCAACCTGGCTGGCTACCCTGCCTGGCCTTTCTTACTCTCTAGTGCCCACCTCCGGGCCTCGTGGAAGTGTGATTTCCCCATGGAATGGCCCTGTCCATGGACTGTGGCCATTGTGGATAGACAGCCCCTTCTTCTGTGGCAGTCATCTCAGCCCTTCAGAAGGACTTGATGGGATCAAGTCTCAGCTCCCTACATGGCCACCAGATGGACAACATCCCCTTGTGGGCTCTGCCTCCTACTATCTTAGTCCCCACTTCTCTCTGGGATCATGGCCCTTATAAACCCCGCACAGCAGCATAATTTCAGCTCTATCCTCCAGGAGGATAAGTCCAAAGCAGAGGGGGGCTAAAGCAGGCCTTCTCTTGTGATACCAATAAGCAATCTACTTTCGGTCTATCTGTATTTTCTACTCTGGGCTTATTTGAAAGGTTTGCAGACATTTTGCTATGAAGGAGTTACTACAAAATTTTGTGTATGTATACATATATATATACACTTTCATTGTGCATATACATATATACATGTACTTTTAAATCACATACATATATAAGTGATTTCTGTAATTCTAAGGAGATTTGGGGGCTGTAACAATACATGATAAAGTGGTGACAATTTAAATTATAAGTGAAACAAGGCAAGATCCACCTGCCCAGACTTTCTCTGGTTCAGTCAGGCCTCACTGGGTCCTTGTCCCCTAAACCTCAGTCACGGCCACCTCTACATAAAAGTACAGCCACACTTACAGCTGCTCCAGAGACTCCTCTGCCTTGCAATCTAGGACCTCAAAGCAGCTCTTTCCTTCCAAGCATTTCTTTCCCTGATGTTTAGGTATAACTTGTCTGTCATTTGTCTTTAGGCTGTATAAATCAGGAATTGCTGCAAAGTCCTGAAGGTCACTGACACTCAGAAGAAGAGGCAGGTAGCTTCTCATCCTGGTCCAGCCACTCACTGGGGAGGCGACCACCAACCAACTGAGTAACCTCCCTGTGCCTCAGTTTTCACATCTGCAAAGATAAGCTCACTAGACCTCTCTCCAGTGCTCTATTCTTATATTAATGTGATTTCCAGCTCATGAAAAAAACCACTACCCGGGGCCTCCCTGGTGGTATAGTATAGGGGTTAAGTCTCAGTGCTATCATGCTATCGCCGCTGTGGCCTGAGTTCGATCCCCAGCCATGGAGGTGACCCATAGGGTGAGGCAGACCTCTCCTGCCTTCCCAGCTGCTCCCCTCAGGATTGTTTTTGAGTAGATATGCTCTCCACTCTGTCTCAGGTGGGTCCTCTCACTCCTTGCACCTCTGGCCTGCACCCCAGTTCTTGTATGTATAAAAAAAGACACTACCCGAAAAGTGGGCCTCCCCGGTGGCGCAGTGGGTTAAGCAACACACTATGAAGCAAACCGCAGCCACTGCAGCACGAGTTCGATCCCTGCTGCCAGCCAGAGAGGGGACCCACATGGTGAGGCAGACCTCTCCTGCTGTGCCCGCTGCTCCCCTCAGCAGTGTACTTCCGTTGATCTGCCTGTTCTGCTCCTGCTCTCTGTGGTGAATCCTCTCACCCCCCACACTTCTGGCCTGTACCCCCAGTGCTTGTATACATAAATAAATAAATCTTTAAAAAAAAAAAAAAAGACACTACCCGAAAAGAACTCAAATTTGGACTCCATTCTAATGTGCTGTGGTTGTCCTTATTTCAAAAGTGAAGCAGCTGGAAAGGCCAAAAAGAAATAGGAAATTAGAGAACACATTTCATAAATCCCCAATGACTTATTAAATGACCACAAGATGATAAAAAGACAAGACATTTTATTCTCTGTCTCTCATACACACACACACACACACACACAGAGGTTTGTTGAGTAATTCCATCCAGCTAACAGTCTGAATAAGTATAAATAATGATGCCTTCATTTGTCTTCAAAGACTCAAGTTCAACAAGTCTCAGCTCAATCACTGAGCAGCTGTGTAACCCAGGTCCTTAACCTTGCTGAGGTCAAGGCCCTAATGTTACAGGGCAGGGAGAGGAGCACCCCAAAACCCCCAAACCTGCCCTCTCTAAATGGGTTCTGCCATCCACCGCATCAGACAAACATATAAGGCCTTTAATGGAAAGGAACTTTAATACAATTAGGGTACCATACAGAAAGGACAAAGAACATAGTTACTAAGTCAAGCCTCCAAAGTTACCCATCTCCTTGAGGGTAAAAGTCCAGCCAAATAGGATTGGCCCAAAGCAAGGCCCAAAAGTCTGCCACAAGTCCAAAGGACCTTTCAGTGGAGACCCATAGAAAAGGGTCAGAAAGAGTCAGACAAATCTGGGAGGAAAAGAGCAAAATCAAAATCAAGATGAAAACTGCCATTGTTAACCTCCCCACGGGTCTCTCACCCACATCTGTTCCAACCAGTCCAAGACCAAGAAGCAAGTGCAGTTTCTTCACATGCCCCTCTTCTCCACATGCCTCCTCTAGGTCTCCATGCTGCTCTCCATCCTGCTTCCTTTTTCCTCCCTTCCTTCTCCTATCTCCTCTCTCCTGTATCTTCTTATCCCTGCTCAGCTCCACCCCACTTAGGGTGGGACCAGGATTCTGGAACTTCCCCTTTTCCTGGGGACCACCCTGTTAGACTGTCTTAGTACCTTACTGTCCTTCATTGTAAAAGTTAGAATTGCATCTCTCCCATCTTTTGTCATATAGGATTTTTAAAAACCTATTATAAACTATATATCCTTTATTTTATATTTGAATAAGAATTATTCTTCTTCACATAGGAATTTTCATTGCCATGTGAGAAGAAACCAAAGCACAGGTTAAATGGCTTGCCCAGGGTCACACCAAAGCAGTAGTTCTTGGGTTGTTTTCTTTTTAAAAAAAAGATTTATTTACTTATGCATACAAGAGTTGGTATGTAGGCCAGAGGTGCGGGGTGGGAGGGATGAGAAGATTCACCAGAGTGATAGCTTCAGAGACAGAGTGGGGAGCAGAACAGGCCGATCTACTGAAACACACTGCTGAAGGGAGCAGTGGGCGAGGCAGGAGAGGTCTGCTGCGCCATGTGGGTTAACTTGCTGGTCTGGGATGGAACTCGTGCTGTAGTGGCTGCAGATAGCTTCATAGAGCTGCTACTTAACCCCTTGAGCCACCAGGGAGGCACAGTTCTTGGGGTTTTTGACCTCAGTCTATGCAGATCTTGCCTTTCATGCAGATAACTTTTTAGAAAAAACTTTCCCATGATTTAATTAGAAGATTTTCAAACAAATAGGATGTCGAAAGAATAGTTCAATACCGTCCCACAACTGTTTAGGTAGACTCTCCAGTTGTTACTCTTCTGCCACATTTGTTTTACTGTCTTCTCACTCTGTATTTAGTCTTTGCTGAGTCATCTGAAAGCACAGTGCAGACACACGGATACCTAACCCCTAGGACTTGAGCACCAGGGCCTCCCTGGTGGCACAGTGGGTTAAGCAATGCACTATGAAGGAAACCACAGCCACTGCAGCACGAGTTCGATCCCTGCTGCCAGCCAGAGAGGGGACCCACATGGTGAGGCAGACCTCTCCTGCCTTGCCCACTCCACTGCTCTCCTCAGCAGTGTACTTCCGTTGATCTGCCTGTTCTGCTCCCAACTCTGTCTGTGGTGAATCCTCTCACCCACCCCCCACACCTCTGGCCTGTACCCCAGTGACTGTATGCATAAATAAATAAATCTTTAAAAAAAAAAAAAGAACGGATATTTTTCATTACCACCATACTGTATTAATCCAAACGTGAGCATTCCTCCAAAAACATAATCTAATAAGCAATCTACATTCAAATTTCCTTGCGACCCTTGTTGCTTCTATGTGCCCCCTCCACCACCCGCCCCCATGTAGGAGCCAATTCAGGATCACATATTACATGTAGTTACCGACTCTATAGTCTCCTTTATGCTAAAACAAACTTTCCTCCCATCTTCTTTCTTTTTATGAATTTATCTTTTTTTTTTTCCCAATAATGAAGTACCATTGACTTATGTCACTATTAGTGTTTTGGAAGTAGAGGCTCTCCTGCCTCAGGGGTAGTCACCTTAGTGCATCCACCACAAAAACACTGATGGGGACCTCCCCGGTGGCTCAAGGGTTTAAGCACCACACTATGAAGCATCTGCAGCCACTGTAGCACAAGTTCGATCCCCGGCCAGGAAGGAGACCCACATGGCGCAGCAGACCTCTCCTGCCTCCCCGCTGCTCCCCTCAGCAGTGTGTTTCAGTCAGTCTGCCTGTTCTCTCTGGTAAATCCTCTCACCTCCCATATCTCAGGTCTGTAACCCAGTTCTTGTATACATAAATAAATATTTTTTAAAAAGCACCCATAGGTCTCCACCATAGTGCATTGTGCTCTTCCCACTCTGTCCCCTCCTAGATGCCCTAGATCTACCATCTACTTCCTTCCTTTCTTTTTTTTTTTTAAGATTTATTTTTCTATGCGTACAAGAGCTGGGGTACTGGCCAGAGTCGCAGGAGGTGAGAAGATTCACCAGAGACAGAGTGGGGAGCAGAACAGGCAGAGTGACTGAAATATACTCCTGAGGGGAACAGTGGGCAAGAGAGGAGAGCTGTGCTGTGCCATGTGGGTCCCCTCCCTGGCCAGGGATCAAACTCAGGCCATAGGAGTGATAGCACTGAGAGTTAAGTCCTAAGCCACCAGGGATGCCCTCTATGCTCAGCTTTCAAGGGTTGGCTATAGAGTTTGTCTTTGACCCTTGTTTGGCGTTTCTATATTCCACACATAAGTGACACACTTCCACCATTTATCTTTTTCTTGATGTCCAGCTAATTATCCCTCAGCTGGATTTACTTGCTTATTTCCTTTTTGTTAGAAAATGCATTAAACAATGAATATTTGGGAGCACAACTTCCACAAAAAGTGACACAGCTAGTCCTCCCAACTAGTGTGTGTGCTCTCTCCCCCCAACACACTCAGGGGCTCACCTTCAAGCAGGGTGGAGGAACAGAAGAACATCCCAGTGAGCAAATAGCACCTCCCGGAGCTTCCTGGGGACTCCAAGCGGAGGCTCTGGGGTTGGACGAGAGCAGGGAAACTCCCAAAGCAACATGTTGCTCAAAGTGACAAGGGGATGCCGCTTCCTCATTTTGTCAGGCAAGGACAGCTTTTTAAAAACACCCACCACGTCTCATTTCATAAACCTGTTGTTATTTTCTCAACAGAGGTCATTTTAACAGCAAAAAGAAGGAATCAGAATCTCAGGACAAATCTTCAAAAAAGGATAGTTTTTCAGAAGGACAGTTTGCTCCTTTCTGGGGATCATATGCAGACCTGACCCACCTGGACCTCTGAATTCTCATCTGGTGATGGTCTCCTGTCACACGGAGGCGTAAGGACTTGGAACAACTAGCCAGACAGAACTATCAGGAGCTAAATCGCTGGTAAGATCTGCAGGGGGTGACTTTGCCCTGTACTAGATGTGGTCTCTGGGAAAAAGGAGCGGGCAGGAGGCCCAGCCTGGCGCAGGTAACAGGCCACTGGACTCAGGGGTCCTGCACTCATGTTCTTACCTTCCCTGGAGCCTGGTGGCACGTCCTGAGACGCGCTCCCAGCCTGAGGACACTGGCCCCTTCTCAGCATTTCCACCTCCTGGCTGCTGCTTTCCAGCCTCCCGGCCAGGACCTCATTCTCTGCCTCCAGTCGTCTGGTCTCTTCCTCCAGAGCTGACTTGTCTCGGAGGAGCTGGTTGTAGGCTGCCTGCAGCTCCCTGGTCTGGGATTCCAGCTGATCTCTTTCCCTGCTCAGAGAGCCCAGCTCCCCCGGCAGCCCCTCCTGACTTGTCAAGGCCTCGGCAGCCTTGTTCAAAGTCAGCTGGTGCAGGAGGCCCTCCAGGGAGCTAAGCCGTGCCCGCATGGCCTCCAGGTCTGCATGCTGGGCTCTGCTGTCCCTCTGCAGGTCCTGGATGGCTGACATGGCTGGGCCCTGGTCAGGGCAGCTGGACTCGTTGGGACTGGCCACAGTGAAGGTGTACTGGCATCGGCCACTCCGGTCATTGGCCTTTCGGAGCTGGGCTGTCCTGGCCCCCAGACCCCAGACCAGACAGGCCAGTAGCAGCAGCTGGATGGCTGGCATCCCGAGACTGTAGCTGTGGCACCACACGCAGAGCCTCTCCACGGGGGTGGTGGAGGTGGCCTCTGGGAAGCTCTTCTGTGCTGGGAGGTGTCTGAATGGTGACCTGGCTCATACCCCAGCCCCACAGAGGTTTATATGCACAGGGAGCCAGTCCTGCATGGAGTGAGAAAGAGGGGCCACGTGAGGCTGGGTGGGGCCATGCACAGGGGGGTGCCTTTTCACTGCCAGCCAGATTCTTAGAAAATGACCTTTCAGAAATCTGTTTTGAATTTCTTTTTTAAAAATTTCCACTTTACATACCCCATAATAGTCCCTATATCTCTACCCTTTTTGCACACACACATTACACGTGGCCCCTACAGCCAGCATGACTTCTTGTGTGCCGATTTCAACAGGGAGTTATTTCTGGTTTACATTTCCCTTAACTCAGTGAGCTCCACTGAGCACTTGCTCTCTCTTAGGCACTAGGCTGGGAGGCAGAGACACAGACAGGCCTAGACAGGCCCCTCTGTCCTTGCAGCAGGGACAGAAACAAATAGTAGCCCTTCAGAATCCAAAGGTAGCACAGCTCCAGTTACTGGGAGCAGCAAGCCCAGAGAAGCCACTGGAAGCAGAATTCTTTCCCAGGTTCTCATTTTATTTATTTAAAGATTTATTTATGCATACAAGAACTGGGGTTAGGTCAGAGGTGTGGTGCGGGGTGTGGGGGGAGTGAGAGGAACCACCAGAGACAGATTGGTTAGCAGAACAGGAAGATCTACTGAAATACACTGCTGAGGAGAGCAGCTGGCAAGACAGGAGGGTCATGTAGGTCAGCTCCCTGGCTGGGGATCGAACTCATGCTGCCAGCTGCTGATAGCTTCATAGTGCTGAGACTTAACCCCTTGTACCACCAGGGAGGTCCTAGGCCCTCATTTTAAAACAACTGTGGCTGTATCCTTGGGAGAGCTTTCCACTGTAGTTTTGCATCTCAGGCACCAACATCAACATTAATCAACCTCTAGATCAATTCTTACTGTTGTGTATGTGTGTGTATGCGCACACACCTGCATGTGCCATGAACCTTGCTGATGAAACCTTTGGAACTTTTCTCAAAAAGATGTTTTTCAAAGTATAAAATAATAGGATTAGAAAAGAACACACAATAGCAAAATGCAGTTATTAAAATGTTTTTAAAAATCAAAATACACATGTCCTCAATACATCAAAACCAAAGTCTAGCAGGGGACTAGCTTTCAGTGTAAGTGTGATTATATGGCATCTGCAATGACACGCACAGTGTCTGAGATTTCTAGTGGATGAAACATCGCCACAGAAACTACTGACGCAACTTTGGGTGCTACATTCCTTGGAAAGGACATGGAGATTGGAACACAGCCAAAAAGCAAAGCTGAAGTTAAGAGTGTCCTTATAGTTATATCCATAATGGAATGAAAGTCTTAGCTTACATTTAATTAGAAGATTGTGAAAAGAAAGATGTCATTTTTTTCCATCCAACTTCATGGGCTTTCTGGACCCTTGGTCAATAATCCCTGCTTTGCCATAATAAGTCCAAAAAGAAAAAAAAAAAGAAGAAGAAGAAGAAAAACAAGTGAAACAAACAGGAGGGGGGAAACTCACCAAATATCCCCAGCAAACACCTTTGTGTGTTCTTAGGCTGCCAATGAGGCTGCCAGTTTGGTGACACTCCTCAGTCCTTGTGTTCACCCTCACTTTCCCCCCTGGAGCCTGGCGATAGGACAGACAGGGCTCCCACGTTCTGCCTTCTGGAACCCCCCATCATCATCCTATGACATCCCACTGTTTGAGCTCAGTCTACTACCCAATCTCTACATCCCTCCCTCAAAGCATTCATTACTTCTATACACCACAGAGAGAAAATTAAAGCCCAGAGAAGGACATGTTCTTGCCCCAGGTCACACAGCCAATCAGATACAGAATGAAAGTCTGCTGTTTGCAAGGTTTTCCAACCACCTGGCAGGAGCCAAATCCACCTAAACACCCAGAAGTTGCCAAGAATACATGAAAGACTACAGTCACTTCTTCCAGGAATGAGGTTCTGGGGAATGGGCTAGCTTCCTATAGCCCACTTATATGAAGGTCCTCAGTGAAGGAAAAGTCAGACACACCCTTGAGTTTTTACAGCTGATTTTATGAAATGGCAACAGTTCATGAAATAGAATTACTATCCAAGAAGCAAAGAAAATGGCTCACTGGGAGACACGGGAAACACCTCGCACCCCACCCCCACCCCAGCCCTCCCAGTGCCAGCGCCACTCTCCAGGCTGGAGGGAGTATTGAATCCCTTTACTTCTGTGGGAATCCCACGCCCCTCCTAGAGGCTCTCGAACTTGAAGACCCCTTGTCCTCTAAGGACACACTGTTAACTTCAGTTTCACTTCTCGGCTGTGTTCCAACCTCCATGTCCTTTCTGGGACTGGGATCCAGGGATTCTCCAGATCGGATGTTCGTGGCTGCCAGGAAGACAGCAAGGCCTGCCAATGGCAGTTAAACTTGGAACAGCTGACATCCCGGGCAAGGTGCTGGCAGCAGGGGGCGCTAAAGGGGCGAGGGTGGTATTATTATCACCGGTTATTTTCGGTTCCATTCAAGGTTGTGTTTATTTATCCCTGGTTCACGTTGATTGGCAATTGATTTTCTTCTGCCATTTTCCCATGAGAAGCTGTAGCCCACCCTCCATGAAAAAGTAGGGCTGTGTCTGCTTTGCTGTGTCTGGAAAATACAGTGAGTGTTTAAAAAAATCTTTCTTTTTTTTTAATTTATTTTTTTATTTTTTATTTTTTTTAAAGATTTATTTATTTATGTACATGAGAGCTGGGGTACAGGCCAGAGTCGCGTGGGAGGTGAGAGGATTCACCAGACAGAGCGGGGAGCAGAACAGGCAGATTGACTGAAACACACTGCTGAGGGGAGCAGCGGGCCAGGCAGGAAAGGTCTGCTACGCCATGTAGGGCCCCTCCCTGGCCGGCAGCAGGGATTGAACTTGTGCTTCAGTGGCTGCGTTTTGCTTCATAGTGCGTTGCTTAACCCACTGCGCCACCAGGGAGGCCCCCCAAAAAATCTTTCAATGGATGCTTGAATAGATACAAAATAAAAACAGAAACGGAAAACTAAGGAATGAGAACAGAGCCACCAGCGACTCTGAAACGTTCCAAAGGCAATGTTGGGGGACAATGGGAGAGGCAGAGGGGCACAATCAGCCTGGTGTGTGGGACCTAGGCCTGAGGACCCCCGACTCCATGTATGAATGTGCATTTTCTCAATCACTACAGATTACAAGTTCTACTACTGTTCACACAGGGGTCTGTGAAGTGTTCTCATGTTTACAATAGCTTCTCAGACACTAAAGGTTTATAATTTTCTGGTGGGGCATATCAAGTCAAGACTTTTTTATTTTCTTATGTCATTGTTCATTTTTGTACAACATTTGATTTCTCTCCTCGTGGAATCCCCATAAATCTCCCATCATCACCTCATCTGTGAACTATCACCATAGTCCCATGTGCTCTTTCCTCCCCAGTTTTGACCACCTTCCTCCCCTGTTGTATGTCTCAGATCTATAATTTGGCTGCTGGAAAACTAGAGAGCCCTGTGCCATGTTCCACCAGCATGATATAAAAACTAAAGCCCTGATCTATATTAAGTTTATACTATTTTTTCCTGGCAAATAATTAGTACAAACTTTACTTTTAGAATGACATCTATGAGGAATCCACAGAAAAGCAGAATGTTTTCCACGGAAAGTGATAAAAGGTTGTTAGAATGGTTCTACTTTTTTTTGTCTAAAGGTGGGAGACTAACCATCAACTTGAGCTTGTTTTAAGTGATTATTATTTTTTTAAGAGTTATTTACTTACAAGAACTAAGGTACAGGCCAGAGGTACAAAGGGTGAGAGCACCCACCAGAGACAGAGTGGGGAACATTCTATTGAAAAACACTGCTGAGGGGAGCAGAAGGCAAGGTGGGAGAGGTCTGCTGCGCCATGTGGGTCCCCTCCCTGGCTGGGGATCAAACTTATGCTACAGAGGCTGAGGATAGCTTCTTAGTGCTGTGACTTAACCCCTTGCACCATCCCAGGGAGGTCCCAATTTCTGAGTCTTAAAGAGACATGTTGTTAAGTATGAGAGCTGGAGAGTGAACCCAAATTTTTCTTAGGGTCTGGGTTCCCTGAGTGATTGGTTAGTCTTCCTTATTTAACTGACATTAAGTAAACTTACTGGTAGATCATACCTCAGTCTGACATGACTGATTATTAAAGAGAGAGATTTCTATTACTGGAACATTTCCACCCATTCATTTCCTTTGAAAATTGTTTTATTCTACAGAGAACAGAAAATCTTCCTTGCAGATCAGTTAATCCATGTAACAGATTTCAGTAAGCACAATACAAAGGGTTTTTTGTTTGTAAAGATTTTTTATTTATGCATTTAAGAGCTGTAGTACAGACCAGAGGCACGGGAGGTGAGAGGATTCACCAGAGACAGAGTGGGGAGCAGAACAGCAGATCGACTGAAATACACTGCTGAGGGGAGCAGCAGGCGAGGCAGGAGAGTTCTGCTGTGCCATATGGGTCACCAACCTGGCCAGGGATCGAACTCGTGCTGCTGTGCAGGGGGATGCTTCACAGTGTGGCATTTAACCCACTGTGCCACCAGGGAGGCCCCTGCAAAGGGTTTTTAATCAAGAAAACATTATGTTTTATTTTTAAAGATGGAGTTGTACTGTCCAACCAGTAAAATTATGTGAGAGAATGCCAAGGAAGTATGCACACACATTCACTTAAAGTTGGTCATCTGACTTTGGGTGAACACAGTTTGTCCTTTAAAAGTAAATTTCTGGGAGGTTATATAGTTATAGAACTATGGAGGGGAAAACTGAAGATTTCCTGGCTTTTTGCCTTCTATCAAAACTTCAGATTTGGAAAATCAGGAAATTGCGTTAGGTCAACAACCCTGAATGTACTGCTGGGAATTTCATGCATTATAAATTATCTGTGGGCATATTTCAAGTCCATTGAGCTCCCTCGCAAGCTTCCAATTACCTGGGCACCTTTCCACAAAATCTAGCAACCCTGTCATCAGGGAATTTCAAATGATTTTACTTATAGTACCAACAAGACTGAACCAAAAAAGTAAATCTGCTAAAAACAAATAAAAACCAAGAATGCAGAGCGTCCCAAGTTAAATATAACTGGATTTTTTTTTCCTTTTTTACAATTTATATTCTTTTCTATCATTGCATCATGTAAGGCTGGTTGCACCCTTTCTGAAATCTTGTGTCACTCTTGTTGCAAGCACTTTCCCTGGTCTCCTGTGTCCCTCTGAGTATTCCTCCTGTCTTAGGTAGGTTCTTTTCCTCCTTCTTTTTATTTTTCTGTTGTTTAGATTTTTTTGGGGGGTGGGGAGGTGGTTAAAAGAACTGGGACGTAAGACAGAGGTACAGGGCGGTGAGGGGTAGAGGATGAGAGGATTCACTGAAGACAGAGTGAGGAACAAAACAGCCATGTGGGTTAGTTAGCTCCCTGGTAGAGGTCAGGGGTTGAGTTCAGGCTGTAGAGATGATAACATTGAGGGTTAACCCCCAGGGCACCAGGAAGGCCCCCATCTGTTCCAGATCTGTGGGTGCTCTGGTGCTCTTTCTACAAATCCCTCTTTCTCACAGTACACACAGTTGCTTGAGAGCTCATCTGTGGTAGCTGGCTTCCAAGATGGCCTCAAAGACCTCCTGGTGTTCATGCCCTTTTATAGACTCCTTCCTCACCGGACCAGGTTTGGTTAGTCTAACAAGTCACACTGACAAGCGTGCTAGCATGTTTATTTCTGAGATTAAGTTGCTTTCCAGCTCTTGATCGTGTTCCCACAAGAGCCCTGCCCCTGTCAGAGTTCATCTTTTTTCAGTAGATTTATGTTCAAAGGAGTCAACACATCTACCCGTTTTCTGTTCTAAAAGATGTTGGCAAACAGATCCCAAATTGTCCTTGAATTGTTTTCTGTTATTTCCTCAACTAGAATGCAAGTTATAATCTTTGAATAATTTAGGTAATGATTATCTCTCTCCATGCATTAAGGGTTTCTATGTGCCAGATTTTGTGCTGTGTACTTTACCTGCATTACCTGTTTTAACTTCAAATTTTGCAAAAAAAAAATGTTTTCATTACCAACTTACTGGTGAGGAAGCTGAAGTTCAGAGGTGACAAAATTTGCATAAATTCAAACATAAGAAAGTTGAAAAGCCAGGATTCAGACAGATCATGCGCTGACTCCTAACATCATGCTGTCATTCCAGACCCTTGACCTTGGACTCTGTGTTGATCTAGGCTATGTGTATGCCACAGGGCAAAGGGGAGGACATGAGCAGAAAAAAAAAATTGAATGGGAAAAACAAAAGGTAATATCTAAGGTTTATTACATTTTTTAAGATGGAAAAAAATGTGTTTATATGCTAAAGAGATAGAGCCAAAGAGCAAAAGTCCAAGTATTAATAATCAGAGCTGACATTTATTAAGCATGTTGTGTGCCAGAGCCCTGCTAAACACTTTACCAGGATCACCTCACTAATCTACACAACACACTTACAAAGTCGGTGCTATTATTATCACGCTATTTTGCAAGTGAGAAAAGAGAGGCTTTGTCTAAGGTCACTGGACAGGGTGATTTAAATGTAGGGGGTCTGAACTGCTGTGGATGGGAATGTAGAAGTGGACGCCTGTCCTGGTGGGAAAGTCAAGCTTCTGTTAAAGCAGCACCTGGTGAATACCAAGTGCTGTATTTACATTAATTATGAGGTCATGATGCCTTTCAGGGCAGAATATCTATCTATCTATCTATCTATCTATCTATCTATCTATCTATCTATCTATCTATCTCTATCTATCTCTATCTATCTATCTCTATCTATCTATATCTATCTATCTATATCTATCTATCTATCTATCTATCTATCTATCTATCTATCTATCTATCTATCTATCTATACACACACACACATACATTTTCACAGTTAGAAAAATCAGCCTCAGTGCTTGGCGACTTATTCAGTCTTCATCTGTTCTCTTTCATGAGTTATGATATGCAGGGACTCTGCAGCCCCAAACCATGACAGCATTTGTTTCCAACACTTGTCGTCTTGTTTACTGGAATGAAAACAATTAGTTCAGGGAAATGATGATCTTTTGAGCACTAAGGGGATCATTTGGCTGCACCACCCTTTAAAGAGACCACTCAGCTGCCTTTTTTTGCACTTTTGCTTTTTACAGTGGAACTCTGTTCCACTTTTTTAGATATAGCAAAATACTGGCTACATGCCATTTCACTAGATTAGGCAACTTTTTTAAAGATAATAATGCATAAGATATATTGGTTTAATCACACTTTGAAATTGATCAACTAGTAGTAAATAATTAAAAAAAAAGAGAATGTAGAAAATGTAATATAAACTCCTGATGAATAAGAAGCTTGGAAAGAGGGGCATCCCTGCTGGCACATTAACCCTTAAAGTCTTAGAGCTATCAAGCTCTCACCAGCTACCTGATCCCCAGCTAGGGAGCTGACCCCAAGGCACAATAGACTTCTCCTGTCTTGCCTGCTGCTCCTCTCAGCGGTATAGTTCAGTTGATCCTCCTGTTCTGCTCCCCACTCTGTCTCTGGTGACGCCTCTTACCCCCACCCCACAGCTCTGGCCTGCACCCCAATTATTGTATGCATAAATAAATAAAAATAAATCCTTAAACCTCATTAATAAAAAAAATTGAGAATAGCAAACACACATTGTAGCAATAACTGAAACTTGAAAGATTTGACAACTTAAGAAAATAAGACACTACTTAAAAAAACAAACTTGAAAAGTATAACTTTAAAAAAATAACAAATATAACCAAACTAAAAACTCAAATACATGGGTTAAACAGCAATCAGATGTAGATGAAGAGAAAACTGATATGCTGGAAGATATACTGAAAGACATTTCCAAGCCTTTACCAGAGGAAATAGAAAGACAGAAAACATGACAGAAATTAAGGAATTTAGGATTTTTTAATCCTATGGCTCCTTAGCAGTTTTTTCTTGATAGAAATGAGACTATTACAAGGCAATATAGTCTTCAGATTTTTTTTCATTTTCCGAACTGAAAAAGGAGATTACACAGAGAAAAATCTTAAGAAGATATCTAGATCTATGCTTGCAGAACATGAAGATCTAATTCTATGAACCTCTTTTTCAAAAGAGAATTCAAATTAATATCAAGGTGACTAAATGCAGAATATAGCCGCTGGAAAGGAAGTGGGTTATGACAGAGATTCTGTTTAGGCCACTCCATCCAACATCCAAATTCTAAGAGGAAGAAACTTCTTAAAATCTTTATGGAAGAAACCATGGTTAAGTAGTGATAGTGCTTTAATTGTTGAGTTTAATGAGAAAGAAGAACCTAAATTGTACCTAGTTATACCTATTTAAGTCCTACTCCAAATACTAATTTATATTAAACAAAATAGGAGGGAAGTAGGAAAGTTTTGTTCACATGAGTGCTTTTGTTGTTAAATCCTCCTTCTGATGATTTCACTCACATCTGGAGCAAGTTTACAATTGGGATCCACTGCCAAGTAGAATGATCCAATATTTACTTGGTAATATCAAGTACAATCACAAGAATGCCAAAAGGAAATCATCTATAAAGTCCCTTTATAGCATTGATCTGCACTTTCCATCAATCCAGTACAAGAATCGCAGCCAAATTTCTTTTAAGCAATAACAAATTACTGATTACAGACAAATACAGGAGACATGGAGAATTAGAGGATGAAGGCTTTTAGCAAGAGACTACCAATTGCAAAAGTGCCAGAAAAATGCGACTGGGCTGCTTTTGAAAGTTATGCTGTAGTAATGACCTTCAACCAGCCTTCTTATAATAAGAAAGGAAGAAACAAATCATTTCAAATATTAAATTGGTAAAAATTTTAGTTGCATGCTTCTGGGAAAGCTATTTTCTCCCTCTTACCCTTCCCCTTTAAGTAGAGCAGGCTTCAGAATTCAGAAACTGCAGGCCAAATTTCTAAGATAAACAAGACTTTCTGGATCTGAAATGGGCCCTGTCTTGAAAGCTGATTTGTTTGGAAATGGGGAAAAAAGGAGGAGAAAAGGAATTTTTAAATAAAAGGAATATGGACTTAAAAATAAATAATGAGGTTCAAATTGCTTGGATTCTGTTCCTGGCACCAATATTTCTCCAAGCAACTTTAGGCACATAAAATTCTAAGCCAACTTGGCTAAACCCAGAGCTGGCTGTAGAGAGCTGTGAAAAAAAGAAAGTGTGAAAGCCATTAAGTGGGAATCGGGCTATGTAAAGGGTTCCCATACCCATTTCAATATGAGTGTGTGCTGGCTTCTCCACACCAACAAGCTAGTCTTGGATCACAAGAGTGATCCAAGTGATCTCACAGAGTGTGAGAATTCAACTCAATTCAGATACTTTCTACTCAGAAATAGCATCATATTCCATAGGTTAAGAGCTGAGTCTCCCAAGACACCCTCCAATTCAGAGGCCAGCTGCAAGCCCACACTGTTCCCTGTGCTTCTGACCAACTGGTTATAAATCAGAGGTTCCCACCATCTCCTCCTCAGGATTTGATCCATTTGCTAAAGCAACACACAGGACTCACTAGGAAAGCAGTTTACTCACTAGATCACTGATTTATTATAAAGACTATAACTCAGCAATGGATGTAACAGACAGATGGAAGAGAAGTTCATAGGGCAAGGTGTGGGGAAAAGGTTCAAAACTTCTATGATGTCTCCAGGTCCACCATTTTCCCCAAATTTCCTTGTGTTCACAAATACAGAAGTCCTCTAGAGCTCCCTCTTCTTAGGTTTCTGTGGAATCTTTATTACTTAGGCACTGACTGACTACTGATCATTCAACCTCCAGCTTCTCTTCCCTCCCAGGAGGTCAGCTGTGGGACTGGAAGTTCCAACCATCCAATACATGATAGGTATTCCTGGCAACCAGTGCTCACCTGTGTTTTCCAAAAATCACCTTCATTAACACAACAACAGGTACCTTCTCAGCTTTAGGAAATTCCAAGCCTTTTGTGTTTCAGGAAAGCGGGATTATATCAAGTTTGGGGGAAAGACATGTACTTTTAAGGAAAGTTGGGGAAAATTTTGATGTTACTTAATTTGTAGTTCGGTATCAGGAAGGAAAACAGTCTGTTGTTATTGCTACAGTCTGCTTGAACTAGAGGACTGTAAAATTGTTAAATCTGCCTTTACAAAACTGAAGATGCCCCTTGACTCAAAAAAAAAAAGAACTATGAGAAATCAGCTTCACAGGCAGGATAGTTAAAACATTGAGTTTAGTACTTGCCAGCCATGGAAGGCTCATGCAGGTTTAATTGATGTCCTCAGCAAAAGAATGTGACTAAATAACTGGTATTGAGATGATGCATGTAGACTGTGCCTGGCCCTCCTTCAGTATTTTAAAATATAAGTGATGATAACGATGGCTCTGAAGATGATGGAAAGGGAAAGGGGTGGAGAAGGAGGAAAGGGCGAGCAAGATGACGACAGGGCCACTAAACTTCTGTGCTTGACATGTGTGGAAGGGCTGCTGCGTGCCAGGGTGGAACCTGTGAGGAGGAAGGAGATGGTGGAGCCGGGAGTAGTCAGGTGGAGGTAAAAGTACATGATAGGTTTTAAATCACATTATTGGTTTTCCTTGTTGCAGTTATCTCTTGGCTTGATTCCTTTACACAAGGCTTTTTTCTGGTACTAATTAATGTGACTTGGCTTTGTAAAAAAAAATAAACACCCATTAGATAAGTAGGATTGATTTCCAGGGCAGATTTAGAGAAAGTAGATGTTTATTATTCACTGAAGATGTTTATTATTCAGTAATGCTGTAAATTTCCACTGTAAATAGTTGTTGTAAATAGCAGCAAGGATCTTTGTGGGCAAAGGTGGTTCTGTGCATTTAAAGAGAGGCCACGACATTCAGGTAAGCTAGTTAAGCAAGTGAAGTGAGTTGAATGAGTATGTCCAGATAACTTGAGTTATCCTCACAGGAGAACACGAGCCTCTTGCCACAAACCACAGTGCTTTCTACACCCACAGCTGCGCTTCATGAACCTGGGGGTATAAAAGGCAACACAGATTTTCTGTTTCCCTCCTAAGATGGCGGAAGGCAGCTCTTCTCTTCACATCTCTGTCCTTTTTTCTCGTCTACCCTGGGCTTCAGTTTCTTAGACCTGACAGCTCTCCCTGCTGCTAGCTCCTCCAGCTAAACACAGCCAGAGTTCTAGGGGCTTTTCTGGCATTCTGCTTGCGGTCCCATTTCTCAGCTGAGAGGTAAGACATTTCAGATAATTCTAGTAGTCGATTTATTTGTTGTCTTTGCACCATCATGGAGAATCAGGAGAGGAGGACACGCAGGGAACCTTGTCTTCAACCATGGCTGATATTGGTTGTGACTTGATGTGAGAACAACTGCAGTTTTAGAAGTTCCTGACATCTCTTTGGTAAATTGTGCTGCCCGAGCACCCTGAGAGTCCCTATCCTCCCATATACTTAAAACAGTCTTGATAACACCTTCTCATGTTAGTGATCTTGAATGCTTTTAGCCAACAACTAGGTTCTAATCAAATATGTTCTATTAAATTTGTTAGATCACACCAAGGTGGATAGGATAAGAGGATAAATTTACCAACAATATGGCATAAATGACTGGCTACAAAGGGCAGTTTTAGAGGAGTGGGGTAGAAATGTGGTAGTAATTGAACTGCACCTTAAAATGGTTTATGATCATCACTACTTCATCCTTGAGCAAGGTGAGTGAGCAAAGACAGTACATGCCTGGCAAAGAGTGGGTGTTCGATTAATATTTGCGACTGAATAAATAATTGAATACATATCTGAATGATAAGATGTATCATTTTGGGATTTTTAAAAAAAATTATTTATGCATACAAGCACTGGGGTACAGGCCAGAGGTGTGTGGGAGGGTGTGAGAGAATTCACAACAGAGAGCAGGGAGCAGAACAGGCAGATCAACAGAAGTACACTGCTGAGGAGAGCAGTGGGCACAGCAGGAGAGGTCTGCCACGCCATGTGGGTCCCCACCCTGGCCGGCAGCAGGGATCGAACTCGTGCTGCAGTGGCTGTGGTCTGCTTCATAGTGCGTTGCTCAACCCACTGCGCCACCAGGGAAACCCGGATATTTGATTTTTCTTGTTTTACTTCACCCCCTTAATCAAGCATCCAGTGTGAGACACCTGCTCTGAATCAGGAAGGGCTAGGATACAAAGCTGATGCCAATTAAAGTCTGCTAGTCAATTATTAGTGACTTGATGTAAATCTGAGAAATGAGAAGTATATGTAGCAAGGAACTGATGGAACAGAAGGATGTGGTATTTATACAAAATATATGAAGCTAAAGGGCAGAGAAAAAAAATCTGCAAAAGAGCAGAGGCATTAAAAAATAAAACAATGATAATTGCATTTGCAGAAACAGAACAACTGAATGCTATGAGTTAATCCTCCCATATACCTGATTTCCTCATGGGATTTTTTTAAAAAAATCTTTTAAAAATGTATTTTTTATTGAGGTAACATTGATTTATAACTGTGTTTTAGAGGTGTAGGAGCTTCCCGTCAGGTGTGTTGCTGTATCACATCCCATCACGTAGGTACCCATAGACCGCAACCATAGTCCGTTGAGCTCCTTCCCCAATTTGTTATCTTATTACGAAAAATGTTGAAAACTGAAAATGTTCTGAGTGTGTCAGTGAGCAGGGTCAGTGTCATGGGCATGTGATAGTACAGTCACATCAGGCACCCTGAGATGCACCAGATTAAAAGCTCTATCGTCATCTTGGAATTCTTTTTCCTCTGGGCTGACTGCATCCTTTGATCAGAAGTCAAGATAATCATCTCCACATGACATTTTCCTTCACAGTCTTGGTAACTTTTGCCTTCCCTTATCCAATAACTTCAAGTCTAAATGCTACACATTCCTTGTAGTTTCCTTAAATCCTAGATCACACCTTTACTAATAATCTCTTTATTAAGTGCTTCTTGAATTAAGATTTATTTATTTTATGCATACAAGACCAGGGGGCTAGAGGTGTGGGAGGTAAGAAGATCCACCAGAGACAGAGTGGGGAGCAGAACAGGCAGATCTACTGAAATAAACTGCTGAGGGGAGGACAGAAGCAGTCTACTGTGCCACGTGGGTCAGCTCCCTGGCTGGGGATTAAACTCATGTTTCAATGACTGCATAGCCTGAGAGTGCTGTGTCTTTAACCCCTGCACCACCAGGGAGGTCCTGCTTTTTGTAACTATGGAGACTCTAATGCAGTTTGCCACCCTGGCAGCAGCTGGCAGGACCAAAGATAAGAAGTTCATTTTTTACCATAAATACAGTGAGAATCCATTAATGGGTTTTAAGAGTGAAATGATCTAATTCTTTTTTAATGATCTAATTTTTTAACTCAATTTTGATTTCTTAATTGCCTGAAATATGTAAATTTTCTAGTAAATATGTTTCAAGAATGTCATCAGGGATTTTTTTGAGACCTATTTCTGTGCGCGGCACGCGCGCACGTGTGTGTATGTGTATGTTTTCATGTATCAGTAATAACTGGCTGGGTATAAAATTCTTCATAGGTAACCATTTTTCCTGCCTCAAAGTTTAAAATTTCCCCATTGGTCTTATATTTTTCTTATATGTTTACTCTCTGTAACAATATATTTTAAGTGAAATAACATTGTATTATAGCACATAACAACTTGTACTACATTAATTTCACTAAATGTTATACTTTAGCATGTATTAGGCCCCTTTTTATCAAATTTACTCGGTCCCTTTCAGGTAAACATTAATGAGGTTTTTTCACTTATTAGTTTGGCTTCTCTGTATATCACATGAGTGAAATTATGTGGTGGTGGTTTTTCTCCATCACACTTGTTTCATTAAACGTAATACTCTAGGTCCATCCACCTTGCTACAAATGGAAGCACTTTTTAAAAATGGCTTTTCCTGTGTGTGTATATATACAGCGTATGTTCTGTAATCATCTGTTGAGGGCATTTAGGTCGTTTCCAGTTCTTGGCTATTACATGTAAGTGTTTTATATTTATTGGGTAAATACCCAGAAATGTGATCTTGATCATATGGAGTTTGTTTTTAATTATTTGCGGAATTTCCATGCTGCTTTCCATAATGGCTATGCAGATTTTACATTCCCACCAAGTGTGCCAAGCTTCCCTTCTCTTGATGTTTCTCACTTTTTGAATATTAGCCATTCTCACAAGTGTGACATTTGTCATACTATCTCACTGGCACTTTGACATGCATTCCCCTAGTGGAGATGAACGTCTTTTCTCATACCTGTCGGCCATCTATATCTTTTTTTTGAAAAGTGTCTTTTCAGAGTCTGTTTTTATTGGTTTTTCAGTTGAGTTTTAGAGTTATTTTTTTGGCACTTAACCCCTTGTTGGATGTATGATGTATAAATCTCTAAGTACGATATCTTTTCATTTTGGTGATAGTTTATTTTTTGTGCAGAAGCTTTTTAGTTTGACATAGTCCCATTTGCTTTTTTGGCATTTATCTTGCCATTGGAGTCAAAGATATCCAAAGATACTGCTAAGATGGATGTGAAATAATGAATTGCCTATTTTTTCCTTCTATGTATTTTATGGTTTCATGTGTTACATCCAAGTCTTTAACCCACTTTGAATATTTTTGTGTATGGTATTAGGTAAGTGGTCTAGTTTCATTCTTTTTCCTGGGATTGGCTCAGTCTTCCCAGCACCTTGAAGACTTTTCTTTGTCCATTGGTTCTTTTGTCATAAATTAGTTGTCTTTTTTTTTTTTAAAGACTTATTTATTTGTGCATACAAGAACTGGGGTACAGGCCAGAGGTGTAGTGGGTGAGAGGATTCTCCAGAGACAGAATGGGGAACAGAACAGGCAGATTGACTGAAATATACTGCTGAGGGGAGCAGCAGGCAAGGCAGGAGAGGTCTGCTGGCCATGTGGGTCAGCTCCCTGCACAGGGATTGAACTCTAGTGGCTGTGAATAGCTTCATAGTGCTGAGACTTAACACTTGTGCCACCAGGGAGATCCTTGATTACAGTATTTTCTTCGTGGAAACTATTTCAGCATAAAACAAGCCTCCCCCGCCACACACACACACACCCCGGCCCCCACCCCACCCCCAACATCCTCCTCCCACACCCTTTTGGAGTATTAAAACAAAATTTACCATGTGGTTGGGAAGAATAAACATTACTCTGGTTGCCTTTAAAAGCAGCACCACATAGTGGAGGGGCAGGTGTCATTTTTTTGTCATTTTACATTGGAATATGTAAATCTAAGAAATCTGTTGTTTTCCTTTTCCCCATAGAAGTCACTGAGCTGAGGTATGAGTATTCTACCAATTGGTTTTCTTTTTTTCCCCCTCTGTCATTGAGACACACTGATTTTTATATTGAGAAATTTTTCCTAAATTCTGCCAACAGGCTGTACACTGAGCATAATTTTTGGTGGTAGGACACTTTTTCTTTTTCCCTTCCTATATTTTATTAGAAAACTGGTATGCATTAAATCAGATGATTAACCAGATATTTTAAATAAGCTACACTTTGAAGGCAACAGGTAACATAGTAATTATAAGCCAAAGTGCTTAATTTTGTTTTCTATGAAATAGTTTATTTTACTGTTTACTATGATGTGGCTACAAATACAAATCTGGTAGGAACACAAAGGACTAACTTTGAAACACTGGTGAAAATAGTTTGAAGAACTGAGAAGCTAGACACCAGAGCATGGCATCTGCATTTGCTCATTCCCCACCTTGTATCTTAAAATACCAAAGGCACTTAAATCAAAATGGTTAAAGGAGTATGGAAATTTAAAATGACACATACCCAAGGCATAAAATAAAGTCTTTGAATGTTTTTAGTTTGATTTCTGACATTTTACTAACTAAAATCCCTTTAAAGCCTTAAACCACTTAAGATGATTTAACATCAAGATCTCTTTAAATGAAAAGAACCTAATGAAATACTCAAAAATCAGAATTCTTATAGCCAGTTTTTCTAAGAGAACACTATCTTCTGATGAAGGCCAAAGATCTCACTGCCTTGTCAATCATGTCATCTCTTCAGTGAGGGCTATGGAAGTCAACTCTAACATACTAGAGCACACTATCTGTGATTCCTGGACACATTACTTAGCAACTGCCAGGTACACAACACTGCTGGGTACCATGGAGACAGAGAACTGTGGTGTACTTTGTTTTCACATTTATCCCTTTTAGTTGGGTCAGTCATGATTTCCTTTCAATTCCTACTGACTTGTTCCAAGCAACTTCTTAGAATAAAATAGGAGCTGGATAAGAGTTTGTATCTTCTATTCCTTATCCTACTTGATTTCCAGAAAGATCAAGAACACCATCAAATGTAAAGACCCAATCCCAACATCAGGCTAAACAATTTGTCCAGAATATGGCTGGAAAAAAGCAAAGTGATCAAGAAGTAGGGTACTTTCAACTCCTGGGACCTGCAGTGGCAATTTCCTGCACAAATAGAAGCCCTGCACTGCATTCTAAAACATGTGTAAGTGCTTTCAAGCTTATTCATCTACTGCTCCCTGCTCACAGAAGAACAGATTTCAATCATGTTTCCATGTGAAAAACACACTTAGGACAACTGTTTTGTCTTATTAGTCTTAATGATACTTGCCTCCATACAATTAAGGACACCTAATGGCTCATTCTCTACATGAAAAGACAATCTTGCATATTCTAATCAGTGTATATACAGATATAGTTACGAAATCCAGGTGAGCAATAATGTCGACAGGGCACCAAGCACTTTTGAGTGTATTGACCATGTAAATTAAAATTTTTTTTGTCCTTAAACTTCCTCAGTGTTTACATGTATCATCATTTAAGATGCAGGCTACACAGAATTAAGAGATGCCAATTTTTGCTAACACAGATGCTGAAGTTAATTTTTATATATATTTTTTGAAGTTAATTTTTAAAGCAGAGTTAGTACACAGAAAGACAATGTAACTCATCTACAAGAGAGCTAATGGTATTTCTGTATCTGATGTGAACAAATTATCCTTCCTCCATTTAAGATAATGTCCATTTTCTACACTGAACTTTAGTCAAGAAATCAAAGTTCATAAAGTAGGGGCAATTTACAGTAAGTTTTCTCAGGATAGAGGAGACAAAGGTCACATGTATTACTAGGTTATGATCAGGAGGCGTTAACTAATCAGTATTATCACAAAATTGCTGCAAGGCAACAGGTTTCTGTAATTAAACATGAGTCATGAGGGTATGTGTCAGGCATTATAAATAAAAATAGCAACCTGATTTCCCTGGGTATCAACTACTATTTACAAGGCTACTCGAATTTTTCTGTAGATCTTCATTGTTGTTAAATAATAGTTTTGATGGTGGTAAAACTTCATGTTTCAAGTGCAGGATGATCTGAGCTGAATGAACTGAATGAGAAAAACAGTGATTAAGTGAGAGAAGATAAGCCTGACATCAATTTGAAAAACAGAAAAATAGAAAACCAGAAAAATCTTTAAGAAAGCTCATCTCTCCAAGGTTACCACACTAATGTCATAAACATGCTAGACACTTTAAGGGTCTCAGGATTAATCAAAACCAAGCAAAATGATAAACTGTGAAACAAAGCCACCAAGATTAGAACACGCTAATGAGTTACACATCCATCACCAGCATTCTCAGCTGCAATACATTTAAATACAAACAACTACATGTATATACTATAATATAAATGCTTCCATTTATGATTAAATTTTTACACCTTTATTTTTTAAAAAAGTGGCATATGTGGATTGCTTTTGATAATTTTCATCTTTTCTGATGGAGAAAACATTTCTATACCATATAGTGGAAAATTAACAGCTGAGTACAGTTTCAATCCCAAGTAAAGCTCTGATTTTATCTAATTCTGTCTACTTAAGTGAGGGAAGATAAGCCTGACATCAATTTGAAAAATAGAAAACCAGAAAAATCTTTAAGAAGGCTCATCTCTCCAAGATGGGTAAAACATCTTCATTGTTGACCTATAATAACTACTGATGTTCTAAACCTGTTAATTTCCTGGGTAGCCTACTTTGCTAAAGGATTTAGTATTAAGCTATATATTAATACATTAACTATCATTTACATTTACAAAGATTGGAGAGACCAGAGACAACACATCATAATTAAGATTTTTTTATCTTTTTAATTGCTAAACTTTATAGCCTGCAAAGAACATTTAAATTTAGCTCTCCATTACCTGTCGTTCTTATGTATCTCAACCTGCTTTTTCTCCCTTTAAATTTCTTTCTAATCTATACAGAACATTTTTGTCTCTTAGTACTAATTCTGTTAAAAAACAAACAAAAACAAAAAACCCTCTCCTCCAGATACTACACTTTGAATTAAAGTGATCAAAGACACAAAATTTATACAGGATCTTTCCCCCCGCTATTTAACTAACTCTCTGTGTGTATATATAGGTTACATATATAATCAAGATGCCCATGTGCACACGTTTTTATAGAATCTCCAGTTTTATTAAAGCTTACTCCTCACACACATTGGAGGACTATTTTCACTTTGATTTGTTTTAAACAACACAAGAAGGTTGGCACATTTTAAAAGTAACACACTTTATTATAAAAAGACTAATAATACTGACTCTGAGCATCTGGTAATGGACTGATGTATATACATTACTGAGGCTCATGACTTTTATACTCATTACTGTTTGCTAATTTGACACTTGATTGTGCAACATGCATCTCCCAGGGGATAATCAGGGAATGCAAAAGAGCAAATTCTAAGTAGATGGTTTTTGCTGTCTTTAGTACTTCTGGTAAAAAGCTAGTTGAAATAAATTAGAGAATAAGTTACCTGTGGATTTCATTTATTCACAAAGGGTTCGTTCCTCCTTGTTGGAAGCTAACTACAAACAGCTATGTGATTTGTAGCTATATATTGCTCATTTCAAACACTCCAATGACATCCAACAATTTTATTATATCCAGTTTTAAGGTGCCATATTATGCTTTTCACACTGTTTAAATGTCCCATTTCCATAATCCAAATGCCAAAAAATTAGTACATTCTCTTATACAGTCAAAAATAGGTTTGCTGGAATGTTTTTAGTTATAGCTGAAGGTAGCAACATTTACAACATTTAGCTTTTGTTACACCCATAAATATGTGGAAACTGCTTGTAAAACAACTGAGAAGAATCTTGCAAATATTGCCAGAATGACTGTGCATCTTTTTAGCATAATGACATATTTTACATAGGCCTGCTGACTGTTAGAATGACCTCACCTTAATGTAATAATGCAAGTCCTTAGGCCATTAAAATCACATTATGAAATATTATTAACCTTTATATACACAAATAATGTACACAAATAATGAAGTGGCAAGTATCTAGTTTCAAATTAGATCCTTGAAATATGGCAACTAGAGAGGCTGGTTATCTTTGCCTAAAACATAATTATTAAAAGCACATGTTGTTAGAAGGAAAGATGGTAAATGGACATTCTCAATGCTCCAATTTGAAGTGATACTTGCCTCTTACTGTCTTGAAAAAGAAGTTTTGAAAGTTATATACATAGTTTTCATTTAAATTATGCAGCAATCTTTTATTGTCCCATATTTTGTTTAATGAAGATCTGTCATCAAATCAAGTACGGAATTTCACAACTATAAGAACTGCAAGATAAAAAAAATCAAAATCAGATCATATTCATACTCTATGCTAGAAATAATCCTATTTTGGAATGGAAAATGAAGACTAAACTTTTCAGGTGGTAGATGACAAATGGAAATGGAAATACAAATGTATCATTAAACAACCTATGTAACATTAGCACTTTGATCAAACAGATTATTACATAAACCCTCACATACATCTAGTAGAATATTTAATGACATGGGGAAATAATCACATTAAGTAACTTAGTTTTTATTGGAAAGTATATGACCTTTTAATTTTTTTCTTATCAGTTATATTAACAGTACCCGTTGCTGTGTGGTAATACTACAGTTAAATTATGTCTATATGCTAGTCTACATCTTGCAAATTGTCCACTGTGAATATATGGTTGGTTCTTGTTTGCAAAAGTTATATTCTATAAAATCACAAACAATAAATTATGAACCACTGAAACACTGCCCCTAGGAGAAACACAGGTTAAATTCTTGTGTGCCTCTGGGTACATTTTTATTACTATAAAGCCTGGTTTTATGTATTTGTTTCAAGATAACATATTTTATACTGCTGATTCATTAGCACTGAACACACAGCCAGCAACACTATTAACACATGCCCTTAGTGAAGCTTATCATGTACTTTTCCTACAAGATACATTACAACGTTCTTGTGCTTAGCAACAATAGAGAGCGCTTTAGCAATATTTGGGTTCATTTTTAAACAATGAAATCATTGATAAAATGCACAAAATGTAAGAAATTTGGCACTAATTAGGCTGTGAAGGACACTTATTTTATGAGAGCTGAAACTAGAAGGCAGAGCATGGTCTCACTGGACAATAACAGGTTGTGTGCCATGAACTCAACACATGGCAGCAAAAGCACTTCAAGAATTGATCAATGCTAACTAGCAGGTGAATTCACAAACACAGAATCCACAAAAGTTTGCTGAAAATTTCTTTGGTGATACTTTTTAAAATGGTTATCTTGAGACACTTTCTAAATCTTCACAAAATTCAGCAATGGAACAAATATTAAGGAAGGACAAGAGTTTATGCTTTAATCAAGACTGAAATCAGGATTAAATACAAAACACTAATTTGAGCAATTTCTAGTTTGTCCTTCAAACACAATATTATGAAATGCAAGCACCTATACTGAAAGTTAGTAATAAATAGAAAATGAGTATAATGGTCTAGTGTTAACAATTCAGATGTGACCCTGAACAAATTGGACAATCCTGTAGGTGGACATAGGGGACTGAAAAGATACATAGATTCTAACACTGTCACCCCCTCTTCCCCATAAAAACATACGCTATAGATTCTAGGTTCTGAGTTCAAGTTGGGTCAGAAGTTGTTGCCCAATACTGACATTAGTATGAATCAACTGAAAATAAATTCAAAAGGGAATTAAAATGAAGTCCAACAAATGATAACTCTCCCTGCCAGTAATCTGGTAAATACTTACCGATAATCACTAGCAAAAGGATAACAGCAACCAAAGCCATGATGGCTTTTATCTGTAACACACAAGAAAGCAAGGAAGATATTAACGTTTGATACATGCTGTTTCCTGCATTATAATAATTCCTCAATGAACAGCTTCATTTCTTGAAAGGTTTTCCATTTTTTTCTCAAGAACTTGCAGAGTCCTCCAAATTCAAGGGCTGCCTGTTTGGATTTTATTGTTCAAGCTTGTACTGCACAGCACACAGTAACAATTGAAGCCTTCACAGGCCTGGACATTTTCAGTCTGATTTCTCACACTTCTGATGAGGCCAAGAAAAGTTCATACTTTAGCAAGAGTTCAACAGTGTCATAACAGATATCTGATACAAATGGGGTTTTTTTGCACCATTTTAAAAGTACATGAAAATTCTGTTTTTGTCTTTTTTGACATTTCAATCTCTTTAGAAATACAAGATTAGGGGCCTCCCTGATGGCGCAGTGGGTTAAGCAATGCACTATGAAGCAAACTGCAGCCACTGCAGCAAGAGTTTGATCCCTGCTGCCGGCCAGGGTGGGGACCCACATGGCGTGGCAGACCTCTCCTGCTGTGCCCGCTGCTCCCCTCAGCAGTGTACTTCTGTTGATCTGCCTGTTCTGCTCCCCGCTCTCTGTGGTGAATCCTCTTACCCCCCAACACCTCTGGCCTGTACCCCAGTGCTTTTATGCATAAATAAATCTTTTAAAAAAATACAAGATTATTCATGAATAACTTCATCCAATAACTTGCATAGCAGCACTGTGTGCTTCAAAGACTCTTCTTTATTAATGCTTAATAGTAACACTAATATTAATATTAACCTTAATATTAATGCTACTTAACATTTTAAGCTTATGTTTCTTTATATAAAACGTATTCACCATTTAATCCTAAAATGCATAAATAACACTGATTTTTTTATGAATTAAAATCAGTAAAAACTGGGCCTCCCTGGTGGCGCAGTGGGTTAAGCAACACACTATGAAGCAAACCGTAGCCACTTCAGCACGAGCTCGATCCCTGCCGCCGGCCAGGGAGGGGCCCCACATGGCGTAGCAGACCTCTCCTGCCTCGCCTGCTGCTCCCCTCAGCAGTGTGTTTCAGTCAGTCTGCCTGTTCTGTTCCCAGCTCTGTCTCTGGTCAATCCTCTCACCTCCCTGGACTCTGGCCTGTACCCCAGCTATTGTATGCATAAATAAAAAAATTTTAAAAAAATCAGTAAAAACTGTTTTCATCATTGATTAAAGATGGCTCTTTCAGAAAGTTACAAATTATTATACGTAGATGAGTATCACAAATAGCAATGAGAGCAGCTAATGAAAAATTTCCAAAATGGAACTACTGGAGACAGTCTATTGGCATATTTTTGACAATAACAATACATGTAAACTTTACAATTTGGACACCAGGACTTGTTAAAGATAACAATGGAGAAACAGATCTAATGGACTATATAGGAGGTAGGTATATTTTCAGTAGGTGTATATAGGTTCATATTACACTATAAACTGAAGTGCAGCAGATCCTCAATAGCACTTTGTTCAACATCATTTTATGTTGAGAAAAAGAGTAATTCCTAGCCAGGGCCTATTGTGTGGTTTGCAGTTCTCCATAGGTGGGTTTTCTCTAGGTAGTCTAATTTTCTCCCAAATCCCAAAGATGTATGAGTATGGCTCATGGTGTGTCTAAGCTGTCCTAGTCTGAGTATGTCTGCACATGTGCCCTGCAATGGAAGGGTGTCATGACCAAGGTGGATTCTCAATTTGTACTTGAGCTGCTGGCAAAGGCTCTGGTCACCTCCACCCTGAACTGGAATAAGTGGGACAGACTATAAATGACTGAATATAAATGTTTGGGGTGTTTAAATGATGTTATTGTGACCAGAAATATGCCCCGAGCTTAATTCCTGTTTATATCAATTACCCAATAGTCAGTTGGTTTCATTATATAGTCAGGCATCACTAGAAGATGTTTTGGCAAAATGAACCACATGTACAATGTGGTCATAATAGGTTATATATCACATAGCCTAGGTCTGCAGTAGGCTGCATAATGCAGGTTTATATAATTACATGCTATTACATTCACACGGTAATGGAATTACTTAATGACACATCTCTCAGAATTTAGCTTGGTAAGTGGTGCATGACTATGTTTTTTTAAGTAAAATTGCAATTTCCAAGAACCTACTGACACATTGAGGACTTATCTTTAATTTTAGTGACAAAGTGATATAGATATGGAATAATGCTTTCATTCTTTTTAATCTGAAAGCATTATTAACTTGGAATCTTATACTAATTTTCCAACTTTACCTAAAACAGGCATTAATTTGCACTAGGCTTAAAATTTAAACAGAAATATCAATGTCAATTTAAAAATATTTAATTATCTTAACTAGATTTCTAACACTGGCCAGAAAATGTTTTAAAACCAAAAATGGGAGTAATGTATTTGTGTATAGAATTTGGAAATTCTCTTCCAAATGACAGTCTGTAAAACACCTGAGAGCCTCTTAGATACTTAGAAGTCAGTTTAGAGTTACACTTTCTAAAGGTGAATTTTATTCTATATGAAATGTATTTTGATGAGTTTTGACAACTATATAGTATACAACCACCTTGATCACATTCGAATATGAAATTTCATCACTCCAAAAGTCCCTGTACACCCTCTTGTAGTCTCTCCAATCCCCACCCTGAGTCACTGGTAACCTCTGACCTGTTTTCCTCCCTGTATCTCTTTTCTTAAAGCTCTTCCTAAAGGGTAGGCATAGGGAGAGACACAAGCTGTCTAAAATTGTAATTTAAAAACAATTGTTACCCTTTAAAGCATACAATTTCTCTGAGCTGAACCCAATAAAATACAATCTTTAGAAAAGGCTAAAAAACCCTGGGCAAAATGCACTTATTGATCATCTTTCTGTGGCTACATGGACCTTTGTTCTTCCAAAGTCTAAACAATAGACCATTCTGACAACTAGAAAAACTTAAAGAAAATAGAACATTTACATTCTAGACCAGGGAAACAAAACATGTTTCTTCCTCAGTTCTATTTCAGAAAGTAAAGAGACTCAACATATTGACAAGTAAATCAAGGTAACTTTTGGAAGAAATTCTTTGCATATGGCAAAGTCAAATTTAGAAAGTTATTACTAAATTTGAGACTAAAAACTATTTTCAACAAAGTAAAAATTACATAATTAAAAGGAAAAAGACATGCTCACATGACATGAAATTTGTTACAAGATCTTACAAGAAACATGTTATATGGCTAATAGTCATACATGAGTTAAAATGTTTTGCAGAAATGTGTATGACTCATGTTTTCCTTGTTAAAGATTTAATTTTCTGGAGTAATGAGGGAGAATAGGATTTTTCTTAGCCCCATTTACTGTAACAGATTCTGACATGAAACTGCTTTTTTGTCTGCTTTCAACAGAAAATTGTATTATTCTCTAATTTCCACTCTATCTTTTTAATATCTTTATGTATAGGTCACTATAAGAAGGTACTGATGATAAATTTTAAGAAAAAAAATAGTATTTTTACATAGTAAATGTAGAACAAAAAAATTTTTTAAAAGATTTATGCATTTAAGAAATGGAGTATAGGCTAGAGGTGTGGGGGTTGAGAGGATTCACCAGACAGAATGGGAATAGAACAGGCAGACTGAAATACACAGCTGAGAGAAGCAGGGGGAGAGACAGAAGAGGTCTGCTGAGCCATGTGGGTTCGATCCCTGGATGGGGATCGAACTTCATTTTATCTGATTCTTTGTTTTCTTCATATTCCACATATAAGTGTAATCATCCAGTGTATGTCTGTCTGTTTTTTATTATTTCGCTACCATATCTCTCCAGTTTCATGTAATTGCAAATGGCAAGAGTTCATCTTTTTATTAGAGCTGAGTAATATTTCATTGTGTATATATGCCACATTTTGTTTTCATTTTTTGTGTGTGTGTAGAACTGGGGTTTAGGCCGGAGGTACAGGGGGAGAAGGTGAGAAGATTCACCAGACACAGAGCGGGGAGCAGAACAGGAGGACTTACTGAAATACACTGCTGAGGGAGCAGCAGGTGAGACAGGAGAGGTCTGCTGCATATGTAGGTCAGCTCTCTGGCCAGGGACTGAACTCAGGACACAGCATTGACAGTGCTGCAACTTAACCCCTAAGCCACAGGGAGATCTTACACAACATTTTTCTTTTCTTTTCTTTTTAAAGATTTATTTATACATACAAGCACTCGGGTACAGGCCAGAAGTGCGGGGAGTTGAAAGAATCCACCAGACAGAGTGGTGAACAGAACAGGCAGATCCAGATCAACTGAAATGCACTGCTGACGGGAGCAGCGGGCTAGGCTAGGAGAGGTCTGCTGCACCTCGTGGGTCTCCTCCCTAGCCTGCGGCAGGGATAGAAATTGTGCTGCGGTTTGCTTCATAGTGCATTGCATAACCCACTGCACCATCAGGGAGGGCCCTATACAACATTTTTCTAACCTACCCCTCTGTCATTGGGCACTTAGGCGTTTCTATAACTTGGCGATTGTATTGTAATTAGTGCTGCAATGAAGATAGTTGTGTACACATCCCTCTGGTTAGTGTTTTTGCATTCTTGGAATAGATACCTAGGAGTGTAATTGCTGGATCATGTATTGTATTGTATTGTATTGTAATTAGTGCTGCAATGAAGATAGTTGTGTACACATCCCTCTGGTTAGTGTTTTTGCATTCTTGGAATAGATACCTAGGAGTGTAATTGCTGGACGATGTATTTTTTAATATTTTGAAAAACCTCCAAAATGTGGATTACTCATTATAAAGAAATCCATGAAAACATCCTTTTAGGCACTGCATGATTAGTTTTTCCCGTCCCCAAAACAATTCAAGAATATTTACTGAATGCCTACTATGACCAGGTTTGGAAGATGTATTAATAACAAGACAGCTATAGTTCCTATCCTCACAGAGGCTAGAGTTACTTTTCATGTCTATAAACAACACTTTTGAGATGCTGACAACCTACCCAATAACTTTTGATATACTTACTTTGCATCCACGCCACCACATTTGCCTTCGAAGTTGTTTGGATCTGTTGCTAAAAGCAGTTGCATTATCCGATAAGCTTTCTATATCACATAGAGGATGGAGAGAAGAATTAAACGACATAACAGGATTCTTTTATCTAGTCACACAAAGACAAGAAAATATTAATTTCTACTTCTGCGAATTTATTCCCTTTTAAGTATAAGCATGAAAATAACATCCTCCCTTTCCTCTACCCACAAACTTTGGCATTCTGTTTTGTTAGTAGAACAAAAAGCAAGATGAGATTAAAGGAATCTTCCTAGAGCCTCAATGCTTTCAAATAAGATTATAAATTCTGGTAAGAAAACACTCTTTAAAAATTCAAATACTTTGTACATCTACAGAAAAAATGTTTATGTGGCTAGACAAGTCCTTTCAAGGATTTATCAAGAATACAGTCATTCATCATCATTTAAACAATTTGAGTGCCTTCATATGTGTTAGGAACTGTTGGAAGTATAGAAATTAACATTTGTCAGTAAAGAAAGATTAGGTGACCAGAGAAAGTTTAAGATAAAAATATCAATTCAAAGTGTTGAGGAGTTGCTAGACCTCTCCTTAAGATCATGAAACAAATTATCAACATAGTTGGACAAAAAAACCCACAATTTAAAGATTTTCCATTCTCAACAAATTAAAGAAATAAACATAGTATGATTAAAAAATGAGCAAAATTAAAACACTAAAATCACAAATTTAAGAATCAAAAATTCAAGAACAAAATGCTATCTTCCTAAGCCAAGAGTATGAAACTCTGCCTAAAAGAGAAGAAATAAACTATCAAGAGATAAATTAGTATCAATAAACTAATATCAATAAATATATGAAGTATCTGTACCTGATTTGTCCTGTAGTTCATCTAGTCTCTCCCCTCTTTCAATTACCTTTGTAATATTTTCTTGCATGACATCAATAACTTCATCCACCTGATTCTGAACACTAGTTTAAAAAAAATTATGTTATTCTTTTGAAAATTTGAAAGTTTTTAAAACTTTCAATTAAACATAATAGAAAATAAATGCTTAGAGAATTAGTCAGCTATAAAATTTTAAGGCTTTGTAGGAATGGTCTTCCATTTTGGAGTTTGAGTACTCGGGAAAAGACACTCAGGAAAAGTAATGATGAACTTAGTTTATTTTTAGCTCTGCTTCTGCAATTTAAATTACTGTCACAATGCTCAGTAAGTGCTGCATTTAGTCAAATAGATTGACTCTAATAAGTTTTATTTTCAATAGGCTACTGAAGCTCTAATAAGTTTTATTTTTAATAGACTACTGAGGCATTATAGCTGCAAACTACTCTTGCTGTGATTCATACGTTAAGCTTATCAAAGGAGTCTGCTCAGGTATGTTAGAAGCTTATGAAAAAATAAGTTTCCAGAAAGGAAATGTATGTTATAGTCTATGAGACATTCAATGGATACAACTCTGCGTGCTTATGCTTCTCAAACAGAGTTTATTTTAGGAAAACTGGCAACACCTTGGAAGGTTTTCAAAGTGCCCACAAAGGAGGAAAGAGGAAGTATTTTGCTGTTTAAATGAAAATGATTTCCTCCTTTATACTGCGTGATATGGACCTGTTCTACCAAATTTCATACTATTCAGTAAATATGTAATTAAGTTTAAAAAGTTAGTAATTGGCTCTCAGCTGCTAATTCTTCAAGAATTGCCACCAGAATATACAAAGCACAGAAATGTTTAGTTTTCTTGTTGCTCCAATCTAGATAAAATTAATTTATGGAGTAAGTCATGCCAGGGAAATATTTATTTTTTTTAATTTTAAGATCTATTTAATTATGTTTGACATCACTTGTGGTCCCCAGGACATTCCCACCACCATTTCACCCGTGCACCATCACCTTGTGTTCTTTCTGCCCTCATCTCGGTCTCCCCCCTCCCCCCAACAATCCCTTTGGTTTGTCTTTGTCCTTTTGTTCTTGTTGTGTTTTTGTTTGTTTTTGGTTGTAATTGTTCATTTGCCAGGGAAATATTTAAAAGTAAATTGAACTCATGCTTGTTTAACTCAAACTGTTTAAACTCAAACTGTTTAAAATGCCCTCCATTTCTAGCAGAACAGTAGTACATTTCAGACTGTATGAATTCTAAGTATGTGTGTGTATGTATTTACATATACATGTTTTAAATAAAGATAACCAACTACTGCTTCCAGTTGGGGAAGTGTTAATTACCACCTAAAGAGCTTTTCACAATACTGACATACCTCTTCTCTGACACCCACTGTACACTTTATTCCCCAAACTAACCTAACGAAATTAGATTATTACATATGGAAATGAATAATTTTGAAAAGGGTTCTCTCTCCTTTTCCTATCAATGGAGTTATATATTCAAAGTGTGCTTTAAAAATAAAATGCCCATTTAGACATTGGTGGGTTCAGAAGAATTCCTAGATCCAAGTAGTAATGATTGTCACCGCCCTCCCAGGTTAAAACCAGTAAGTACACCCACTGACTACGCAGATAAAGTTCATCATAGTTGCTACGGTGTGCCTCCCACACAGTATTCTACTGCTAGAAGGCTGAAGTGTAATCACACTGGGACATGCAGTATTCTCTTCTGCCCAGTCTGAAAGAGTTCTTGAATCCTTAAGATGTCTTGCTGCAACTCCTTTTATAAATGAACATCACTAGCTCTCTGCTTAGGTGACCAGAACAATGGCAAAATACTTAAGCAACTAATAAATGTATACTGTAATAGTGTGTGATAGCACGGAGACTTACCTCTATGCCACTAGGGAGGCTCCTAACTAATAAGTTTATAAATAAAAGCCTACTATGTACTGTTTAAGGCACTGGGAAAACAATGAATAAAACAGATAGTAAAGTTGGTCCTTCTTATCTACACTGTACAGTTTAAAGAGCAGGGGCTCTAGATTCAGACACACATGGGTTTGCAACTCAGCTCTATCACTTACTATATATGTGGCTGTGCAAGCCTCTTTGAGCCTCGTAGTTTCTCACCTTTAAAATGAAGATGATAATCTCTCACTTGTGATAATTAGATGTGACAGCGTTTATTAAACACTTAGCACAGTGTCTAACACTCACGCGTGTGCTTAGCAGTGTCAATACTCTTCCATTAAGAAAAATCACATTCTGGAACAAACATCCCTTGTTAAAGAAAATACTCCACTGTTAACACCCCCATCTTGTGGACTTTGAAGGTACTGCTGACATAAAAAATTTTAAGCTATTTTATATTTAAAGCCATACACACACAGTTACATTCTAGAATATTCTTTGAGGGCCTTTTAACTGGTTGGATCAAGACAACAGTTGGGAGAGTGTCCCTCCCTATGGCACAGAATGACTATTAGAGTGGCAAAGAAAACATTCTAAAAATCATATTTTTCTGTTAGCTGTGCTAAAACATTCTGATTTTGAATACCTTCTGAAACATGGGTGGATGAATGGCTGGTGAGACTTTCTTCCCTAAAAATCTGTCTTAAACAAGTTCTTATCACCTCTGAGATTATGCTGAGGTCTGCTGCAGGGGTCTATCTGCAGACTAGAAAACCACTTAGTTACAGTATAGAACTGGTACCTTTGTCACAGGATTTCCTATTATTCATATTGTAGCCACCCATCCCTTTTGTTTTGGTATCACTGTTTTTGGTGTGTGGGACAAGAACCAAGGGAGCTGGCAGTTTTGGCTACTTTTTTTACTGTCTGTGTCAGTAATTAACTGAACTTAAGTGGCTCCTTTCATCTTTATTGGGCAAAGCAAACACGTGAAGAAGCAAGAGGCTCTTCTGTTGGCCTTGAAGAAACAAGGACCCCATGTACTACAGGTGCAAAGACATGAATTCTGTCGACAATCGCCTGAACTTAGTCCAGAGCATTAATGGGATCACAGCCCTGGCACCATCACCTTGTAACAGCCTGCAGAGAGCACCTACCTAAGCAGTGACTGAAATCCATCAAGACTCAGGGAAAAACATGACATGATAATATGGGTTGTTTCTGGCTGCTAAGTTGATGGTAATTTGTTTACACAGCTATAAAAAAATGAAAATACTATCTTGTACTCAAATCAATTTGTTGGTTCAGTACTTGGAATCTACTAGTTATAATTAGGGTAAAGTATGGGCTAGCTGATGAAAACCCAACAGTAACAAGATACCCCATTATAATTCCCTTCCCAAAATGTGTCAACTATATCCAACAAACTGAGGATCCTGAACTTGGGTAATTCAGTTGATCATCCATAGTTAATCTTTATAGCTTAATCAGTTTCCAGGGCTCTAACTATTGTACCTATTCCTTGTCATGATTCATATCCTTCTAACATTAGATACAGTCATTACAGCATTATCCGTCATATACTACTATGTAGAAAAGCTTTAAACTGAAAATCAGTCATAAAACTTAAAGATTATAGATAAAAACTTCTGATAGTAGATGTCTGTACAGTACCACTTTGAAAATGGGAATAAAGCTATAGCTTTACACCAAAATAGATTTTATTTAGGCTAAAAGCATGTGAAATCTGGTAACCAAGTTCAGGAAAAACAACCAAGAATTACATTTCCTTTGATATTATTCAGAGGTAGCTACATGAAATTAAAAATTACTGGGTTTTTGAAACCTATTAATTATACTAACCTATTAGTTAAGCCTACAGCAAGATGCAGCAAAATTTTTCTGTAAACATAGATAATTTAGATTTCTGTCACAATTACTCAACTTTGCCATAAGAAAAATAGGTATGGGGGCCTCCCTGGTGGTGCAGTGGGTTAAGCAACACACTATGAAGCAAACCGCAGCCACTGCAGCATGAGTTCGATCCCTGCCACCGGCCAGGGAGGGGACCCACATGGCGCAGGCAGACCTCTTCTGCCTCGCCCACTGCTCCCCTTAGCAGTGTGTTTCAGTCAGTCTGCCTGTTCTGCTCCCCGTTCTGTCTCTGGTGAATCCTCTCACTACCCTGGACCCCAGCTCTTGTATATATAAATGAATAATTCTTAAAAAAAATAGGTATGGCTGTGTTCCAATAAACCTATAAAAACAAGCAACAAACAAATGTGGCTCATGATGTATTTTACCAACCCCTGTTCTACATAGAAATGTGATCATTTAAACAAAGGACTTTCTCAGGAACTTACTGTTTAATTTTATCATTTCTAGGTCCAAATCTTGGTCCAGATGGTCCCCTTCTGAAAGCAAAACAACATACATATTAGTAATAGAGCATTAAACAAAAAACAGTACACACACTCAAGCTGAATTATAAACATGGATTAGTCATTTATCATAAGGAACCATACTTTATAGTATTGCTGGAACTAAATGACATACAATCATGTTTGTTTCATTGGTATGTAGTGCTGGCAACAATTATCCTATTCTTCTGAATGTTCCAACTTTCAGAGAAATTAGGGCTTATATAACCCCTAGTTATACACAGTTGTTTTAATCATTAAACACATACTAAAATGACTACAGTGCCAGTGACTGAATAGTTATGAACACATATGAATAGCTTTATGATCAATTATAAAACACAGACCATACAATTCACTTTAAATTTCAGAATGATGAATGGGTAGAGAAAAATCCATTCAAAACTAAAATATTTTGGGCCTCTCTGGTGGTGCAAGGGGTTGAGCGCTGCACTGTGGGGCTTCTGTAGGCACTCTAGCCCAAGTTCCATCCCTGCCAGGGAGGGGACCCACATGGCAAGGCAGACCTCTCCTGCATCGCCCACTACATCCCTCAGCAGTGTTTCAGTCTACCTGTTCTGCTCCCCACTCTGTCTCTGGTGAATCCTCTTACCTCCTGCAACTCTGGCCTGTACCCCAGCTCTTGTATGCATAAATTTAAAAAAAAAATCCTTAAAAAAAAAAACCAACTAAAATGTTTTCAGTTGCTTTTTGATGACTCATTTTAAACTTACCATGATAGCAATGTAAGAGTCTATGATAATATCTACATTTCTCAAATTATCATCTATTACAGTTAGTATCATTTTAACTAACCCATTTTAATATCCTCGAAGTGAAAACTTTTGGATATTTTAATGATTATTCTGAAAACAGAGTATTTGACAAAACTTAAAAGTAGATTCTGTATCAAACACTGACTCCCTGCTCCTACCACTCTCGAAGAACCTCTATTCTTCTTTGTGAACTGTGAATTTGACTACTCTAGGTACCTCATAACTAGAATCACATAAAATTTGTCCTTTTGTGACCAGCTTATTTCTTTAGCATAATTTCCTCAAGGTTCATGAATGTCGTGATTGTGTCAGAATTTCCTTTATAGACTGAGTAATATTCCACTGTATGTAAATACTGTCTTTCATTTACCCATTCCTCCACAGATGGATATTTGGGTTGTATCCACCTATGGCTATTGTGAATATTGCTACTATGAACATTAATGTTAATTTTTAGAAATTATTTCAAGAACTTTCTCTTTCAGAACCACAGTATACAGAAGTTGTATATGAACAAGTATGCTGTATTTGTCACACCCTTTGAAAAGTTCTGTTTCTCACTCAAATATTAACATACATTCAGGTAATCACTTATTCAACCAAATAACCTGGTCTTCTGTGAATATGGAGTTCCTTTTGAACACACAGCTACTCTAGCCAGAGGCTTCTCACTGTAATTGGCATTGTGAGCAAATGGTTTTGTGACTAGGGAAATCTTATTACTTGCAGAAAATTATCTTCCTACTTTATCTGACCTTTCTACCAAAAAATGATTTCCTGTTTTTTCTCCATTGTTCCATGCTGCCAACTATTTTCTATAAAAAGGCCGCTACCAAAAAATTCACATAACACGTAGCAGTAAATATTTGCTCTTGGACATATCCTTCACATAAATCTCCAGAGAAAAGTCCTAAAAGAATGTTATCCTTCCTAATTTTAACATGTAATGCATAAAAGAATGGCAAATATATATAAGACCTTCAAAATAGAGCTGTCATTAATGAGAGGCAAATTAAAACCATGAGGTCACTCCACGTCCAAGAGAATGGATAAAATTAGAGACTATTCATAGTGTTGATGGTGAGATTTCTTAATCATCACAACCCTCACACAATGCTGGTGGGACTATTAAGATGGTATGCTACTTTGAGAAAACAGCTCTAAATATACACTAATTACTCCTAAGTATTAGCCAAGAGAAAGCGTATGTTCACACAAAACCACGTATGTTTATAGCAGCTTTATTCATAATAGCTAAAAACTAGAAACATCCCAAACATTCATCAATAAGTGAATGGATGAATGAATTACAGTATAGTCATACAATGTAATGTACTCAACTAAAAACCTACTGACACATGCAACAGCATGGATGAATCACAAAATAATTATGCTTGAGTAAATCAAACTGGTAAAGCACAGTGTATAATTCTCCTTATATAAAAAAAAATCTAGGGCCTCCCTGGTGGCACAGTGGGTTAAGCAACGCACTATGTAGCAAACCGCAGCCACGGTAGCATGAGTTCGATCCCTGCTGCTGGCCAGAGAGGGGACCCACATGGTGAGGCGGACCTCTGCTGCCTTGCCCACTGCTCCCTTCAGCAGTGTACTTCCGTTGATCTGCCTGTTCTACTCCCCTCTCTGTCTGTGGTGAATCCTCTCACCCCCCACACCTCTGGCCTATGCCCCAGTGCTTGTATGCATAAATAAATAAATCTTTAAAAAAAAAAATCTAGAAAAAGCAAACAATAGTTAGAGGATATGGATCAATTATTGCCTGAGGACTAGGAGAGAAATTACCAATGAGTATGAGGAAACATCTGAGATGTTATTTGATTTTGGTGATAGTTTCACAGGTATTCATGTCAAAATTCACCATGTACTTTATAGGCATTTCATTATATGTCAATTATACCCAATAAAGCTATTAAAAACTTACAGAGGGCCTCCCTTGTGGTGCAGGGGTTAGTGCCATGCTGTGGGGCTTCTGCAGCTGCTGCTGTGGGAGTTCGATCCCTGGCCAGGGAGAGGGACCCACATGGCACAGCAGATGTCTTGTCTAGCCCACTGCTCCCCTCAGCAGTATATTTCAGTTGATCAGCCTGTTCTGCTCCCCATTATCTCTCTGGTGAATGCTCTCACCCCTGGCGCCTCTAGCCTGTACCCTAGCTCTTGTGTGCATAAATATATATAAAGTCTTTAAAAAATAATAAAAACTTACAGAAAAAAATCTTCTTCTTCATCTGAATCATCTTCCAAAAGATTTCTCTGTCAAAAAAAGAAGGAAAAACTCACCTTTCAATGTCAGAGGGCTTACAATCTGCCAGAGAGGAGTAATGAAACATGTTCTATCCTGGTGAAATTTGAGTTCCAAATTTCAACACTAACTACATGAACTACACTGAAAATAAAAGATGTGGAACCACATATGTAAACCACATTTGCGCACACTATAAAGAAAATGGTATAACAACTACAGGAATCTTAAAACTGACAAGGGAGAAAGGTCACAGAAGCTGGTATAGTAGGGAACTACAAGCAACCACAAAACCATTAAAAGTCCCCTCTCCTTCCTCTTTCCTTCTAACTTTTCTCTATGGGCAGAACCTAATGGTAAGCCAGGTGGCAAAGGAGAAATATAAGTGTAGAGGCCAACTCCGGCATCAGAGAGAAGAGAACAAGGTAGGGTTGGAGTTGAAAGAGAAGGGCTTAATAATGGGCACAGTCCCTAATTTCTAGCAACTTAGTCCACAAACAGCTATCTTAATGCTTACCTTCTAAAATGCAATTATTATCCTTAAAATGAAGATGGTTCCATCCTCCCCTCCAAAGGGAAAAATAAAAGTTCAATAAGGACCATAAAAAAGAATAAAGCTAGAAGAAATAGAAGAAGACACGAAGAAATGGAAAGACATCCCTTGCTCATGGATAGGAAGAATCAACATTATCAAAATGGCCATCCTTTCAAAAGCAATTTACAGATTCAACACTGTTCCAATAAAAATCTCAATGACATTCTTCAAAGATTGTCAATTGATGAAATTTATATGGAGACACAAAAAACTCTGAAAATAAAAGATGTGGAACCACATATGTAAACCACATTTGCACACTCTATAAAGAAAATGGTATAACAACTACAGGAGTTTTTAGCCAAAACTCTCCTGGCTAAAAAGAAGGGGGTTGGAGGTATCATACTCCCAGACTTCAAGCTTTACTACAAAGCGGTAGCAGTTAAAATAGCTTGGCACTGGAACAAAGAAAGACACAAAGACCAATGGAACGGTATAGAAAGCCCAGAAGTAAAACCACACATATATGGACACCTGATCTTTGACAAAGGAGGAAAGACTATGCAATGGAACAAGGAAAGTTTATTCAATAAATGGTGCTGGCAAAACTGGTCAGTCACATGAGGAAAATGAAACTAGACCACTACCTTACACCATGCACAAAAATCAACTCAAAATGATAAAAGATTTGAATGTAAGACCTGAAACCATAAAATATATTGAAAAAAACATAGGTAAAATGCTACAAGACATACATCTCAGTAACACCTTTGAAGATGCATCCCCCAAAGCAATAAAAATGAGAGAGAAGATAAACAGATGGAACTATATCAAGTTAAAAAGCTTCTGTACAGCAAAAGAAACATTAACCAAAACGAAAAGACTCCCCACTGACTGGGAAAAAATCTTTGTACCCCATACAACTGACAAGGTATTGATCACAAAGATATACAAAGAACTCACAAGACTCAAGAAAATCAAAGCAAATGACCCAATCAAAAAATGGGCAGAACTTAAAAAACACTTCACCAAAGAGGACATACAAATGGCCAACAGGCATATGAAAAAATGCTCAACATCTCTCATATCAGGGAAATGCAAATTAAAACCAAGTGAGGTACCACCTTACACAGGTAAGAATGGCACATATCAAAAAAACCAACAACAATAAATGTTGGCGAGGATGTGGAGAAAAAGGAACTCTACTACACTGCTGGTGGGAATGCAAGTTAATCCAACCACTATGGAAAGCCGTACAGAGGTTCCTTTGTCTACTAAAAATAGAGCTAACACCACTCTTAGGGATCTACCCAAAGGACAAAACACTGTTTCAAAAGAGTACCTGTACCCCTATGTTTATTGCAGCACTATTTATAATTGGTAAGACCTGGAAACAACCCAAATGCCCAAAAGTAGAGGAATGGATCAAGAAGATGTGGTACATATACAAAATGGAATACTAGGGCCATTTACAGAAACATGGATGGAGCTAGAAGGAATTATACTCAGTGAAACAAATAAGAAGGCAAGAGAAAAATATCGGATGGCTTCACTTTTAGGAGGAATGTGAAAAAACAACAACTACAACAAAAAATAGAAAAGAAAAAAAACAAAAAAAAGAAAGTTTAAGGAAACGGGCAATTACAACCAAAAACAAACAAACAAACCCAACAAGATCAAAAGGTTAGATAGACCAAAGGGAACATGGGGGAGGGGGTGGAAGGAGGGGAGGGCAAAGACGGGGATGAGGGCA